>CM052444.1:53978310-54000496 GCA_028533085.1 Varecia variegata
GTTTCTGTGGAGAACCTTGACCAATACTTTATATAGTGGGAGAAATTAGGCAGGTAGCAGAAAAACAAAGTTCATGGTGATACACTTAAGCATTGACTGACAGCCCAAGAGAGCAGCCACTAACTGAGGCTGAGGGGTCTTCCAGGAAGAAGTGACAATGAGTCATTGAGACCAGCAGAATGAGCAGGTTCTAGCCAGGGGAAGAAAGAAAGGGCATTCAAGTGTAAAGGCACAAAGGCAGGATGGGTAACCATGTGGAGAACAATGACAAGGAGTTCAGTTTAGTTGAAGCATAGAGTTGGGGTGGGGATAGGCAGTGGTGAGAGATTGCACTAGAGAGGGAAGAATAATAATGTTTCCATATTTATTATTGAAAATTTAGCATGTACCAACCACTATATTAACTGCTTTATATTTCACTGAATCCTAACAAAAATTGATGAGGAAAGCACTATTCTTACCCCCATTTCCCCATTTTACAGCTAAATAAACAGAAGCCCAGAGATTAAATCACTTGTCCAGGGTCATATATTTTACAAGTGGCTAAGATAGAATTCCAACTTAGAAATTCCAATTCCAGAGTCTAGGCTCATCTGCTAATTATGAATGCATTTTATGGTATGCTAAGGAATTTGAACTTTACCTTGAAGGTCATTGGGGGGCCAAGAAGGGCTTTAGGTAGGAGAATGACATGGTCAGTTTTCTTTTTTAAAGGATGGCCCAAATTACTGGCAGGGGGCAGGGCGGGGCAGGAAGGAGGGTCTAGCCCTGAGACGGGACCACCATGTACATATCTGCATGTCATATCCTGTACAACTCCAGGGAGGGCCATTAAATTGTGGTCTGTGAATGGCACCTCCCTGGTGTTGTGCAGTGCACAGCCTACATGGCCATACTTAATGGCCAAGTTAGGAAGCTATTAGTCCATTTTTGTTGCTATAACAGAATATCTGAAACTGGATAATTTATAAGGAAAAGAGGTTTATTTAGCTCACAGTTCTGCATGCTAAGAAGGTCAAGGGCATGGCCCTGGCTTCCAGTGAGGACTTTTGTGCTGAATCACAATGTGGCAGACAAGGTCAAAGGAGAAGGTGACACATGCAAAGAACAGAAAAGCTGAGGGGAGTCCTGGCTTCATAACAATCCACTCTTCCAGAACTAATCCATTCCCACGAGAACTAATCCAGTCTCTGGAGCATGAGAACTCATTCACTATCGCCAGAAAAACACCACGCCATTTATGAGAGATCTGCCCCCATAACGCAAACACCTCCCACTAGACCCCCTCACCTCCCAATACCACCACACTGGGGATCAAATATTAACATGCGTTTTGGTGGGGACAAACCATATCCAAACCCCAGCATACTACTGTAGGTATAAACGTATGAATGCTTGGACTAAGGAAGGGCAATGGCAAAGAAGGGGTCATAATTCAGAGGTGTTAAGATGTAGAATCAACAGGAGGTGACGACGTTTGAGTGAAGATGGTAAAGCAAAGAGATCAAAGATAAAGTGGTTCTATTTTGTATCAGTCTGGCTAAGTGGTAGCTACATTTTAAAATCCTCTTCCCTATTTCCTTCTGGGTTAGGTTAGCCCAAAAGAGAAACTTGTATGATATTCAGAAAGTGAAGTGGACCAGCAGCCATTATGCTCTGAAGGTCGTCATGGTCATGGGTGATGAAACAGAGACACAGGTGCTAGCAGGTGTCAGTCTGTCCTCAATCTTCTTCCAAACTCTATATCCTCTTCAGCCTCCATGTCCAGCTGTTCTTTTCATCAGCAAGCCCTGCTGACCAACAGCAACCCATGACCAGACAACAGCTAGGAACAGGCTACAGCCTCCCATAACTTCTACAATAGCCCCTTTTGTGGTCCCTCCCCGGCAGATTGCCCTGGAGCTCTGACTAGTCTGCCAGGCCGGTGTTTCAGGAGGGCTACCAGTCACTCTTCCCTGATTCACCAACTCTCCTCTCTGAACCCCTACTTTCCCGGTTCCTGATCCCAGCAGGCTTTTTTGTAACAATTTAAAAGATTATTCTAAAATTCATATGGAACTGCAAAGTAGCCAAAATGACTTTGAAAAAGAACAAAGTTGGAGGACTTTTCACCATTTGATTTCAAGACTTATTATAAAGGAATGTATAACAGAGCTGCGAAGATGGATAGCCAAATTATACAGGAACAAAACATTGGTAAAACTGTTGCCTTCGTCCTGGAGATGTTTATATCCAGATAAACTCCATGCTTACAGAATGTGCTGAAAATCCAAGCTCCAGAAATATAAGGAGTTTCTCTTGACGCTGGATTTCTAACAACTTTTGTGTATGCAAACAAACGCATTATAAATGAGACTTCTCTAAGAGAAAGGTGCTCAAAGACTCAGTACGCTGGGTCACTGGTACTCGTAGCAGGATTTTCTGTTCTTTCTCATTCCCAGTCACTTTATGACAGCTTAATCTTTTTAAATCCTATTTTGGATCATTTGAGCTTCTAAGAAGTACTTTGGATTACTGGAATTACAGACTTCGTTCTGAAATTTCTTTTTATAGCTCAAAAGATATTATTTTATTGGTGCCTTCTTTCATCATGCCTTTTAAATCTAAGGGTTACCGGTATTTGCTCTTAAAAAATTATGTCAGTATCTCTGAATTTTGTTCCCATACCAGTGTGGTTTTGTTGCCTTATTGGCTTTGAGGAGTCTGGTAACAAAACTAGATAGATTCTTGGGATATTACTAGCTTTAGTCTAGCTCATTTTGAAGTTTTCTGATTTTTTGGTATATCTGAGAATTTTCAAATAGATTTTTTGAATATTTTTTACACAACCAAATTATGGAGTGGTTTGTTCAGATGTGGGTATTTGTTCAGTGTGTCAAACTGAATTTCAGAAACCTATTCTTTCCACCTGCTAGCATATATTTTCCAAAAAGAATCCATTACCTTAGGGTTTAACAGAGAGAAAACATGTGCAGAAATATGTTTTCAGACCACATAAACAAATGGAAAGATGGATCCACTTTATCACACCCTCAAAGATATTAAGTCCTGTAAACTATTAAATCCACAAAACCCTAATTTCATTTGGTTACAGTGGCTATTGCTAGAAGCATAAGGATGGACTTTCAGTTCTATAAGTTAAGAAAAATGTCTCCAAACATTTTTAGAATATTAGAATATAAGTGCATGTTTCAATTGAGCATTTTTTTAAGATTTAAGTGAATTAAAAAGCACTGTCTTTTTAAAAATTGTAAGTAATGTTCAACCTAATGTGTATTTCAACAACATTTATTCTGCCCAAACGTTTGCAGTATAAAATTGTAAATGCATTTTTTCTTAGGGTAACCAAAACAGCAATTGGATACTAGAACTAATGGTTTTAGAAGAATTCAAGTATTCTTTTCTGACATTGTTTTCAGGATGAAAACATTTTTCATAGAATTTTAAGATACATCTTATCCAAAAGTAGAATTTTCTTCAGCATCAACTTTTATAATTTCCATTCTCAAAATTTTTTTTAATTTTCATAAAATTTGTATTTTAATAACAGTCCTATATGCTATATTTTACCCATAACAATCAGATTCTTAAGTGAATAATAATTGATTGAGAATATTGTATTTTAATATTGCATTATTCTCTGTAAAACTATTAGCAATCTATAAGAATCAATCATTTGAATTTTTGAAAAACCTCAATGTCGTTGCAAAGATTACATTAAAGGTAGCCTTTCCACCCAAACCTCTTGGCCTCAAAGTAGCTACCATTAAATTGAGAAAGAAGGGCCTGGGGGCAAGGAGACAAATAAGTAAGTGAGACTTGAGAATGACATCTACGCAAAACTTTGGATATATTTACCGGCATGTAGAACTGTCTGGAAGCCAACAAATCAGAAACTTTCCAAGTTTCTGCGTAAATTTTATGCCAAATAAACATGATCCCAACCTGAAAAAGCCTTGGACTATTTGAGCAGCAGAGCAATCCTCAGGACCCCACACTTGCATAAACAGGAGGCCGGCTGTGAAAGCTGTATGGCCCTCAGGAAAAAAACACTCCCAAATGTCCTCTTCAGATGTGGCCATGGAGGACAGGACCTGAAGACCCTCCCAGGGGATGGGCCAAGTGCCCTGGGCAAGGGAGCTCCTCCCAGAGAGCAGAAGGAAGGAACTTGCCCACCCACAGGGTAGGAGACCTTCATAATGCCTGCGCAATAGGATTTCGTGAGTTCTAGCGACCAGTAGTTGCTGAGTGTCTTCCACTCTTCTCTTTTTTGAAAAAGAGTTTTTATCCCAGTCATCCTTCCCCTGCTCCACCATTGCAAATTGGGAGGGGAGGGGACAAACAGCGTGTCTTTTTTATCCACAGGTCACCACAAGAAGCCCCATCCAGACACCATGGAGAAGGTTGTGCATCATCTGGAGATCCTGAACTCTGTGCTGCTACTGCTGCTGCTGCTGCACTGACTTTGTGGGTCCTTGGGCTGCTCTGAGGGTCTTTGGTTTGCCTCCCATGGGGAAAGGGTGAGTCTGTTCTCTGTAAGAGAAGAAGAATGGAATAGATCATTTGTGACCAGAAGGAAAGAGCATGGAAGAAACTGGTGAGCTGGTCCCCCAAAACCATTCCCTTTTTCTCCTGGGCACCCTGCTACACTCTGCTTCCCAGCCTCCCTTGCACCTGGCATGCCATGTGTCTCCATCCTAACCAATGAAATGTGGGCACCAGGTCTGGTCTATTTAGCCTCTGACTCATGACCCTCCATGCTCTCTCCCTTCCAGCTGGCTAGACTGGAGATGACGAGGACAACCTGGGGAGCCACGGCATGAAGACAGTGGAGCCACAGGATGGAGAAACCTGCATCGCTGAAAACATGTGGAGAAAGGCCACTCTCTAAGAGTGATTGCATTTGACTATAAGCTTGAATAATATTAAGCCCCTGAGATTTGGGAGTTTATCTGTTACCATCACTAGGTTTCCCTAATCTATACACAAGCAGAAGGAACAGCACGGGGAAAGACGGAGGATTGAAATTCATGAAATAGCCTGAGGAGGCCGAAGAGTTCTCTCTGGCTGAAATGTAGACCCAAGGGAGAGAGTGGCAGAAGATGAGCTAAAACGTTTCCTTTGGGCAAACTGCTGCAGCTCTTAATGCCATGTAAAAATTTGGACTTTATTCTATAGAAAATGAGGACCATCAAAAAATTATTTTTTCTTCAATTTAAAACCACTATAGTAAATGCGGCCAGTAATCTGCCTTTTCTGAAGCAATTAAGAATCCAAATTTTTCACACGCTGTTGCTCCCCAGAATTGAGAATATGAAAAATGTAATCACCATGCCGACAACAGCTTTTGCAGTCTGTTAAAGCTGCAACTCATATCAAAATGAATCCTGCCAAATTCATTAAGAAAATTGAGAAATCAATAACCTTCAGAGAAAATCTCATCTTGTAAAATCTGCTTCTTTATGAAACTGGGGGCTCTGTGCATGTATGAGTGTGTGTGTGTGTGTGTGTGTGTGTGTGTGCATGCACGCATGTGTGTGTATGTTTTCAGGTAATCAATGATATTCATGCAACAAAACAATATTTAAATGGGGCTTCAATTAAAACCACATTTACACACCTCTGTGAGCTAGAGACTGCAAAAATTTAAAAACTAAAACCACATTTACCAAGCTCCTTCTGTGTGATCAGTGTCCTGATAGGTGCCTGATAGGAAGATAAATAGATGACCAACCAGGACTTCAAATCACTCCCAGACTGATAACAAGAGGTAGGCACATGAACAGGTTAACCAGGTTGCACCAGAACATATGCTATTATAAAAATAGGACTCACTAGATCTATGGGGACTGGGAGAGAATCAGGGGTAACTGAACCTTCTTAGCTTGAATACTGAGGATCCTATTGATCGGATCCAACCTACCTCTGCAGGCTAATATTCCATTACTTTTCTTCACACAATTACTTGCTCTCATACCTATGCTACAATTTTCCATCTGTGCTTTGCCCTCTGCCTGGAATTCTCTCCCTGCCCTATTGCCAGCAATTGATTATGGTGCCACTAAGATCCCACCCCAGCAATGTTCCCTGGTTCCAGTGGGGTGTATTCTTTCCCTTCTTTACAATCCCATCATCTCTCTCTCAGGAAGTTATCACTCTCCACTTTGCAGGATAGCTATTTTCTGACTTGCTGGTTTTGTCTGATCCCTACCCTAAACCACAAGCCTCCTGAGGACAAAGAGTGTTTGTTTCTATTCCTTTTTTATATTTCCAGTACCAAGTATAGCAACTTATATGTACATGATGGATATTCAATAAGTATTTTCCAGCCAGGTGCAGTGGCTCACACTTGTAATCCCAGCACTTTGGGGGGCCAAGGCAGGAAGATCACTTGAGGCCAGGAGTTTGAGACCATCCTGAGCAACATAGTGAGACCCCACCTCTACAAAAACCTTTTAAAAATTAGCCAGGCATGGTGGCACTTGTTGTCCCAGCTACTTGGGAGGCTGAGGCAGGAGGATCACTTGAGCCCAGGAGTTTGAGGTTGCAGTGAGCTATGCTCATGCCCAGGTGACAGAGCAAGTCCCTGTCTCTAAATAAATTTAATTTAATTTAAATTTTAAAAAAGTATATTCTGAATGTTACAATTTTAAACCCCAAATCGACTGAGGACACTTACTCTACACACACTAGTCATCACTGTAACCCACTCTTTGATCCAGAGCTTAATTGTTGGGTGATCTACGATGTCTTCTCCGGGAAGGCAGACAATTTTGTAAGAGAGTCAGTGACGATGTACAAGAAAAGTAAAACTGGAGCTACACCCTTGGTTCCAAATAGTGCTTGGTTGTATCACAAAAATTAAGACTGTCCAATGAGCCAATATCTTAGCTTACTGATTAGAAGAGATTGAAATCCCCAAGTCTTCTTTATTGCAAAACAACATTTTTATAAAAGAATCTCTCTTAACTTTTAAAACACCATGTCAGCATTCTCTCTTACACAATCCAGCAAGGAGAAAATGGGCAGTTGCCTCTCTTTCTAATATCAATATCATTAGCAAATGGTATTGACATGGGGGCAGCTGGGTGGGAAGGCAATATTGACTATAATGTTCCCACATTGGTGCCGTAAGAGAGTTGGAAGCTAAAACACAGGGACAAATCAGCATTATTCAGTATAGAATGGTCAAATCCAAAAGTAGAAAAGATCAATGTCTATAAAATATTAAAGTATACCAAATTTGTTTACTAAGATCTGGAATCTAATCAAGAAGGAGATATATGCTTGAAGTTTAAGTGGAGATGAATTTAGGGTAAATAAAGATATGCACAAGTTTTTTCTAAGTGGGGTAAACTTTGGATTTTTTTTTTTTTTTTTTTTTTTTGAGACAGAGTCTCACTCTGTTGCCCAGGCTAGAGTGAGGGCCGTGGCATCAGCCCAGCTCACAGCAACCTCAAACTCCTGGCTCAAGCGATCCTTCTGCCTCAGCCTCCCGAGTAGCTGGGACTACAGGCATGCGCCACCATGCCTGGCTAATTTTTCTATATATATTTTTAGCTGTCCATATAATTTCTTTCTATTTTTAGTAGAGACGGGGTCTCGCTGTTGCTCAGGCTGGTCTCGAACTCCTGAGCTCAAACGATCCGCCCGCCTCGGCCTCCCAGAATGCTAGGATTACAGGCGTGAGCCACCATGCCCGGCCAACTTTGTATTTTTTGTTAACTAAAAGATAAGAGCAGACCAAAATGAAAATATAAATAAATCCATAGATAATGTCCCCATAAAGTTAATTGATAATAGATTTTTGTGGGAGTGGTCCCCAACGTGTTGGGTTCTGGGGCCTGGTGGCCACTGCCATTGTTACAAGGAGACCTTAACTACATACCCACATCAAGCCCTGTCTAGAGCTTGTACAAATGATGTGCCTAGCACGTACATACCACCACTTGACATGAATATGTACTCCACCAATGAGTAACAGAATGTCAGTCAGGTTGGCGGAGCCAGGCAGGCTAATCCAGCAGGGACACACTCCGTGGGAGAAGCTGTCCCAGAGAAGGAGAGGACTCCACTCCTCAGAGAGGCCCTTGATCCTTGGAGGGATCATGGTAGGGGCACCAGCTTTGAAAGGCCCTGAGTGAAAGGAAGAGAGGGGGATAGAGCCGGCGAGATGGTATAAGGCTCCCTGGCGGGCAGTGGAACCTCTCAGCAAACACTTCAGGAAAACTACCATGTCACAAAATTCTATATATGGTTAAATTTTATGTGGGAAATGGTTAAAGGGTTGAGCTTCTGGTTGTGACACAGAGCTCATCCCAGACAGCAAAAAAGCAGTAAGAGAGCAAAACATGAAGAATTAGAGTGGGAAACTCAAACACAAACAGCACTTTGCCTGTTACAGGCCCTGGAAATGGAGTTCAAGCCAACTTTCATCTGATCTTCAGGGGCATGGGGACCTTGAGTAATCCCTTAGTTTCTTAAATAAATTCTCTTAAAAACATTCCTGAATCCCTGGAAGACTTTTTTCCATTTATTTCCTCAGTTGATAGAATAAAAATAATTTTTACAACTATTATACTGAAAAAAAAAAAAAACCTTTCATAATAGAAGAGTTAAGAACCACTATTTTCAGAGCATTAGCCCATTATGGTTGATGTCAAGAGGAACAAGTTGTTCACCTCATCACAGAGGGAAGGCTGCCCTGAGTCCACTGCAGGACATTGTCTTTTTGAGAGCATTTACAGACTACCTCCCTGCCCCATGGGCCGTTGGATAAATAAGAATGCCGGCCACAGGAAGGCCCAGAATGGGTGTAAATGGCCAGAGGTTTCATCAAAGCTTCTGCTTTCCTTTCCTTGCTCTACCTAATTTAATCCTCACAACAACCCTATATGGTAGTTAATATTATTATCTCAATAATGAAGATGAAGAAACTGAGGCACAGAAATTACCAACGTCACACAGCTAGTAAATGCAAATGTTACATACATTACGTTCAAAAATGAACTTTTCTCTCAACCTTTTCTTGTCCTTATAGTAACTTTTTATATACTTTACTAGTCTGAATTTAACACAAGGACTTTTTAGCCTCAAATATCTAAGAATCTACAATTCCCTTTATAGCAATTAGGGGTACCATTTACATTTGTCTCTCTTATTTTCAAACTTAGTAATTGAAAGTCTAATTTAAATCTAGACTGTCAATTACTATGTCTTCAGGGAATGACTAAACTTACTAAGACATAGATTTGACATTAATTCTTTTAGAGTTATTCTCCTTTCTGATAAAAATCATACCTAAGTAAAGGTTATTATTTTTCACATTTACCATCTAGAGAAAGACAAGGGAAAAATGCCTGAGTGAGGGAAATGAGTACTGAGGAAGCGGAAAGGACAACTTAAATCAGGTGGTGATGATTATTAACAAAATTACAAACAGCCACTAATAAAATGCCTGGTGGAAAAAAAAAGAAATCAAACTTTAGGACTATGAGAATGATGTCTAGAACAAATGACGATATCCTACCTTCTGGTCCAGAGCGGAGGGTTAGTTAGAGTTAGGAGAAGGTCTCAAAGCTCGGCTTCCCTGAGGGCAGGAATCACATCTGCATGTCCCCAGCATAAGGTATAATGCAAATCTACATAATAAGTGCTCATTAAATTTTTTAAGCTGAAAAAGAATGGATATTTGTAGAAAAGTAACTTAGCAGAAGGAAATAAAAGGAATAAGAAAGGCATGTGATGTCCAAGCATGTGATGCAGCTTGTTCACGGGTTTATTAGCTACAGAAGCTGAGATTCCAAGACCTTCTCTTTGGATTATCAACTGATAAGTTCCCAAAGCCTGATATACTTGCTTAGTTCAAGAAATACTTACATTCTTCCCTATGACAACAGAATATATCAAAAATTGGATATTAAGAACCCCCACTACATTTTTTTTTCCTAAAAAGCTAGTAACTTTTCCAGGTTAATTAGGGAGAAATAATGTTCACGTTCATTTCAAATTCTCCTTTTCTGATATTTCTTTCTACCACTTTTATACATTTGGGCTTTGTCTTTTAGCTTGAAAAATCTTTTTTGCAACATATACAGTCGGATTTATGTTAATCTCAGTTCTGATTAGAAATGCAAAGTCTGCTTCACTTTATGTGTAGCATTGTGGAATTCTGATGTGATCAGAGGTCAGACACTCCTTCAAAGCCATGAGAATTCTTACATATATATGGCAATACAAAACCTTTTCACTTCATATAGTACATTTTTCAGGAAGAAGCCCCAAAATTTCACAACAGATACATGTATAAATAAAACATCAATTGCATAACCCAGGTCAGAGGGTCAAGACCTTTGCAACTGGAAAAAGTGTCATGAGATCCTTCAAATTCCAATATTCTATTTAAAAGAATCAGCACAGCCAATTATGTGGACATAGAGTTAACTCACTAGGAAGCACATACAGAAAAGGAGACTTCATTAGGATTGAGGTGTGGTCAGAGAAGAATGAAAACTGTTAATTCACCCTGGTGTTAGATGTCATCCAATAATTTTTCTAACCACTCTTACTGATGAGATTATAAAAATTGTAGAAATTTAGGATTGGAAAAAGCATTAACATATCTAGATTCTAGGGCAAAACACTGCATCAGATGCATGACTACCCATATTTTGTTAATGCATTTCTTATGTTTAGTAAAATGTATTTGGAGGAGAGTGAAGAAAGTCTGAATTGAGCACTTTTAAACTTGCTGGCAATTTTACTTCCAACTTGAGTTAAAAAATGACTTGCCAAAAACCAAGGAACTATAGTATAAAACATTTAGGAAGACAGTTATTTGGAAAATTCTGATAGTTTTTTAAAATGTTTAAGCATCTGTTGTTGAAACTGATTTTAGGCCACTTAATGGAGAAAAAGACAAGATTAACAATCAAAAAGAAAAAAGCTGAAAAATATGGACACAACTTCTCTGTCAAATGGTGAAACTGTGGTCACAAATATGTGTCTCTGCTGGTTCGAGTGGAATCTGTCTCACTGGCATAGGTCAGCCGCTTCATTTTTATTCTGACATTTCTCTATGGCTTTGTAACTAGATTTCACAAGATGGTATCGTTTCCCCTGAAGTCCAAGACTTTGTTTAAATGGTGAGTTCATAGATGCTAAACATTTCCCAAACTTGTTACCACTAGTCAATCACTTGTTTCGATTATCTAAGCCCTTTCACCTAACACAGGACAGAAATGACCCTGATAAGACTTTCTGGAGAATAATGCTGTGCAGTCTGCCTAGAAGAACCGGCTTTAAAAATTATGTCCTCCTTTAGCTCTAAAAACGTACCACTTATATCTCTGAGATAAAGCAAAGCCTGAGACAAAATACAACTGTCATCCATGTAACCTTGGTTTTCTGGGAGAGTCCAAATTCCGTGTACTTAAACATAGTATAAAGTGTCTAATAATAGAAGTTTGGTTAAATAAATTGTAATATATAAACAATGGGCAACCATACAACCATTTAAACAATGTTGTGGAAGAATATGAAATGGAAAATGTCTGTAATATGTGGTTAGATTAGAAGACAGGATACAAAACACAATTAGAGTACAATCCTGATTTCGTAGAAAAAAAGAGAGAGAGAGACAGGGAGACGACAGATGTATACCAAAATAATAATTGTAGTTATATTTGGGTGGTAAAATTATGAAAATTTTATTTTTACTTTGAACTTTTCCATATTTGCTAACTTTTCTATAAGGATTATTTTATTAAATAGATTAAAGATAATTGTAAAAAGAAAATACAGTCACCATCATCTATTCAGCAAAAGATATCCTGAAAAAGTATAATAAAAGTTGCAATATTTTCTATAATCTTCAGTATAAATAAGCATCTTTTGCATGGTCTTTGAATTTGCTCTCACCTATTCTTTCTGGTCAAATCTGTATTCTTTTGTACTGCTGCATAACAATTTACCCCAAAATCAGCAGCTTAAAACCATACACATTTATTATCTCAGTTTCAAAGGGAAATGAGTCTGAGCACAACCATCTGGGTCCCCTGTTTCATGGTGTCTTTGTCAAAGTGTTGATCCACGGTCTACAGTCTCATCTGAGGTTCCGACTATGGAAGGATCAACTGACCAAACTCACTCCATGATTGTTCATAGCAGTCAGTTCTTCATAGGCTGTTGGACAAAGGACCTCAGTTTCTTGCTAGCTGGTGGCCAGAGGTTGCCCTCATTTTTCTTAACAATGTACCACATGGCAGCTTGCTTCATCAAAGCATGCAAGCTGAGAAGACAACAGGAAGCGTCTGCTAGGAAGAGATTCTCTTGCTAGCAGAGAAGTCACAATATTTGATGACCTAATCACAGAAGTGGCAACCTATCACCTTTGCCATATTCTATGGGCTAGAACCACATCATTAAGTCCAGCCCACACTCAGGAGAGAAGATTACACAAGGGCATGAATACCAGAAGATGGAGATCACTGGGGACCATCTTCAACGTCTGCCTTCCACATCATGCTTTCCCACTAGCCTCGTTGTCAATTTCTCTGCTATACCTTGGAATCAGTTCTACTCTTTGATATCCTGTAATTTCTCTTCCTTCATCATCTACAAATTTATACAAATAAATACAATAAAAATCAAGTTCTGTATCAGCATCATGCTACATTTGTAAATTAATTGATAAAATTTCAGCATGGTTGGGCATGATGGTTCACACCTGTAATCCCAGCATTTTGGGAGGCAGAGGCAGAGGATCACATGAGGCCAGGAGTTTGAGACCAGCCTGGGCAACATAGTGAGATCCCTGTCTCTACAAAAAATAAAAATTAGCTGAGCCTGGTAGTATGCACCTGTAGTCCTAGCTACCAAGGAGGCTCAGGCAGGAAGGATTGTTTGAGCCCAGCAGTTTGAGGTTACAGTGAGCTATGATCACACCATTGCACTCCAGCCTGGGTGGCAGAGCAAGACCCCTGCATCAAAATAATAATAATAATAATAAGCATGATGTCTTTATGCAATAGTTTCCATAAAACAGGAATTATCTCTTTCCAAAACAAAAAATTCACATTTCCTATTTGCACATAGCATCATTTGGGAGCTGGGAGAATTCCTCCACAGTTATTGAACTATTTAGGTTTTCTACCCATGTTGAATCAATTTAGATAGCTTTTTCCCAAAAATATATCTATTTTACCTGCAGTTTATTGGCAAGAATTCCTTCTTGAGTCAGGCAGATTGCTGCTGAATATTCTAGTTTTCAGTATATTTCAAAATCATTTAAATGGAAAGGTGGGAGAAGGCAATCAGGCACTCCTAGCTAGCTGCAATCATATTCAGAAACCTCTCCACTAGCTTTTGAAAACTCAATGTCTGCCTGGCACTGTATCAGTAATAATAAGTAAATTTATTGAATATTAACTATGTTCTAGGTACTGTGCTAAGTGCTTTAGGTATAATGTAATCTTTACAATAATTTCACAACAAGCAGATATTGTTAATCCCATTTAAGAGATGAGGAAATGGAATACTGAAGAAGTAATTTATCCAACCTGTAGGTGACAGAACTAGTTTAGTATCCAAGTCTACATGATTTCAACCCATTTCTTTAACTGTGATGCAATTTTGTCTTCCATTATGAGCCATTCTTCTCTGCCAATCTTCAATGTATTACTTAATTGATGTTTATAAATATTACCTATTTCTCTCACCTGTTACAGATGGTGAAAGAATCTAAACTGAAAAAGGGGAAAAAAAAAAAGGAGTCTGACTCTATAAGATACAAAAGCCTTTACTACAATGTTGCAAGAGGCATAGGCTTGGGAAATCCTAGGCCTTTCCAAAAGCTGAAAATGTTCTACATTTTACACCGTTTTCTTGCCAAAATGAAATTCTAAGTGCAGGGCTTGTTCCATAGTACGTTAAATGATATGGCAATGATAGCAGCACTTACACTGCTACTTTTATGTCTTAGAGCCAAGAGATTTATAGCAGCATGAATTTCTCAGTGTATGGGACATGTAAACATTACATTATCTACAGTTATTAAAACAAAAATGAAGATATCTGTTATGAGAATGGCTGAACTAGTGCCTCAACAATCAATCAGGAACAAAATGATACTAATTAAGAGTCAGTGATTAGAATAATTAAAAGAGAGTGAGTATTCATTTAGATCAGTTAGAGTAAACAAAGGGAAATATTACTATCATTTAGCCTTGCTTGTGAAATCCAACTTGGAAAGTAAATGTGTAATTTATTGGGAAGATGTTTTAGCATGGACAAGAGGGAGGCAAAAAAGCCATTTGCTCATTTAGATCAGTTAAAAGCTTATTAGTTCCTTAATATGATTTGTCTATATCCTTTGCATTGAGATATTCTTTAATAGTGAAGTTAGCTTAATAAAGTTATTTCAAGTGAACCACCATTTGCATAGGAACAAAGGGATTTTTTTTAAGAAAAATAGGAAAAGTAGAACACTTCAGTCCCCCAATAAGGCAGGTAAAATACTGAAAGAAAAACACAGTGGCTGGTCGCCACTCACTGAGTCCCATACTAAAAGCAGCCCTGATGTGTGCCATATCACCAAAGACAGAAATGCAGACAAGAAGTGTACCAACAAGTTGCCTCTTGCCACACAACTCAACAATTGCTCTTTGAAATTCACTTGTACTACATGTCTTTGAGAATATCATCCTCTAATGTAGAAGATTTTGTCTTAAGGCAATGGTGTCTGCTTGGGTGATATTGTTGTATCCTATGTCCAATAGTTATCTTCACCAACTTTCATGTATATGATTTGATTCTGCCAACAACGTGCACTCAACACTTAACACTTGAATTCAAAACCAAGTTAATCATGACAGAGACAGGACATGGGGCACCTTTCATGCTGGTGCAGATAGATAGGAAGTAGTATGGACCCAGAATCGGTACCAATTTAGCAGAAGCAACTTTGGCAGCCCAATTGGGCAGCAAGGCTTTGGAAATTCATGCTAGTGTCTGTCTCCTCAGCTGAGAGTCTTCTCTGGAGTCCTTCAACAATTCTGAGGCCTTTTTAGTAACCTATACAAAATTCCTTTCTGCTTAAAACAGAGCGGATTCTGTTCTCTGTAACTGAATCCTGACTAGCAAGATAGTTTATATAAAATTCAGTTTATAGGGCCCAGGAACAATGAGAGGTTCAAGACCATCAGGGGAGGCACACTCTCTCAAAGGCAATGAGACTGATGCTCAAAATGGAGATTCTTTGTGCCCTCAAAAAGATGAGTCATAATCCTCGTGATTCATAGAAACTGAGGCACAGGCCCCGTGGCTCATGCCTGTAATCCCAGCACTTTGGGAGGCTGAGGCAGGAGGGTCACTTGAGCCCAGAAGTTTGAAACCAGCCTGAGAAACATAGCAAGCCCCTGTCTCTACAAACAATTAAAAAATTAGTTGGGCATGGTGGCACGCACCTGTAATCCTGGCTACTCATGAGACTGAGGCCAGAGGATCGCTTGAGCCCAGAAGTTCAAGGGTGCAGTGAGCTATGATGGGGCTACTGCTCTCCAGCCTGGGCAACAGAGCAAGACTCTGTCTCAAAAAAAAAAAAAAAAAGAAGAAGCACATAGATAGGCCCCCATGACTGTCAATCAGGAGAACATGATCTCTCACAGGCTACTAAAATCCAAGTCCAACATTTGGTTGGGATATTTGGTTCTAATTAGGAGGAACATGCCATACCTAATAACACACTGTGGACAGAGAAAACAAATGTCAGTGTGAAAATGAACCACAAATTAGCTATGTTAATAAATCTAACAATAATTTCATGTGTGACATTCACCACCTAACTGTCCATGCTACTCCTGAAACCAATTACTAAGCTCCAGAGATAATTAAATCCTTATAATCAAAGCAATGTGAAGAATTCAGACATTTAAACTAAGATAATGCTTACAACACTGCTTTCCAGTAGGTGTAGTGAAGGGAAATTCTCTAGAAGCCACGGATTCCCTTCAACTTCCCCTTTGCTTTTACGTCTGCTATCCCAGAGATAACATTCTGAATTGAGGGTGTTGATCTGTGATTCAGCTGCTTCTCTCATGGGCAACTCAACCTCATACAGCAGCAGGAAATCATTCTTATAGGCCCTGGACCAAGAGCAGGCAAGTATGGTCTATATTTTTATAATTACAGGAAACTACTAATATTCCAACTTTAAAAACTCTTGTTTCTAACAAATGTCATTTAACTATAGCAATGAGTCTCCCAAGTAATATCAGGTGATAATGGAGCTAATACACCACACTAAATAAGAAGAAAATTTTCACAGTATCATAGCTCAAAAATATTGGTGAATTACTTAAATGTGAAAAACATCAGAAAGAAGAAATAGTTCAACTGACAGCTGTTGAAACAGTAATATATGAACCAATGCCTGGCCATAATTCTATCTCAATGGAAAAGTCTTTTCCTAATGTGAATTATCTACATAATATTGATTGATAGATGCAAAGAAGTTCAATTTGCTTTATTTATTCAAGCAAAGAACAATTTAATTCACAATCAACTGTTTGCGTGAACCTCATTTGAAAGTTTTGAAGTCATGAATAGGGTTTTAAAGTTTTTAATGTACCTATTTAATTTTATGCTTGGTATGAAGTCATCTATAACTTTCACAGGGTATTAACCATAATCACCTCTGCAGCACTTCAGTGCTCAGTCATTTCTTTGCCTCTCAGGTCCAGAGGAACCTCAGTTGGTTTGGTAGAATTAGTCATTCACTTTGAATACCCTCTGGGACCACATGATATAATCCCCAAGGTTTGGAAAAGAAGCTATCTGGGTATCAAAGACACTTTGGCTGTCATGGGGCTATCCTTACTGGGATCACAGATGAGCTCAAAAATCAGACTGGATAAATCAGAATGGATACAACAAGAATATAACAAATACCCAACTGGCTATTCAGGTTCTCAAAAGAATAAAGTAGACTTGAGGTAGCAGCCAGGGCAAGCAATGCCACCTACTGGTCAGCCAAGGTAGAAAAAAGGAAGAGCCTAGTGAATTCACTTCTGCCATATTGGGCGATCCGGGACTGTGAGAGTGGGAGATCCCCTTCTAATCAGTGAAATAAACATTAGATCACCTGGAGGAAACTTTCTGGAATATAGCTAATTCATTTTAAAAGATTAAACGAAATCGATTAGCTATGTTTATCAAGAAAGTTGAGAAGGAGATTCACAAACATACTCCATAGAATTTTAGAATGATCACTGTAAAATGCCACTGTCTTGATTTCAGTCTACCTACTTCAGAATTTCCCTGGACCTCATTTAAATTGGAATTCAATAAACATGTTCCCATTACAAATGAATATTTGATTCTCTGGAAAGGAACATGATTGATTTCATTTTTTTTAAATCAACACAGTTACAAATAGACTTATTTTGAGTTTAATATTGAGGGAAGTCTCACAAGTATTCCTTATTCATTATCTCACAAGTTAATATGTTGAAATTGACTGGTTTTCTGTATAGGAAGGGATTGAGCTGGAAATATATTAAGGAAATTTATAGTCATCTCTATAAATTCACCCCTTCAGCATACAAATTAGAGTTTTAGTCCAGAAATGGGCCTTCCGAAGCAATATAACTTTCCAACTCATTCCTCAGAACTTAAATATCTCAGAGTTTTAAAAGTGGTTAATAATAAGATTCCATGGTCCATAAAACCTGAAATGCTAAAGCCATTTTCAAACAGGAAATGGCGCACAAGGCATTTGATAACAAGCTGTTACTTTCTTAAAACTTCTCTTTCATACTATCAAAAACAAAAGCCTAAAGAACACAGCAATTTCCCTTAATAGTTTTCTGAGATATAAACTAAACAATAATGACTCCAGAAAGCAAAATACTCACAGGAGCCTTAAAGGATTCTAAGGCCAGCCGTCATCCTTGTTCTCCAAAAAAAAGTCAGGACCTTTATGGTCGTAATCTTTTTTTTTTTTTCCTTTTAGTCATACTGACAAGAATTTATTATTCCAGTGACAATGTTTTTAAAAATTCCAGATTTAATAATTACTAATTTTATTTTTTTTACCTAAAGAATCACTAAAATCCTTCAGCATATGGTTTCTAACCTAAAATCCATCACTTAGCCATTTAAATCTACTTCCAGGCCTGAACTCTGGAAGCTGTTCCCTTACTCAGGCTGAAGAGAGCAGTCATTTGAATCTATAACTTTGCTCTCCAGGCTTTAATCCTCTACATAATTTTCTTCGGTTGAGTGACTAGTACATTTTACATTGTTCTGGTAAAATATTAACAGAATCAGCTTTGGAGAGAGCTCAGGACTTAAACTCAAAACTGAGTTCAAATCTTGCCTTTGCCATTAACAAAATATATGCCCTAGAGCAAGTGATTTAATTTCTCTGGGCCTGTCTCTTCATCTTTAAAGTGGGGGTAATCATTACCTACCTCAAGAAGTTGCTAAAAATTGGGTGAGGTGATCCATTTCCTGTGACTAGGCACAAAGTAAACATTCAACAATTATTTGCTGAAGTTCCTCATCAATAATTGTTTTAAGTGTTTAATATGCACCAGGCTATATGCTAAGTGCTGGTGATACAATGGTGAGAAAGACAGAAACAATCCCATCCCAAGAAACATATTAAAGTGGAAAATAACATAAAATAAAAGTAGACAGGGCAGGGCGCAGTGGCTCACACCTGTAATCCTAGCACTCTGGGAGGCCAAGGCAGAAAGACTGCTTAAGGTCAGGAGTTTGAGACCAGCCTGAGCAAGAGTGAGATCCATCTCTACAAAAAATAGAAAACTTAGCTGGACATAGTGGCCCATGCCTGTAATCCCAGCTACCCGGGAGGCTAAGGCAGGAGTATCACTTGAGCCCAGGAGTTTGAGGTCACAGTGAACCACAATGATGCCACTGCACTCTAGCTAGGGCAACAGAGCAAGACTCTGTCTCAAAAAAAAAGCATACAAATAAAGTCATTACTAATATCCATGTGTTATGATGGAAACAAACAAGGGCTGAGATGGAGAATACAGAGAATAAGGGAGGGAAAAGGTGAAGAATGGCTTCTCCAAAGGAGTGGCATTTAAATTAACCACAGCGGGGCCTAGCGGCAGGCATCTGTAGTCCCAGCTACTCCAGAGGGTAAGCGAGGAGGATCGCTCAAACCCAGGAGTTCAAGTCCTGCCTGGGCAACATAGTGAGGCCTCGTCTTTAAACATAAATCAACAAAATAATATAAAATAATAGCCAAAGGATGACAAGGATCTGACTGTACAAATAGGAGGAAGAGTGTTCAAGGCAGAGAAAATAGCAAGCAAAAAAAGCTCTGAGAAAGGTAAGACCATAGAAGTGAAAGAAAGTTCAATGTAACCACAGCATAGAGCTAGGGCGAGTGTGAAATGAAGTGGGCAGGGCTCCAGAGGCCACTAAAGGAGCTTGAAGGAGAGTGATGTGATCCCATTAATGTGTAGCAGGGAGGGTCACTCTCTCATGTCCCAACCAGGGACCATGCTAGTTCAGGCCAGCCTCCCCACGTACAGATGAGAAGGTTTCTCCCACCATTCCACCAGGCATCCATGGGACTACCTCTCCTTTCTAAGGCTTATGCATGTGGGTCATATCATTGAAAAAAAAAAGTGTCTGGGAGTGGGGCATCCACACATATAAGCCAGAAAGGTTTGGGCTGATGGGGTGACACTCCTGATGGGCAATAACAGGCAAGGCTGCTGACAAACAAATCCTCACCAAACACTGATGATAGGAACAAACAGGGGATGGGAAGTGCTGGTGCTGTGAATGCTGTCTCAGGTCAATCAGTCAAGCTTCCACAAGGGGCTTGAGTGCTTGTGATGGTTAATTTTATGTCAACTTCACTGGGCTAAGGGATGCGCAGGTAGCTGGTAAACATTATTTCTGGGTGCGTCTTAGAGGGTGTTTCCAGAAGAGATCAGCATGGGAATTGATGAACTGAGTAAACCAAATGACCCTTCCCAATGTGGTTGGGCATCACTCAACCTATTGAGGGCCTGAAAAGGACAAAAAAGGCATAAAAAGGAAAATTCTTTCTCTCTGCTTGAGCTGGGACACCCCTCTTCTCCTGCCCTCGGACACTGGTGCTCCTGGTTCTCAGACGTTGAGACTTAGGCCAGGACTTACACCATCACCCTACTCCACCTTCATCCTCAGGTCTTAGGACTCAAACTCAGTTACACCACCAGCTTTCCTGATTCTCCAGGCTGTGGATGACAGTTTGTGGGACTTCTCAGCCTCCATAACCATGCTAGCCAATTCCTATTAGTCTCATATTTATATACATGTATATATATCACCATCCTATTGTTTCTGTTTCTGTGGAGACCCCAAATGCAGTGCTCAAACACCTCCTCCACTGTGCTCACTGTGGGTCTAACTGCCTCTGTGCCATGCTAAGAGATCAGGAATCTTTGGAAAGCTTTTGTTCCTGTCTATCTAAACACTCCATCTACCTACAGTGTGCCTGTGGGAAAACAAGGCACAGTCCTCCTCTGCTTGAACCTCTGAAGACATTGCTGTCTCCCCATCCCAAGGACACACATGCTTCTTTATAGCCTTTAGTCTACACGTGTGAAATTCTCCCTTTGCCTTTTCCATCCTCCTAGCTCTCTCACAGTAGACTCTGTGGGCCCTTTAATAGCAGAAGTTGAATAATCCAAAAACTAGTGCCCCTTCCCTCAGAGACAGAAAGTGCCTAATGTCAAATTCTTACAGAAAATAAAGAAATGAGACATTTACATTCTCACTCAGAAAAAAAAAAAGCTGTACCCTCATGTCCCACCACAGACATCTTTAGAGCATGCGCATCCTGCGTAAACTCCAAATTGCAGGAGGGCAGAAGTGGGGACAGAGGAGCAGCCCAGAGCCTGCCGCAGCCCAGATGAGACACGAGGGTGTGGACTCAAGAGGTGACAGCAAAACCAGGAAGAAATACAGATATTGGGGAGATATTTTTGGAAACACAATGAAAAGGACTTGCTGGTGGATTTGACGGGACAGGTGAAGGAGCAGTGAGCTGAAGTGTGATGCCACTTCCTGTCAGAGAAAATTGAGGAAAACAAGACTTTTAAGAAAAATGTAAAGTTTCTTCCTATACATGTTAAAGTTTCAAGACACCAAGTAGAGATGTCAAGGAAGAAGTTGAATACCTAAGCTTGGAGCTCAGAAGAGAGCTGTAGATGTAAATTTAGGAGTCATAAAAATAAAGATGTTTAAAGCCACAGAAACAGATGAGTCACCCAGGAAAAATGGGTAGAGTCAGGGGTAGGAACCCAGAGGCCTGAGGAACCCCACAGTGGAGGCTGAATGAGAAGACAGAGCCAGTAAAGGAAGGAATAAGAGGGAGGGAAGGGCATTGCAGGAATAAGGCCACAACTGTCCTTCTCCCAAAGCTAAAATATCACAGGGTTCTTCCACCAGTCCTTCAATTTGCAGGATTTCCTCACTTTCCCCCAGTGCCACTGTGGAAGAGGTCATATTTTGTTTTATGGGGAAGAAAGTTTCTGGTTTATTTCATTTTTATGTTTCTGTTTACTTTTCACTGAAAAGCTGTTAAAATTAAAATTAAAACAAATCAAATTATGTATATAGTAACCTATCTGAATCACAAGGGGGTAGAAATGCTAACTTTTAGGGAAACCACTTTTCCAAGGCTGAATTAATTCATCAGATCTGTAACTTTTAAAAATCATAAACATTATTCCCCACATATTTTTAGATGACACATAAGATAAAGCATAAATCATGGTCAATATTCTACCCCCTACACAAAGGGACGCTTGCTAAAAGAAAATCTATACAAGGAGAATTCAAGAAGCTTTTTTATAAGCTTAGCTTTTCCATAATCAGAACCACAGCACCCACTGAAGTTACTGTCATTGAGAGAGGCCAATCTTCTTATCATGCGTGTCAATTCCACTCTATGAAAAGCAAAAACCGTTCTTTAAAAACCATAGTTTCAAAGGATCCTCATCTGCAAAACTATAAGATAAAATACCTAACAACGGTAAGTAAATAGGTAATATTTACTTATATCATCAGTAAGCATCAAACACTGCATGTAAACTGAGGCAAAACCAACACATGGGTTAATCCACAGTGTGTCAATCAAGAAGTCTACTTCAGG
>CM052444.1:54000996-54012008 GCA_028533085.1 Varecia variegata
CACCATAAGTAGCTTTTTCCCACACTACCTGATGTCCATGTTAGCACTTATCTAATTGTATTAGAAATCTCTTTCATGTCTCTGCCTACCTTGATAGATCATAAGTTCTTGGAGTCTTACCTATCTTTCCACCCTAATGCCAGGGCCTTCAGAGACCTCAAAGGAAAGATCCATGATTCACCTAGAGGATGTGTCAAAATGCAGATTGCTGGGCCTCACCCCCAAACATATGGAATCAACATGGTTTCTGTAATGATTTTCAACAGCACTATTAAGATAATAAATACAAAGGACATAACTACCTAAGAGCTATGGGTTGGTATTTCTTCTACTTCTTAACTCACCCAATTGTTTGGAAACTACTCCCATAAAATTTGATGAATGAAAAAATAAAGGAGAAAGTGTCACTCTGGGTAAACCTTCATCTTGTAACAGAAACAGCTTATGACTTTTATCTTAGAGCATTATGGCAGGTCCATGCATTTCCACTGAATCAAAGCAAATAATTTTGGGATTTTAAAGATAGAGAGACCTTATTATACCTTGCACAAAATACATTAAGAAAAAATATATCAAAGATATGTTAAAAACATAAATGCCTAAACAATACCTTGTATTATTCCTGTCATTTATTTAAACAATATTAAAAAGTCTAAAATTATTAAACCCAACTTTTTTATGACAAAAATACCCATCACTTTTTTTCATGAAAACGTATATAAGAAATATAAAGTTGTAACTTTACAAGTAATTCACTTTTTGATCAACACATAACTAAATATGTATATCTATAAGTAGAAATATAGTAATACATTTTAGAACAGTATCAAAATATAATTAATTTATACTTTCATATATTGATTAATAGATCCCCAAATTTCAACCTTAAAGAAAACATTTTAAAGTAATGCTATGATTTTTATAAAAAAGAAAACCTCTTTTTTTCCAAAAAAAAATGTAGTATGTCTTATCTATATATAGTCCATACTATTGCCTGGAAAAAATGGTTCAAAATATAAAATGTTTACTCAAAACTACCTTTAGAAAATAGTCTTTAATTTCTTCTTTTTGTACCTCTTGAAAAATATCTATGGCTATACTTAAATCTTATGAAGACTAATGTCTCCAATTGAAATAAAGATGTCATATTCAATTTTCACCCTCCTAGCAGATAATAACCATGAGTCATTTCTTAGAACTAGGTTTTCAGGTAATAGGGTAGGGACAGACTGTGCTATTTTGTACACTTCACAACTTTAGAAACATTTTATAACCATGATATGTGTAAGAACTTGTAATTACTCTATCTCCTTCAATCTGTGTCAAGAAGATAATAAATGTGCATTTCGCACAGGGCACTAATACTTGGGTCTGTGAGTTGAATAGCATCTCCTATCTCTGTATCACTAATAGCTTGGGTAAAACACTTAAATGTTCTTCTAACCTGGTACCTCCACCAGAGTAATAGCAATGCTATTGGTATATTTTTAGATATATCAGAGAGTGAAAGGGCCATTATATGATCAATCTTTTACATCTTTGGTTTATAACTGTGCTCTATTTAGAAGAACCATTATGTTGATAACTCCATTTTGCTGATGAAATTCATTTTGCTATTATGCTAGACAGGCAATGATAACTGAAGGAGACCAGGGAGTCTCTAGATGTGGTAAAGATCTAGTAATAAATAACAGGGAACTAAATAAAGTGTGATTTACTTGGAAAATGTCTATTTGCTAAAATTACCAGGGGAAATATTGCATACTATACATCATTGAAAAAATAAATTATCTCTTTTTAGTTAATTATCAGTCACATTATAATATTGGATATACCAGCTCCAGAGGTTAACTGATTGCCGCTTTTATAACTGAATTCTTAGAGAGTTTCACATCTTAAAATTATATAATTATATTTTTGAAACACCACAGAAACCCAAAATGTACCTATTTGTAATTATCAGAATGCGTACATCTGATCAGGACCCAGCTATGTTCAAAGCCTCAATGAGCCCAATTTTCAATTATTATCTGCATTTCCTGCCACAATCTAAAAAAACACATTGTGTGTGCTCTTAGTAGTGGCCACTGAAAGAAGATGCTGTTTTCAATGGAAGGAAATCAAGAACAAATAAATTACTCATCCCTCACTGGGAAAAAGAAACATAGAACAACGGAAAACAACAGAGTCCTGAAAACGTTTGACAGTGCCAATAAAAAGGAATGTTTAAAAAAATGATGTGTCTCATAGCAGCAGCAGAATACCCCACACTTACAGATTATGGAACTACACTAAAAACATACCATTTTTGTGCACTGAGAGTTACAAAAAGCCACAAAGTTCACAAATGGATGCATTTTCAGGTATAGGAACAAAATGGTACAGAGAAACTGACCTTATTATTAGTTTAGCAATAAAGATGATAGATAAGGACATTTCAAGGGAAAACCTACTACAGATAGTATATAAAGCACTTGGGCCCAGCTGAAGCCCTTAGTAATGACAGTGCTCCACTGAATGCTGACAGACAAGAATAGTTAGAGCTAAGCATGAATATTGGCACCTCACACACAAAATTCTAGAAAGATCATTGTGAATATGACATTCCATAAATCACAGGGAATCAGCACCATGTTGCAGTTCAGCCTTTATGCAAGCCCAAAAAGGAAGAAGAAACTGACATCCATCAATAATAAACAATGACTCATTTAAAATCTAATATCTAGTGCCAAAAAATTAATTTTGTTGTTTAAACCGTCTCTATGGGCCTCCTAAGTCAGCCAATAACTTTCCTATCCCTAAAAATATAGGCTCCTTTTTTTATGTCTTTCCAAGAGAAGTGGTATTAAGAATAAATATTTTGGAATCTTCAAAAGAAACCCACTAAACAAGTACCAACAAATTACAACCTGAAGGGTTTCTATTTTCAAGTGACGAGCAAGAGCAATGGGACAATCTTTGTTACACATTAATGACTTAAACAGCTTCTGTACAGGTTTCAAAATAATCGGACAAAGAATATCAGCTTCACAGCATTAAACTTATGGGAAAGGGGAGTGGATGGCAGTAAAAGTAAAGTTTTCCCCAGAAAACAACAGAGTTATCTAAGCAATAGGCCAGCATGAAAAGGGAACTACTTCTGATTTCCCAGACTATGTCCCTCACAGGTGATTATTTCTGATTACCATGGCAGCACACAGCATTTTTCATCTAACACTTGAGAAGAATGCTTGGTCACACCACGCTCTGCCTTACTAAATGATCTATGTTGAAACCATTCATTTCCATTTCTCTTACATCTGTAAAATGTCAAACAAGAATGATAAGACAGTCATTTACCCTCAATTTTCTCAAGCATGTAAGGTGTAGAGGGAATGTGCTAGAACTCTAAAGTAATAGGCTAATATATTTTCTCAATTCTCCCATCCTCCTTTATTTCCACTTGGAGGAAATCCATTTCTGATAGTATCTCCTCTAAAGTTTAGGGGCAGAAAAGGGCTGCTGTTTAACCCAAAAAAAAATTTTGTCTCGAACATAGTTATTTTGAGTAAATATCTTTCAAAAGATAAAGGACATAAAACGTTCCCTGGAGTGCTATAAGAGGTAACATGAAAGTAGCTATGAGTGAAAAAAAGAAATAATGTTTTTAGAACCAAAAAAAAAAAAAAATCAAATGCAAGTGGTTCTACCCTACCTGCCTCTTCTTCACCCTTCTTCCACACATGCAACTACGCACACACACAGCACAGATTTCAACCACAAGTTTTAAGAGCAATTACAAAGAAGCAAATAAAATCTTTCAATCCTTATTTTACAAAGAGAGAACATGGGCCTTAGAGATCAATAGGCCATAAGAATCTTCATTCCCTTACTCAGTGGGTCAAAAAAAAACCAAAAACAAAACAATGCTTCTAGACCTATGGGAGGCATAATTCACATTGTATTTCTTGAACTTGTTCTGTTCAAACCAGTATAACAAAATGAAGATGCTATGAGGTAAATCATACTCCAATTCTAATTTTCATTACATTGAGATTTTGCAAAAGAACTATAAAGCTATTGCAATCGACTACTTACATGAGGGAAACAAAGCATGGGAGTTAATGAGGAGCAAAATCATCTCTCTAGAAATACTTCTTAAAACTTTTTTAAAACTTTTGAAGGAATATTAAAAGTGATCATATTTTAGGAATTTATTTCAAGAATACTACATAAGCAGCTGCATTAAAAAGTATCCAGAAATCAAAATTATATTTCAAAGAATGTATTCCATACACAAACAATTAAACCAGAGTTCATACAGTGTCCGAAAGCAGATCTTATAGGGCTTTTTTTAAAACAAGAACAATAGTTCATTTCTTCAGAGGTGGATCACCCATGTCATAATCATCCTCGTCTGGCATCACCAATGGCTCCCCAAAGATCAAAGACAAATTCATCTGGGAACGCAAAGTCTCCAAGAGTTTCGTTGAGTGCCGTACAAAATTCATCTGGATTACCTTTGTCCTTTCCAGCTTCAAACATTGTGGTAGCTGTCAAAAATAATTTTTAAAAAGTAATGATAAATGGAGATAGCATCAGGGGACTGAGAAAAATGGCACTAGGAAAATTACTTTCTAAAAGTCACATACGTATGTATCATATATTTCTAGTGCAAATTAAAACAGTAAGATACCCCCTTACATATCAAAGTCGTAGAGATATTTTTCAACAATCTGTCCACTGCACTCAGGTTTGCAGCTGCCACCCCTGCCCTCTACCCAACCTTGAGGCCCATCATTTGGGAACCTCGGGCATTCCTGTGGGTGAAACAAGCTCCCCTGAGAGAAAACCCTGTGGCCAACACTGGCAGGAAACTTAGAGCACTTCCCTCATCTCCCTATAGTCACTAGCTCTCTCTGCCTCCTCCTCCCACTCCCAACTATGATGGAGTCTAGTCCTCCCTCCCCAAAGGAAAAAAAAGACAAAGGATGACAGCTTGCAAGAGAGCAATAAAGTTAGGGAGAAGGAGAGGAAGACATATATCTACCCATGGAATCAAAGTACCTTTTCTGAGCTCCTCTCCCATTTAGGACAGAAAGTGAAGGTGGTACCCTTGTTCTGTTTTTCTAGTAAGTTGCCTAGGCCCCATATTCTATGTCTGGGAACCAGCATCTCCAGGAGTACACATTCCCATGGGACTTGTCCCTAGGTAGCTGCGAGCCCATGAGGTTCAGCTGGTTTTTGCTCAGCCCCCAATAAGTGTCAACAACCAGAAAGAGACAGTATGAATGTGACTTGGGATTTGGGTGAAGAACTTCCAGGTGAAAGGGAAACACCAAATCCCAAGAGAAATGCTCCAGCCTCTCCTTTCCTCCCAGGTTAAGAATGAGCTAATCAAAGTTCATAGGATTTCCCTTAATGAGCCACAAGATCTAGTCTTTCAGCTAAATCCACTAGGGCTCTTTAGAGCAGGTAAGAGCTGTTTCTCTTCCCAGTGGTTCAGTACTAACACAAGGCAGACTAGGAAGAAAGGGAGAGATGTGGCCCACAGAAGGGCCCCATGATCAGAGCACAAGTGGGGTGCAGGTGGAGTGACCTGGTACAGGGACCAAAGTTCTAGTAAGGTGAGCAGGGCTTCCACCTGGCCAGTCAGTCTTGTGTGGGGTGGGACAGTACAGATGTGGTGAGGGATATGGGGGCAAGAAGGAAGGATAGCAGTCCCAGCGATGAGAGATTGGTGACATGGAAATTGATCACACGAGTCTATATATCAAGAACAATGGGAATCAGGTTTGTCACTGCTAGAGAAGGATAAATAGGGAAAGGGAAAAAACAAGAATAAACCCTACAGAATTGGAATTGCAGATATCAGTGGAAATATACATATATATATTCAACTGAGAGATTCTAAAAATATAAATGCATGCATACACACAAACAAACACATACACACACACACATTTCTCAGTCCTGGAAATATGACACCACAAGAGTAATGAGAACATAAGACACTCAGAACTTGGTTCTTAAATATCATTCCCCACTAAAAAGAATGAGAGTTCCTTGGAGAAGTGGTTGATTCGAAGGCTGGAGCAGGCAAAGTACAATATGAACCAAGAGCATCTTGTACCAGAAAGAAAGTATTTTAAAAAAAAATGATAAGAGCATGTGAAAAGGACACAGAAGTCAGAGGGCAAGAGCTCCCACTGACCAAATCAGGGATAACTTTAGCACCAAAATAAGTAGTAACAGTAACAGATTATATAACTCCATTGAATAAAATATGAAACCATGACTCCATAATGAAATAGATGATTAACTGATTGATTAAAGATAGATAAGAGAAAGAACTAAAGAAAGAAACTGATTCATGAGGAACAGTTTATTTACATAGTTTCAAAACATCTCCCCACAAAATACTTAAGGAGAATAACTTTACAATATAGAAGACCAGCAAACACCACCTAAGTCATCAAAATGAACATTAATAAGAGAACAAATCAAAAACCTGTGCCTCCTGATAAGATGTAATGAAAATAAGACAACACCACATTTATGATATTCCTGACAAGGAAGTGTGAAAACTTGAATGTAATTATGGAAAAAAAAAATTAGACAAACCAAAACTGAGGAAGATTCTGGGGGAAAAAAAAAAACCTGACTTCCCTCCAAGAACATCAAGATCATGAAAATCAAGTAAAGAACAGGGAACTATGACTTGCAATCTCTGGTTTCGGTTCCTAGTCACAAAATAAGAAAAATGCTCTTCAAGATTCCCATACTCTAACCTTACAGTCCAAAATGTACACGCTCACTCATTCTGGCACAGCAGAAAAGTGAAGAAAACCCCCAAACTCAATACAGTCCCAGAGCTGGTCAGACTTCCATAGTTCTACATGTTCTACCTCCACTACCATAGCCGTTATTACTAGTAATAATTACCAGTGATCATTACTAAGAATGATAATAGCTACAGCTATTATTTGTGATGTGACAGAAACATATTATTTAATTTGATGCCATGGCAACCTTATAAGGTTGTTTGTATTATGCCCCTTTTAATGACATGGAAATTAAGGCTCACAAAGAAATTAAGAATAGAGCATGCACTTGAACATGCGATAAATTTTTGCTAATGCATTAAATATAAACATATCTTTTAAACATCCTTACAGGAAAAATAAATGGTACAATTTTATACTTTTTGATAAAACATTATATCTCTGATTTAAGAGAAAAGCAAAAGAAACTTTAGAAAAATGAAGTACTTTTTAGAAAGTTACAGCATATTAACATAAGACAGATATTAAAATGAGTTTTATCTGTTGACTATAATAGAGCTGCAATAATATTTAATACCAGACTACCATCTGGCAAAAAATATTCCGCTAAAAGAGAATTTTTATACCCTATATAGCAGCTAAGGTCTGACCTCTAGTGGCAATTTTTCATTACTACCACTGAACTATTTTTACATTATAATAACAAACCTATTTTGGTGATGTAGATCAACATATAGTTTCCATTAAGTTTTTAAATATGTAAGCAGAACTTTTAGATATAAAATATTACTACATGGTTAAAAATTTTGGTATCAAAGTCCCAGAATTACAATTACCCTGATTTGATCACTAAATGTTATATGCTTGTATCAAAATATAACATGTACTCCATGAATATGTACAATTATTATGTAATGGCCAGGTGCAGTGGCTCATGCCTGTAATCATAGCACTCTGGGAGGCCGAGGCGGGAGGATCGCTCGAGGCCAGGAGTTCGAGACCAGCCTGAGCAAGAGTGAGACCCCGTCTCTACTAAAAATAGAAAGAAATTATCTGGACAACTAAAAATATATATATAGAAAAAATTAGGAAGCATGATGGCACATGCCTGTAGTCCCACCTACTCGGGAGGCTGAGGCAGAAGGATTGCTTGATCCCAAGAGTTTGAGGTTGCTGTGAGCTAGGCTGATGCCACAGCACTCTAGCCTGGGCAACAGAGTGAGACTCTGTCTCAAAAAAAAAAAAAAAATTATTATGTATCAACAAAAAATTTAAAAAAAAAAAAAAGAAAATCCAGACATTAAACCAGACACTAAAGAGATTTGCAACAATGTAAAACAAAATCATTATTTTCACTAGATTGCTTTTTGTATTAAAAAAACAATGTAATGTTTTAAAGCTATGTTATTTATATTAACATTTAATTGATTATTATTTAAGTAAACTAATAAATAAATATATTTTTTTAATTTCTCAAAAAAAAAAAGTCCTAGAATTAAATCTTAGCTCTTAACTTGTTAGGTAACTTTGGGCAAGTTACCAGACTTCTCTGAATCTCACTTTTCAAATCTATAAAATGGCAAATAACAGGATTTGGATAAAGATTAATCATCCCCGTTGTTAATTTCACCATGAAATCTGTAACTGGACCTCACTCTATGGAAGGTATTCAGCACTTATCTTCACTAAGACTTTTCATAAATATTAATATCAACCCATTTCCAACAAGTCACATGAGTCAAACATCAAAATCACAGCCAATTTAGAATATAATCTCTAATGAAAATCTATTTCCAAAATTTCATTAGCTTTATCTGAGAAGGATGACTGTGTATAGTGGTCACTGTTCTGAATTTGTTGAAAAAAAAGAAAGTGATCCCAGGAAGAAATGTAATTATCTCTATTAAAACACCGTTAGTGTATACTTTTTCAGGAGTTATAAAAGACTTTATAGGAAAAATGACTGGAAACTATCATTCAGATCTCCTTTCCACATATCTCTGGATCTCTTAATAAATTAGAAATCCTCATTTTATTAAGAATGAAACAAAGAAAACTACTAAACACTGATGAAAGAAATTGTAGATGACATAAACAAATAGAAAAAATCCCATGCTCATGGATTGGAAGAATCAATATCATTAAAATGACCATACCGTCCAAAGTAATCTACAAATTCAATGCAATTCCTATCAAAATACCAACATCATTTTTCACAGAATTAGAAAAAGCAATTCTAAAGTTCATATGGAACCAAAAAAGAGCCCAATAGCCAGGGCAATCCTACGTGAAAACAACAAAGCTGGAAACATCACATTACCTGACTTCAAATTACTCTACAAGGCAAGAGTGACCAAAACAGCATGGTGCTGGTATAAAGATAGATGTATAGATCAATGGAACAGAATAGAAAATCCAGAAATAAAGCAACCGACCTACAGCCAACTGATCTTCAACAAAAACATACACTGGAGAAAGGACACTCTATTAGATAAATGGTGCTGGGATACTGGATAGCCATATGCAAAAGAATGAAACTGGACCCCTATCTCTGACTATATATAAAAATTAACTAAAGATGTATTAAAGACTTACATGTGGCCAGGCACTGTGGCTCACACCTGTAATCCCAGCACTTTGGATGCTGAGGCAGGAGGATCGTTTGAGGACAGGAGTTTGAGACCAGTCTGGGCCACATAGCAAGACCCCATCTCTAATAAAAAATTTAAAAATTAGCCAGGTGTGGTGGCACACACCTGCAGTCCCAGCTACTCAGGAGGCTAAGGCAGGAGGATCACTTGAGCCCAGGAATTCAAAGTTACAGTGAGCTATGATCACACCACTGCACTCCAGCCTGGGTGACACAGTGAAACCCTATCTCCAAAAAAAGGGGGGTTGGGAAGACTTAAATGTAATACCTAAAACTATAAAAATTCTAGACAAAAACCTAGAAAAATTCTTCTGGACATTGACCTAAGCAAAGACTTCATCACTAAGATCTCAAAAGCAAATGTAACAAAAACAAAAACAGACAAATAGGACATAACTAAAAAGCATCTGCACAGTAAAAGAAATAATCAATAGAGTGAAAAGACAGCTTACAGAATGGGAGAAAATATTTGCAAACTATGCAAAGGGCTAATATCCAGAATCTACAAGGAATGCAAGTAACTAAAAAAAAATAAATAAATAACCCTATTAAGAAGTGGGCAAAGGACATAGACATTTTTCAAAAAAGACCTACAAATGGCCAGCAAGTATATGAAAAAATGCTCAACATCACTAATCATCAGAGAAAGGCAAATTAAAATCACAATGAGATACCATCTTACATCAGTCAGAATGGCTATTATTAAAAAGTCAAAAAATAACAGATGTTGGCAAGGATGCGGGGAAAAGGGAACGCTGATACACTGTTGGTGGGAATGTAAATTAGTACAACCTCTATGGAAAACAGTATGGAGATTCCTCGAGCAACTAAAAGTAGAACTACCATTCAATCCAGCAATCCCACTACTGGGTATTTACCCAAAGGAAAAGAAATTTTTATATCAAAAAGATACCTGCACTGGTATGTTCATTGCAGCACTATTCACAAAAGTAAAGACATGGAATCAACCTAAGTGTCCTTCAGTGGATGATTGGAAAAAGAAAATGTCACAAACACACACACACTCTTGAATACTACTCAGCCACAAAAAAGAATGAAATGGACAAAACTGGGGGCCATTATCTTAAGAGAAATAACTAGAAGCAGAAAGTCAAATACTATATATTCTCACTTATAAGTGGGAGCTAAACAATGTGAACACATGGACATAGAGAATGGGATAATAGACACTGGAGACTTAGGAGGGTGAGAGATGGGAGAGGGATGAGAAATTACTTAATGAGTACAATATACACTATTTGGATAATGACTACACTAAAATGCAACAAAAACAAAAATAGACAAATAGGATTTCACCACTGTGCAATATATCCATGTAATGAAACTGCACTTGTAAACCTTAAATTTATGCAAATAAAAAATATACATATACAAAAATGAAAAAAAAATTTTAAATAGAAGGGCTTAAGGGAATAGGTTCATTCCCATTTTGCTCTTTTGCCTTCTGCCAAGTAAAGACACAGTAAGAGGACCCTCACCATACACTGAGTACTGGCACCTTGATCTTGGACTTCCCAGCCTACAGAACTGTGAGAAATCAATTTTTGTTGATTATTTTTTAAAAATAATAATAATAG
>CM052444.1:54020536-54034092 GCA_028533085.1 Varecia variegata
TGGTGCCTGAGGCCATGGTCGTGGGGCAGAGGAAGCCAGTGGATGTTGGGTTCTGGTCTCTTGTTGAGGTAGATCCACCAGGATTTGCTGATGGAAGGGATGTGGGATGAGAAAGAGAAGAGTCAAAGATGAGTACAAAATGTTTTACCTGAGGAGTGGAGTTTATAAATATAATCTTTCATTATCAAAATCTTCTTAAGTATCTCTACTCCTACAGGTGGCTCTGAGCCAATTTCTTTTCAGTTTTTGAGATAGTCCAGAGGTCTACAGATTCTAGAAAAGTCATCTGCAGGCAGCTGAGAATTTCTAAGTCACGATCTCGTCTCACACACTTAGTTCCTGTATTTCCTCCTTAAATGCCTTCAGTAATTTCCATATTGTTCAAATAAACAATGAACTAAAAGTGCATGTTGTAATTAAAAAGAATGGCATTTTATTTAACTTTGTCATTTTGCCTTTATTTCCACCTCCAATAAACATGAATATCTATACATTTCCAAGCAGAATAGGAAGTAAATAAACATAGCATACCACTTCTTCTACGGTGGCAGGACCTTTTGATCTCAGGCGAAGAGTTTCCCTTCCGGTACCAACTTTTTCTGCTGATGATTTTCCAGCTTTTGACCTTGGCCCTATATTATCTGTAAATACACAATGAATGGGGAAAGGTACATGTATTCAGGAAGAATCCCAACAGATTGCTGTGAAAGCTACTGTAGTTCTTATCACAAAACTATAGGTACAGATTGACAAAAGGCATGCCTTCTTATAGAATTTCCCAAACTAAAATAAATTCACCCGCCATCCATTATTCTCATGTGGAGTCTGCATGAGAGAGTTCTGACCACAAAAAGAAAAGAGAACGTGCGAAATGTACAGATGGGAAAGACTCAGTAAGAAGTGAGGCTGGGATTTAAAACCAGGTCTTATGAACACAGACCACATTCCAGAGTCTATATGTTTTCCTCAACCACACTCCAGCCCCACACCTCTTGGAAGCACAAGTGATAAAATCAGAGAAGACATGCTAGGAGAAGCAGATTCCTGAAGGAAAAACGCCTGGGAGCAGGTTCCAAGGAAGGAATTCCCCACCGACAGCAAGGACAAAAACAGAGAGTTAGAGTCCACGTGAAGCCACTCCTTTCTTTATGCTTGTTTTTTCTATTGTGTTTTATTTTGGTTTTTGTTTTTTCAATGCACCAAGGGTCACCCCCCCAATACCAAGCAGTAACATAAATGAGTGACAGGGAAGGGTGGGGACGGAGGATAATGGAAGGGGTGTGCTCTATCTAGGCCAGTCCCACAACTTACTACCCTGCGGGAATGTAGGCCCTGCACAGCCAGATCTACTTTTTTGCAAAGAAACCGGATACTCAGAGTCTTTTATGAATCTCTTGATTTTTAAGTTTTTTAAGTTTAGGCAATTAAGTCAAACTTTTAGAAACAACATATTGGCAAAAATAAAAGAGATCTGTGGGTCAGATTCCAACCACAGGCCACCAATTTACAACCTCTAGAAACATCCCTAGGGGACCGAGGACTCTATGTGGCAGCAGTTTGGGGCAAGGCAAGGGGTGAGTGGGGAGGGGGATGCTACACCAAAGAACTGGAGACACCTGAGCTCCGGTGAGGAGGCACAGGACAGGTGGGGGAATTAAGAGTAGATGGTGAGGTCTGTGCAAATCTCTCAAGACACAGACATCGAGTGGTCCGCACAAATGCATTCTTGCTTACTTGGAACCTAGAATAATTCTCATCTTCAGCCAAGTACTGCTTTGCTATTGAGAATCTATGCCAAAGTGATCAAGGATTTTTCATATTAATTTTACCCTACATTCACAGACAGATTCACCAAAACATTACGTTTTCCTCTGAGAATGAAATTATTAAAAATTATCATGCAATGAGTACACCAGCTCCCCCTAAGCAAAAACCTATAAATGGTGGCTGATGAGTTTTGGGAACACCCAAATGCTACTCCTGGTGACCAGATGGATTCTCAGGAGACTAGAGCTGTGTCAGCAAGCCTCCAGCATTGGCCTTGCCAGTTACATTGTGTCCTGAGGGAAAAAAGGATTCTCATGTGCTCTGCATAGAGTTTCAAAAAGACTGCCCAGAGAAAAAGATTAAGTCGATCTGTCATTAGCACAGTCCAGGATTCTGTACTGCCCAGCAGCATGAGTGCTGCCAGCGCAGACTCACGTATATCCCTAAAGTGGTGACGACAGCCACAGCTTAACAGTACTAACATTAAGATAAGCAGCCCTACCCCCCACACACAGACCCCACCCACTGAGAGCTCACCAAGCAATCTGCTCTTCATAATTTGTCCTCTCATATATATTTCCTACAGGGTGGAAAATGAACAGCCCCAAAACAGTGTTTTTGTCCACCACTACATATACATTTCTATAATAATTGTAAAGTAATATATTGGCAACAAGTGCCTCTTATAAGTTTGGTGAGTATGATATAGCCCTGAAAAAATGAACAACAATGATACATTGAAAAAAAAAATAAAAAACCTGAGACTTACAAAGCTAAGCACCCAGCCTCTGGAATGTAGCAGCTTCATAAAGGCAGTGTCGTCCTGCTTGAGAAGTCAGCCGGCCTCCCTAGACAACTCTCTATCTCACCTTGCTCCTACCTGCCACACTAGCAGACAGAAGGGCAAAGGTATGTAGCATGGAAGGCTTTTTATTAATAAATTTTTATTTAATAAATTTTGTTAGAGCAGTTTTAGGTTCACAGTAAAACTGAGAAGAAAGTACACAGAGTTCCCATATGGCCCCTGTCCCCACACATGCACAGCCACTATCAACCTCCCATACCACGGTGGTGCACTAGTTACAACTGATGAACCTACGCTGACACATCACTATCGCCCGAAGTCCATGGTTTACATTAGGGTTCACTCCTGGTGTTGTGTATTCTTACGGGTTTGAAGAAATATGTAATAATATATATTCACCAGTATAGTATCGCACACAATACTATTACCACCCTAAAAATCCTCTGTAATCCACCTATTCATCCCAGATTTTTTTTTAATCATTATGTATTTGTATGTATTTGCCAAGCCATCTTCTCAAAAGTGGCACCTCAAAACTAACCACTTGGTGGCACCAAAGCAAAAGTTAAATTTTAAGGTCTGGTCTTAGACCAGCCTCCAGAAAGACAGTTTTCACCTCCAAGGAAACAGAAGCCATGTTTCTCTATGATTTGATGATTTAGGTACATAAATCAACTTGTTTATACATGAAAACAGGCAGGATAATCCTGTTCACCCACAGGGGGAAAAAACAGGTTTAGTGTTTTGAAATGTTTTGAAAATCACGACTATTTTATAGTCTGGCCTACTTTTGGGGTGCTGGCCTGTCTACGCATGACTGACCAACCAGGCCAAGCCCTAAATCAGTCACTTCACAGGAATAGATGTGGTTTATACCGTAGACCTGGTAATCAGCCTGTAGCTAACTGATTCACTAGCCTCTGCCCCCCACCAAATGTACTGGTCACTTAGGGCCCAGGAACACTCAGCTTGTGGGTGCCTTTGCTGCTCCCATGGTGGAGTTGCACGTTACCTAGAAAGAGTCATGTTTACTCCCAAACCTTTTTGTGGCAATTGTATCTGTCACTCTAATTATGTGCTTTAATTTAAAAGTATACGAGCTGATGAAATGAGTGTAAAATAAGGAGTTATTACTGCTATGAAAACTAGGTTGACTGCTTTGGAAAGACTCCACGAGGGTGAGTTGCAAAAAAAAAAGAAAAGAAAAGAAAATTAGGTGTAGGCAAGACTTCTCTAGGAGATTAGGAAAAATATCTTTAAACATCCTTCATTTCATATAAATGGGTTTTTTAATGAAATAAAACCCATAGATATGCATTAAAGTTGTGATTATATAAGAAAGACCATAGAACTCCAATTTGTGGTCTCTATTCAAAGAAAAGGCCTTTTGCATTAAGAGTGTTTTTTTAAATGTGTATTTCTGTTTTAAATTAAAATGTTTATACATACATGTATCATTCTTTATGAGACACTTTTTTTTTTTTTTTTTTTGAGACAAAGTCTCGCTCTATTGCCCAGGCTAGAGTGCAGAGATGTCATCATAGTTCACTACAACCTCAAAGTCCTGGGTTCAAGCAGTCCTCTTGCCTCAGCCTCCCAAGTAGCTAGGACCACAGGTATGTGCCACAACATCTGGCTCATTTTTCTATTTTTTTTGTAGCCAGGATCTCACTATGTTTCTCAGGTTGGTCTCGAACTCCTGGCCTTATGCAATCCTCCCACCTAGGCCTCCCAAAGAGCTAGGATTGCAGGCATGAGCCATTGCACCTGACCTGACACTTTTCAGTAAACAGGTGAATCCCTAGTCTCTGCTATATGGTGAAGCTGAGGAAGAGAGATGGGGAAATGGAGAAGGCAGAAAGGTATCTGTCCCACCCCAAAAGCCTGTGCCTGAGCCCTAGGGAAAGAGGAGGTGCGGACAGAAATGAAAAGCTTTGTTTTCAGCAGGAACACATGCAACATGGTTTAGATCCTCAACTGATGAAGGATTGACCCAGTGGGGAGCCTGGGTATTCTCCCTACTTCTGCACAGAACAAGCCTTGTTTTGGTCCCATGAGGGCCCTCGCTGGACTGGAGCATCACCATCAGAGCAGGGACGGAGACCACGATTCCAACATGAGGTGTGCACAGAGGGACACAGCTGTCTGTAAGGTGCTCAGTGAACAAGAGCAGGCCCAAAGATGCTCTTTCCAAGAGGAAAGAACAGAATGCTTAGGATACAGAGAAGGCCAACAAGGTGCCTAACAGGACCAGTTCTTTTGAGCACATGTAAAACCCTTGGAAACATCTCGAAATAGTTGTAAATGGTATATTGCAGTGGGCTGAGGGTCTGTGTGAAAAGGAAGTGAGATAAAAAAATAAATCAGTGGCATTCTGGTGACAGACAGGAAACAAACCAACCACTTTCAGTTCAAAACAGTGAGAAAAAAATTCTTCTAATATTTCCCATCAGGTTCCAGCTGAAAGCAAGAGACCTCCTTCATTTTCCAGACTTCTCAAAAACATTATCTGGACCTTTTAAAACATCTTGCAAGGACTTTACTACTGAGGTCTGATCATGTCTACCTTCATGCTCAGTTTCAAACGTGGTGTGATAATGCCTGTGAGTAATGTGTTCAGCTACATTCTGATCATTTGATATCTAATGGTTTTCCTAGGAGAAAATTAATATCTTAATCTATACTGTTATCCACAGTGTCATGGTTAAGAATGTATACTCTAGAGTCAGAGCACCGGAGTTAAAACCCCAGTTCCTCTGTTTACAAATAGTGTGACCTTGAAGAATATGTCCCTACCTGTACAGAGAGAGCAACACCCATTTACAGTGTTGTGCTAAGCACTCGAAAGGCTGCTATAGGAAAGGTGCTCGCCTGGTGGCCTGGATCACGTTAATAGAGTGCTGCTGCTGGAGTATATAATTTGCTTCTACTGGTGTGTTTCAACCTGGAGAGAGAGAAATCTGCTCTTCCACTCCCTCCCCAACAAAACCACTTATATCGGTTTTCTCTCTGAAAATGAGAAACATGCCAAGGCCCCTCTTCAAATGCTCAGAAAGTTGTCACTTCAAATACCAGGAGCAAAGGACTCTTTGTTATTCTATTTATCTCTTCTACAAAACAATCTCTTGTCAATTTAGGAGAGAGTTGAAACAACCGATGGCCCTGCCCTCCCATCGCTCCACCCAGATTCTCCAAAGCAGATGAGTTTAAGCCCAGCCCCTCACGAAGCACTCAGGACTCAACGCCCTCCAGTATCCATCTCGTTGGTGGCAGGACTTAAAGGGAAGGGGAAGAAGAAGGATCTACTGAGGGGCCAGAGAATACAGAGGAAAATCTGTGGACTCTGAGGTCTCTTTGTCTCCCCTTCCTACCTCAATATCCCCTATTTTGTTATTAAAGGCATGTGACACCATGTGGGCAAGTGACAGACATATCAGCACTCCTTCCTAGAGAAGTAAACATATAGCCCACTCCCCTAACAGCCTGTGTAGGGTGAACTCCACTAACTCATCAAATCCACCAATCGATGCCTGTAATTCCATCTCTGAAGTTACACAGCACCAAGAGAGACGTCAAAAGAGTGAGCCAGCTGGCAACTCAGGCAGGACTTTGCAGGACATGTACACCAATAATCTTCAACATCGCAGGCCCAGAGCTGATCTACATCTCAGGAATCAATTCTCACCAACCAAGGTCACAAAGAACAGAAGTCATCAAATCTGTTTATTGATCCATAGGGAGAGATGGTATCAAAGGTCCAAATGGACTCCCATGCTTCATTCTTAAGAGCCTGAAACCTCCTGGAGAAAGTGATTTCTAAGCAGAGACCCAACCACCAGGGGTAAAGACAGCAAGGCTAATGGGGAAGAAGGGAGGGGAGAGGAAAGTGTTCCAGGCTATAGTTCAGCAAGTTCAAAGGCCCCAAAAGCAATGACTGGAGAGTTTACATTTCAGAGTCCCTCCTAACTGGGTGACTCTCAGTTCACAAGTTCTGTACCCCTTCCAGGAATGATTCACCTAAAATTTTCTTCCCACTGAGTACCTAAAAGTTGAGTGTGCATGGCACCAGAGCAAAGGCCTTGGGCATGAAGGACAATTCTCTTAGGCCAAGGCTGCAAACAGGTAGTTCACAAATATGTAGTACACAGACATATTTGTTGGATGTGCAGTGTTTTCAGATTTTTTTAATTAGTTGCCATCTTTTAAAAAATTGTGTTGACTTCTTATAAAAACGCAAATTTTAGGTTCTCTTGGAAACTGACATTTCTATAAAGCAACAATAGTTAGGGTCAACAGCTTTACCCAAGGTCTGGTGCTCTCTGCCCTCATTTTCAGATAATCTCTCAAGGTGGAGCGGTTCCCTCTATAGATGGCTACTAACAAGCATTATATGCTGTTTCTCACATTAGTGTTATTAAAAAAATTTTATTTCAGAGACATATACACATACACAATATTCATTTAGGGATAGTGATGTAAATCACCTGGGGAAAGTCAATTTAAAGGTAATGCCTTTTTTTAACCAAGTATTTAATATATCCCAGGTAACAAAAATTCTTTCTATGCTCTTATTTATTCCAATAGGTATTGTTATTATCCTAATTTTATTATTGAGGAACTCGAGGCTTGAAGAAGTGAGATGATTTCACCAGGGTCACAGACAGCTGGTCAGTGGGCAGAGCTAGAATAAAAAGGCCAGGCAGGTCTACCCCAGAGACACTACGTGATTTTGCATTCTACTAAAAGTCATGGGTCGACACTGGTAACAGACATTAGGTTGCCTTAGTACCCACTGGTCGTTTAAGGATCACTGTGGTTCAGGAGAAGCTGACTCCTCCCAGCTTCAGATATGGGACACATGAATGGACCAAGCCAACCGATCCCCTTTATCACAGAGATTATTTCAGAGGTGAGCATGTGACAAAAGTCACGTAGGTCAGAATAAATCTCAAGACTTCTGCTAAAAATTCTGAGACAAGGACACTCTCCTTTTCTGCTCTGTGTGAATAAGGAAGCAGATGGTCCCAGAAATTGCTGATTGCTATCTTGGGACACAATGTGGAGCTAACCTTCTAAGGATACTGAATGATGGAGTTGATACGTCAAACAGAGCAGAGAGCAAATGAGTCAAATGAGTCCCAGTCACATTGTACAGGCCCTACATAGAGCTTTGCTAATGCCAGCATCACTCACGGACTGCTGATTTATGATTCCCTTTTCTGCTTAAGCCAGTTTGGTGGGCTTTTCCACTGTCTCCAACTGAAAGGCACCTCACAGATACAGAATTCTGTCCAGTGAAGCAAGCCATCTAAAAAGACCTTCCAATGCTTGGACATACACAAATGGCACTGTCTGTAACAGGCCACGTGCTTTCTACCCCACATCCACCCCCAACATACACACACGCTTCTCAGAATAATTGACATAAAATCTAGCTGTGTCCCAGAATTTAAAATTTTAACTGTGCATTCCCTTTTCCTATGTGTCCTTCTCTCCAAAATTTCTCAGACTTCTTCAGAATAGGCTTTAAAAAAAATACAGCTAACAGGGTGCTGGGACAGTGCAAAAGCAAGGAAAAGGAGATATATACAGATGCCACCTGCATGAAGGTGTCAGTTGTTGTCTATGGGATCAAAAGGGCTGCCGACACATGAATGAACCCCACAAGAACACAAAGTTCACTCTTAACTGTTCCTTTGACGAGACAGAACAGTGCATGTCAGGTATCAGAAATACAATACCTGTGCCCAAAATCTTCTTGTTCTTTAGTTAAAGAGTAATTTAAGAAAACCCCAACTCTGTTTTTATAACTCCCTAAAACTGCAAGCAAAAGTTAATGTGAATCTCTGGGGAGAAAGTTCATAGCTAATCTAGAAGAGTCTGTGTTACAACAAAAAATTATAAATTTAAGGAAAATTCCACTTTAAGGAAGTAAACGATAATTCTTTTTTTAAAAAAAGTAATTAAAATATTTTTACTCATTTTACTCTACAATAAGTATTATTTATCATGGGAATTTAAGAAAAAAATTATCATGGAAATTCAAGAAGTAAAAATTATCATGGGAATTCAAGAAATAAAAGTAATTGTTCATGTTTATTACTGATTTATTACACACATTTCCCCCTAAACTTTAAAAAGTTAAGTAGTTAACAGATACTGCCAATTTAAAGAGTTGATACAACATAATATTCTACCACATTTCTCACTGTTAAACTATTATAAATAGTCTTTTATTATAAATAGTTCAAGTAAAGAAAATTGTTTAATGAGGAGAATCATAGAGTTAAAAATGGTAAAGCCACTATATGTAGAATGATTAAGTTTCTTCTATTTCTTGGAATTCTAGCCTTATTTTTAAAATAATTGTTTCCTGGTTAATTTTTTTTATATTTAAAATTTGGAAAACACAAAAAGCCTAAAGAAATAAAAGTTATCCATATAGTCATCACCTAACGATAACCACTGTTAACATCTGACAATCAGCAAGTCATTTTTCTTCTACACTTAAGGATAGTTTTTACAAAATTGGGGTATTACTATACATTGTTTTTTTAATTTGCCTTTTCATTTTTTTGTGGAATATTAACTTCGAGAGCACAATGCCTAACAGTTCATAATCAAAAATTTTCAACTATGTAGCCTAATGTTTTTATATAGTAATTTGTGATTTTGTGAGGTAGTTATTACTACTTTATGTTGCCGATAAGGAAACAGAGATTCAGACTTTTTTTCCTTTCTCTTTTTAGAGACCGGTCTTGCTCTGTTGCCCAGACTGGAGGGCAGTGGCATGATCATAGCTCACTGCAGCCTCGAACTCCTGGGCTCCAACAATCCTCCTGTCTCAGCCTCCTAAATAGCTGAGACTACATGTATGCACCACCATGCCCAGGTGATTTTTTTTTATAGAGATGGGATCTCACTACGTTGACCAGGCTGGTCTTGAACTCCTGGCCTCAACCAATCCTCCCACCTCAGCCTTCCAAAGTGCTGGGACTATAGGCATGAGCCACCATGCCCAGCCTGCCTTTTCACTTAATATATCATAAGCAGATAATCCCATTTGTATTGAAAAACATTTAACTTTTCTGAAAACATACTCTGATTATAATTTTGAGCATAATTTGTTAGATCCATTTTCCTATAATTATATGACAATTCCCATTGTGAAAATACTCTCTATGGGAGTGATGGCTAACACCTGTAATCCTAGCACTCTGGGAGGCCGAGGAGGGAGGATCCCTTGAGGTCAGGAGTTTGAGACCAGCCTGAGCAAGAGTGAGATCCTATCTCTACAAAAAAAATAGAAAAATTAGCCAGGTGTGGTGGCATGCCTATAGTCCCAGCTACTTGGGAGGCTGAGGCAGGAGGATCACTTGAGCCCAGGAGTTTGAGGTTGCAGTGAGCTGTGATGAGGCCACTGCACTCTATCCAGGACAACAGAGAGTGACTCTGTCTCAAAAAAAACTCTCTGGCAGAATATATATTATTTGTATAATTGCTGTTTTTCTAATAAGTTATATTACATTCATACTATTTAGTCAGATTAAAGAAGCCACTTATATTTTAGCATCATCTTTGACCCCTTCATTTCACATTGCTATTTTAATTACTAAGCTTAAAAATAGTTGAAAACTATTATCTACCTTTTTTTCATGGTTGTTATTAATTCCAAATGCTCCTTAAAAAACATTATATTCTAAGAAATTAACCACTGTATATAGGGTAAATGTCTTGAAAAATATAGCTTACAAAGTTTTTAGTATTATAGATCATAATAATTTCACTTTTCTCAGATTAAAAATGTGAGCATTTAATAAAACATTTTAAAATGAGAGTTTAAGGCCAGGTGCAGTGGCTCACGCCTATAATCCTAGCACTCTGGGAGGCCGAGGTGGGTGGATCACTTGAGGTCAGGAGTTCGAGACCAGCCTGAGCAAGAGCTGAGACCCTGTCTCTACTAAAAATAGAAAGAAATTATCTGGCCAACTAAAAATATATAGAAAAAATTAGCCGAGCATGGTGGCGCATGCCTGTAGTCCCAGCTACTTGGGAGGCTGAGGCAGGAGGATTGCTTGAGCCCAGGAGTTTGAGGTTGCTATGAGCTAGGCTGGTGCCACAGCACTCACTCTAGCCCAGGCAACAAAGCAAGACTCTGTCTCAAAAAATAAAAAAATTAAAAAAATAAAAAATAAAATAAAATGAGAGTTTACAACTAGAGTGAAAAGAGTCCATATTTTGATAACCAGCTGGGCCTTTACTGTGGTAACATATTTATCAGTTATGCTCAGCATTCGTCTAACACATCTACCCACCCCACAGAAGGGATCTTGGCTCTTCATTCATCTTCTCCCGTAGTATCTTTGTGGCAAATGCCAAACCAATGTCTAGCTAGATATGAGAAGACGAACCAACTCTACAACACAAAAAGATAATTAGTGACATGTTCCATCCCCCAGAATTTGTCATTGCGAGTACTTTAAACCACTGCCCAAAAATACATGAAGGAATACCACTGTAAGGTAAAAATGTAATACACCTAAAACTGAACTTCTCTCCCTAACTATCCTTCAAACCATTTCTGCATCCCAACTGCCTCATTTCCAATTATAGCATCATTATTATCACAGGCTCCTAGCATAGAAATCTTGGGCGTCACATTTGCTTCTGAACCTTCTCTCCTTTCCCCTTTAACTAAGTGTCACCAATCCACCTTCTAACCCCATTTTTTTCCCTACAATACTGCTCAGGCTTTTTTCTTTCCTTTGAATTCCCACTGCTGCCCTCACTCCCAGCACGGATCATTTTTCTTCCTAAACTGTTACAACAGCCTCTTACATGGTTTCCCCTCTGGTCAAACATAGCCACGTTGGTGTTCCAGGCTTACTTTCCAACAATCTGTTTCATCATGTCATTTTTTGGTTCACATATCTAAATGATTCCCTATTACCCTCTAAAACAAGCTCAGGTTCCCCACCTAGTGTTCAGAGCTCTTCTTAATATGGCTCTGAGCTGCTTGTGCAGCCTGATTTGTACAATTTGCAAGGCTAGGCTCTTCTCTGTCCTAAACACTTCTCACAGGAAACCCTCCTTTCCTTGTCTATACTTTCCTTCCCATCCTCCAAGGCCAAGTTCAAGTGCAATCTTTTCCAGGAATCTTTATCACCTAGTCCATCCTACTCATATCTGTTCCTTCTCTGAACATCCATCTGAATTTCTGTAGTGGCTTTTAAAGTTTACTTCACAATTCTGTATAAAAGAAATGTCAAACTGAATTTGGCTTTGAACCTCCCCCCACCCTCCATGCCAGAGGTGTGGTGAGAAATTAAGTCCTGGTTTTGTTTTCAAAGCCTCTTTCCTTCCCATGATCCAGAGAGCTGATGTCATACTCAGGTCATCATAGGCCCCACCCTGAGGCTCTATATCCAAGTCAGTGTGTTCACTTGCAGGCCAAACCCAAGGTGCAGAAGGTCTTTCAACTTAGTGAGGCCACAGCGTTTAAAGTTCAAATATCCCTATGCCCTTCTGTCAGTCATCCCGTCACCTCTCAGAAGAATGGGACACTTGTCCCTGATATTGGTGGGACCTGCCATAAGCTCTCTGCCCCATGGCTTTCTCTTTGGAGAAGTCCCTTTCCAATCTTACCACTTCTCCCTGCCCCCATCACTGTCTAAGTTTTAGAACGCCTCCCAATAAAGCCCCCAGCTAAATTGTACTTTACAGCACATATCATAGTGTACATTATATTCTGAAGAGGCAGTAATACATTAATGTTAAGACCACAAGCCCCAGGAGCAAACAGGACTGGACTACTTCTCCCGAAAGAATTATTTAACTGCCTGAAGCCTCAGTTTACTTATCTAGAGAGCCCTCATAGGAATGGCATGAGGATTAAATCAGGCTATAATAGCAGTAGTCCTAGTAGCAATGGCTTACACTTATCTAAGACTGTGCCCAGCTAAGGACATTACATATATTGACTCATTTCATCTTCACAATATTTTATAGATAAATAAACAGGCATAAAGGAATTAAGTAACACCCAAGATTACATAGCTAATAAGCAACAGAGAAAGGACTCAAACCCAAGCAGTTCGGCTCAGAGTCTATGCTCTTTATCACTACACTATATTGCATTCAACAATGGTAGCTATTATTGTTAACAGAATTACTTTATTCTTAACATATCTGCCTCTTTATGTAAACCGTAAGTTTCCTGAAGACTGCAAACATGCTGGCTCATCCGTACAGTTGTCACAGAGCTGGCTCTGGAGGCTGACCGCATGGCTTAGGAGCCTGCCTCCCCTGCTCACTAGCTGTAGCCTTGGACAAATTGCTTTACGTTTTAGGGTGGTTGTGAGGACTAAATTATTTCCTATTTAAAAACTACTTATCTTTTCAAAGAACCAACTGTTTCGTGTTTAGCTCTGCTCTGACCTTAGTTATTTCTTTTCTTCTGCTAGCTTTGGGTTTGGTTTACTCTTCCTTTTCTAGTTCCTTGAGATGCTCTTCCTTTTCTAGTTCCATTAGAATGATAATTTGTAATCTTTCTGTCTTTTTGATATAGGCATTTAAGACTATGAATTTTACCCTTGGGACTGCTATGCTGAATCCCATAGATTTTGGGGACTTGATTAAATTAAAAAGCTCTGCACAACTAAGGAAATAAGCAACAGAGCAAATAGACAACCTACAGAATGGGAGAAAATATTCACATGTTACACATCCGATAAAGGGCTAATAACTAGAATCCACAAAGAACTCAAGCAACTCAGCAAGAAAAAAACAACCCCATTAAAAAGTAGGCAAAAGAGGCCGGGCGCGGTGGCTCACGCCTGTAATCCTAGCACTTGGGAGGCCGAGGCGGGCGGATTGTTTGAGCTCAGGAGTTCGAGACCAGCCTGAGCAAGAGCGAGACCCCGTCTCTACTAAAAAATAGAAAGAAATGATCTGGCCAACTAAAATATATATAGAAAAAAAAAAA
>CM052444.1:54034192-54047443 GCA_028533085.1 Varecia variegata
AACAGAAGTTTTTCAAAAGAAGATAGACAAATGGCCAAAAAACATATGAAAAAATGCTCAATGTTACTGATCATCAGGGAAATGCAAATTAAAACCACAATGAGATATTACCTTACTCCAGTTAAAATGGCTCTTATTAAAGTCCAAAAACAATAGATGCTGGCATGGATACAGAAAGAAAGGAGCATTTATACACTGTTGGTGGAACTGCAAATTAGTACAACCTCTACGGAAAACAGTATGGAGATTCCTCAAAGAACTAAAAGTAGACCTATCATTTGATCCAGCAATCCCACTACTGGGTATTTACCCAAAGGAAAAGGAGTCATTTTAGCAAAAAGACACCTGCACTTGAATGTTTATTGCAGCACAATTCACAATTGCAAGGATGTGGAATCAGCCCAAGTGCCCATCAATTCATGAGTGGATTAACAAAATGCGGTATATGTATACCATGGAATACTACTAGGCCATGAGGAAGGATGAATTAAGGCCTTTTGCAACAATTTGGATGGAACTGGAGACCATTACCCTTAAGTGAAGTATCTAAAGAATGGAAAAACAAACACCACATGTACCCGCTATTAAACTGGAACTAACCAATGAGCACACATGCACACAGAGGGAAGTAAAACTCAATGGAAATCAAGCAGGGGAGTTGGGAGAGGAGGGGATGGGTGAAAACCTACCTAATGGGTACAATGAACACTATCTGGGTGATGGGCACACTTATATAACCCTGACTCAAGCATAATAAAATTGATACAAGTAACCAAAAACATTTGTACCCCCCATAATATCTTAAAATTTTTAAAAAGTACTTAGAAAAGCAAATGGCCACTACTATTATGGTATACTGATATATTTCATTATTTGATATAAGACGTGACAATATCTGTCTTTCTAGAATCTGGAACAGTGCCAGAGCTCTCAAAACATACTCTCTAATCACCAACTTACCCGCATTGTTCTTCCTATTTCATGTGGTTTATCTTGTTTCTAAAATTACACCGTAAAGAAAAGCCAACACCTTAATAATAATAGTAATAATAATAGTTAACTTTTCCTGAAGACTTGCTATGCACCAGGGACTGTTTTATGATATTTTTCATGTGTTTAATCATTTAATCCTCACAACTGCCCAATGTGGTTGACACAGCTTCACTCTGGTCTGAAGAAACCAAGGTGCAGAAAGGTTAAGTCACTTACCCAATGTCATTTATCACACAGCCAGTACCTGGCAGAGCCTAATACTTAAATTAATGCACTTAGTTGGTTTTTTTTGTAACTTTTCATATTCCCTGGTATATTTTATAGAATTCAGTATATATGAAAAGGTACCAAAAGCATTTATTGATTGAAATTTTTTTCTTAGAATAGCATGAATAATGAAAAATTTTAAATGTTTGAAATGTCTATCGAAAAAAGTCAAAATCTAAAAGCCCCAGTTTATCTCAACTTCAAATAGGCTTAGCCTTTGAAATGAGTATATCAGTTAAGCTGAATCATGAAGATGAGGTCCGACTTTTCCAGCTGTGAATGACTCAAAGGACTAAGACGTACTTCACATACTTAACATCCTATTCTGATGGATACATAGCACAGAAATGATGCCTCTAAAATAAGACATAACCCAGAGATCTGTTACAAAATCTAACCCCCAAACAAAGATTATAAATGTTTTAGGAAGTAGCTTTTCCTTTCAACTCGCTTTCTGATTTTAAGGACAGAAATATTCAGGCCTCCTTTCACAAACCTCTTTCCATAGAGGGTAAGAATCACAAGTTGGAGAAATTTTCCAGGATAAATGAAGTTGAGACTCATTTAACTAAAACTGAATCAAAGCTTCATAGATTTAATATGTATTTTTCTGCAATTAAAAGACCTCATAGGAAAACAAACCAGTTAGACTCGTCTGGTTGTAGAGTCGTTTAAATGGAAGAATGGATTTTCATAGCCTTGGGAAAATCTAGGTTTACAGAGCAAACTCTGCAGGGCTGAGCTCATCATGAAGACATGTTCCTTTTCTTTGGCAAAAAGGGAAAGGAAGTGAGCCATGCCCTAAAAAACACCACTAGAGACATTCCAGCCGATACTTGATAAAGACTGGGAATGCTGCCATCAACTCATGGCTGGAAGAAGGAAAATTTGGATCAGAGAGCAGCTGACCAGGAGAAACCATGTTAGGTATGGGAAAGATTTCCCATTAAACTACAAACTTTCAACAAGACAGTCATTTAAACCAGTGGTTTTCAAATTTTTTTTTTTTTGCTGTGACCCACAGAAATATATACATTATATCGTGACCCATAAATATATACAAACGTACGTATAAACTGAAACACGCGTATTTGTAACTGAAACAATACTTAACCTTACTATGTACAAAGCACTATGATATTTCCAATTCTATTCTACTCTGTGTTCTAAACACACTAGTTGAGAAAAACAGTGTTTTAAATTCTGACCAGCACAGGAGATTCTGAGGATACATCTTATAATGGCCATCTTCCTCCCTCAGAGCCCCAGAGCCAACTCGGGAAAGCTGCAATGAAGCATCTGCTCTTGCGACAAGTGACTTGATCTTGAATACTTGGATAAAGGCCATCCAGAAGGCTGTCTCCTCCATGTCTGGCCATTCCTCACTGTGCAGGCTTCTCCTCTTTCTGTCCCTTAAATGATGATTTGTTCCCCCCAACAGCTGTGTTTGATCCTTTTATCACTCTCAGTCTATTTCCATGGCCTTCCCTAATTGAAGGACAATTGCTCATATACCCCATTCACTCCAATTCTCAGCGCTCATCTACCTCTTATACATTTCCCACTGAATTGTCCCACAGATTTCAAACTCATTAGGTACAAAATTGTATTTATAATCTCTCTTCCCTATCTCCTCACCCAGACCTATTTCTTTTCCAGCTTTCATTGTCGAGAAAAATGGCACCTACTCATCTTTTCAGATTCAACTCAAATCCCTTCTTTAGGAAACTTTTCCTGAACTCCTTAGATAGACTTGACACCTCCCACTTTTATACCTCCAGTACATTACAGCACCTCTAACACCCTTTATTGAACTTATTTCTTTTAATACTCATCTCTCTTCACTAGATATGAGCTTCTAGATCTGGATTTTATTTATGCACCAAGCATATAGTATGGTGATAGTATACAGTAGGCTCTCAATAAATGGTGACTATTATTATCTAGAGCAACTAGGACCCTAAGAGCAGCAAACACTAATTGCTCCATAAGTGTCTGCTGAATGAAAATATAACCAGTATGTTCTTGCCATCTATCCAAGGTCAGAGGACTGCTAAAGTATTAACACCAGTATCTTCCAGATTGTTAGGAAGCCCAAGATCTACTTCTATAGTCAAAGAAATGTATTTTGTTTTTTTTTTTTTTGGCCTACTGGCCTCTATGTTACTTTGTTAGGGCTCCCATAAAAAAGTACCACAGATGGGGTGGCTTAAACAATAGAAATTTATTTTCTCAGAGTTCTGGAAGCTAGAAGTCCAAGATCAAGGTGTCCCCAAGGTTGATTTTTTCTGAGGCCTTTCTCCTTGGCTTATAGATAGATGGCTATCTTCACATTCAAATGGCATTCTCTCTGTATATGTGTCTGTGTCCAAATTTCCTCTTCTGATAAATATATCAGACATGTTGGATTACAGCCCACCCTGAAGACCTCACTTTAACCTAATTACCTATGTTAAAGAGCCTATCTCCAAATACAGTCACATTCTAAGATATTGGTGATTAGGACACCAACATATGAATTTTGAAGGACACAATTCAAGCCATAACAGCCTCCTATTAGACTGTGAGTGCCTCAAAAGGCAGCAGCTATATAGCTTAGTCTTCCTTCTTAGTATACGGTGTGCCTAGCAGAATACCTGGGACAAAGGAACTTCTCAATAAATAACTTGTGGGATACATAAATAAAGGATCTTTCCAGAAGTATAGATGTTTGTCCCCTCCAAATCTGGTGGCCAGCAATAAGAAAAATGTGGCCTTGCTCTTCCCTGAAAGAAAGTTCGATGTCATCGCTCTAGATAGTCCATTGCCAAACAGCTATTTACGTGGCACCCAACACATAGCAGAAAAATAAAACCCATAAGGCCAGATACCCCAAATCATTGACAATACGCTTCTCTCTCTGATCCATTCCAATACTCCCAGACCGAGAGCTGTCATACATAGTTACAGTCAGATTCAAAGTCAACAGAAAACTAACACTGCTCTGCTTGCAGAACAAGGCATAGCAGCTTAGGAGAAATAATAAAATGGATATCTGCTACTTTTTTCCTATCCACAAGGAAACTTCCCCCTTACTGTTCTGTGTGATTTCAGTAGGCCTATCAATCACGCAGCCTGCCTCCCCCACTATGAAGATGGACACATGACCTAATTAGTTCCCTCCTCTCTCCCAGGAATTTGAATCCTGAGTAGAGTGATATGAAGATAGAAAATAATTGCAGGGAGTCGATTAAGCCAGTGCCGTGAAGGGTTCCTGGTACACACATTCCTGAAAGAGCCTTGGTTCCTGATCTTCCCAAGGCTTGATCGACTCTACCTGGTAGAACCCTACCTGGTATCTTCCAATAAATGCCTTTTCCTTAAATTAGACAGTTTATTCTATAGCTCTTAAATAATCTTGACACATAATGGCCCCTGCAAGTGAGGTGTGGCTAGTGGTGGACCTAAAATGTGGAAATGAGAGCAGGCAGTGAGGAGTCTCCTACCCACTACAAAGTAGTTGTGCTCACAATCCTTGGTATGCCATTGCTAAGCAGCCAGCGATGCTACTTCCTCTTGTATTTGGGGATATAGTACACAAGCCACTCCAGGCTAAATCTTTAGGGAAATTGGTAAGAAAAAGTCAAAATACTGGAGTGCGTAGCCATCTCGGACAGCTTTTGGTAAGATCCTAGAAATGACTTAGCTACAGCCAGGGTGGCCTGTCTGAATGCAGAGAAAATTCTGTCTCACGAAGACTGGGCTTTCTCCTGGTAGGAATCCAAAGTGACAGCAAGTCAGATAATCATGAAGGACTATGAAATTTGAATTCTTGGCCCTGAGTCAATGATAATGCTAGAAAACACAGAAGAAAGGAAGGAAACATAGCAAAAGAGAAGATTGGGACCAAGAGAATTGGGGGAAGCCTGATGCCCGCCTTACCTCCTGATATATGCTCCTTCCCTGGTAAAGAGAGAATCACTGGGATGAAGCCACAGAATGAGGAACAAACTCAGAGGCAAAAAGAAACAAAATTAAGAGCTGGAGGATCGGCAGAGCAGCAAAGCTTACTTCTAAGAGAGAAATCCCCAGTCCAGTGCCCAGAGTCAAGGATCAACTCCCAGAGTGAAAAAGGCACACAGACCAGCAGCTTGAGTTAAATTTCAATAAAGCCTTGGAAAATAAAAACCTATCATTGCTCCAAAATCAATCTCCAGGTATCCTAAGCCACAGCACCACCAGAATTTATACCCCTATTAGGAAAATCCTACCCAAGGTGCTTCTCAAATGTGTCCACGGATTTTGTGAGGGAACAGAGAGCAGGTTCAATAGTTAGCTAGGTATCTAAGGTAGTGAAGTATATAAACTATTAATACTACTTATGTGTCTGACATTGAAGGGCAAACTCTAATCGTGGAACAATAGTAGCTAAATACAATGACCTCTGTAACAATCAAGGTTATCAACAACCTAGCATTCACATTAAGGTGTATCAGTAACTTTCTATAAATACACAGGGACCAAAAGATTTAGACAGAAACAATAGAAAAAAAATAGGAAAAGATGGTGTAGATAAATGTAGGAAAAAATTATACTCCTTGGGTTGTATTAAGAATGGCTTTGATTTACAAAGAGTCAAAATCAAATAAGAATATTTATCTCAAACCACCTACACCCTATCAGTTTATTCACCACGCTAACTGGGGAGTTGGTCACCCAGTGAAGCCATTTCAGAAGGAGCTGCTGGATAGACCCTGAGTGCTGCGTGTCTTCCTCTGTGAGAAGTGAGCTCCGCTGCTGCAGTGTGCCAGGCTGAACCACGGTACCTACAGCGGTGGCTCCTAGAGTGGTTCCCCCAGGAGCAGCACTGCTATGAGGCATCCTTTTCTTATACCTTCTGTGGAACTGTCTCCCACAAGTAATATAACCTACACTGCATTTCTATTAAATAGCACAGAATCACAGGGGAACAGAGAAAAATTTCTAATTCCATGTGGCTGGGATCTGCCACTTACTTGCTAAGAGAGAGAAAATGTAATTCCCCAGACCCAGTATATCCTCCCATCATTTTCATTAACCACCCTGAGAAAATAGCCTTAGAGCCACACGGGAAGGAATATTTAGGTTCTGTGGGCAAAGGAAAGAACACAGGGTAGGTGGGGCCATGATAAGCAAGGGCAAGCCTGGGATGATTCTGCTAGAGATATTTTAACACTGATGAACACTAGGCTTTCGTTGGCTTATTAAAATAGTGCTGTGTAGTGAGAGAGAGGCTGGCACATTTCCCGCAGATGAGATGGCCCTGAGGGTTTGAACAACAGTTGGAATACAGCTGCCATGGCTACAGCCAAGCAAGTACAGATGTCATACCAAAGTGGAAATAATTTCATACCATCCTATGGTGCTAAATTCAAAATGCCAAAGGAAAAAAAGTACTGGTGAAAGAGTTCTTTAAAATAGACTAGATAACTATTTTAAATATCAGTTCTGTTTGTAACTAAAATTTTTGCTGCTGAGGTCGACGAGCAACAGTTATTACAGTTTAAAGAGCTCAATCAAAAATCTTACTGCTCAGCAAAAGGAAAACAATACAATGTGCTGTTCTCAGAGACTGGAAGAGCCACATCAAATTCAGTCACTAGACGTTAGACTTCGTAATTCCAAATGTTTGGAAAATGTCCTTTTACAAAGCAACATTTTTCTTTTTTCTTTCTTCAGTTTTTTTCCTTATAAGTAGTGCTGTATAACATTTACCATGTTCTTAACTGACATGTTAGATAAGAAGATACACTAAAAGCACATGCCACCACATCACAGTACTCATTTCGTTTAGAAAGATAAACAAGGAAAAGGGAACGTTACACACACACACACACACACACACACACACATCCCAACTTACCAAATTCCTTCTTAGGTTCTACTAACTTCATGGTAAAGAGTTCCTCTTTTTTTAATTCCTTTAACTTCTTAGCAACATCATAGTGACGCTTCCCAACAACACTTTCTCCATTTATAGATTCAATATGATCCCCAACACAAATGGTTTTAACTGAGTCAATAGTGCCACCATCTTTAATTCTCTGAAAGAAAATTAATAACATAATACAAAAAATTGTATAACATTACTTTTCATGCTTTTGAGACATTATATACAACATACTGACCTATTAACAATGCAGTTTACACTCAGTTAGAGATGGAAGATGAAGCAACAAAGGACTGCCATCTTACCTTCAGCCTTTCTTCATCTTCCTCATCATTCAGAATTCAGCGCTGTCACAGTCAGCACCTCCTCTGGGAAGCTTTTCCTGACAATCCCCAACCCACTCCCCTCCCCGCCAAAAATGGACAAGGTGCCATTCTCATGCTCCTACAGTACCTTTTGTTATATATGCTGAACCCTAAGCTAAGCACTTTACATTCACTGTTTCATTTAATTCCAACCACCTTTATGAGACTCTCATGTCATAGATCAGGAAGACTGAGGCTTGGGAAGATCAAGTAATTTGCCAGATGCAACACAGCACAGTGCAACTGTTCATTGACTCCTCAGTCTCCATTACTAAGCTGCAATATCCTTGGGAACAGAGATGGTCTTATCACCATTGTATGTCCTGTGCCTAGCACAATGCCTGCACAGAAAAGTCCCTCCATAAATGATTGTTGAAACATTTCAGCATGAAGCCCATCATGGCTTAATGCTATAAGAATGCTATAAGAATAGCCTGAGGTTTTTCAATTGGCTACATTTAGTTACAAATGCAAAGACTCAAAGAATGGTATGATCTTAGCTAGGAAGACCCATACCTAGTAAGAGACAAGTATGGTTACCATTTTGGAAGTCAGTAAGGGTGATTTTATATTACTGTTTTTAATTTATGTATTTTAAATGAGGAGAACACAGGAGAAACTTCAAGTTGTTCTTTCTTAAATCATCTATAGTATAGAGTCTCAAAATGAGATCTAAGATGGCACCAAGAATTTCTGAAAGGATTTTTGGGAGAGAGCTCCAGAAAACTCTACAGGGTAACAGCCCTGCAAAGGATGTACATAGTTCTTTCACAGTAATCAGGAGAAGGGCAAAATGAAGGCCACAACCTGCCTTAGGAGTCACAAATCCATCATGGGAATGATAAGATAGAAATTTTAGGAGTTGCTGCTATTATGTAATAAAATCATGTGTATTCCCACCCTTGCCAGGTGGAAACGTCTTCTGAATCAGCAGGGTGATCAATCACTGGGTCCAAGAGCTAAAAGAAAACTGATCTCATGTACCCCCAGTATCTCCATAATATTATCATCCGGGAAATACAGATAAAAAACAAAAAAGCTGGAAAGGACTAGCCTGGCAAGGTTGAGCATTTTTAATCTTTAAATTGTATTACTATATACTAAAACTCACAATAGATTTCTTTTTTACCCCCAAATTTTAAGAACATTGCTGTGTTCATTGTGGCAAAGGTTACTTTGTAGCAAGTGTTAACATACTATATACAAATGACACAACAATGTCAATTTAAACAGAGCTCATTATTTATCATTACAAATAGTTAATTACAAAGCAAAGAACCCAGAAATGTCATAATCTACTTGACATTGTTTTATTAGAAACCCATACTAGCCTAATATAATGAACAGAAACAAACAATGATGACCACAACACACCACTTAGTACAACTAGTTTCTGAACTGTCGTAGAAAAATAAACAAAATTAAACAAATGACTAGAGTCTAAAGAAGAAAAAAAACACTATTAAATATTCTGTTACATAATCATTCTTAAGCCATTAGAGAATTTGAAAATCTATATTTAACTGACTTTTTTATTTTTAGAATTTTTATTCCAACTTATTTCTTGGTACATCTTGTGCCTAATTTTTTCCCTTGATCAACTATGCCACCTAAATTTCAGTGTCCCACTACATATCATTTTTAGTTTTTAAAGACATTTTTATAATGTTATTAAAAATAAGCATTATATAAAAATTAAATGAAAGACTTTAAAGACACGTATGAATCTTACCAGTGAATTAAAAGTCAGAGTGACAGAAATCTACAGTTGCTCAGGCCTGTGAGTAGCCACGAAGGTCAGCAGAGGGAGGAAAGGCAGTTACTAGAAGTCAGAGCAGGCAGCAGGGTGAGAATCCAGTTGGCCAAGAGAAAGTCAAAGTATATGTAATTAACAGAAGCAGCAGATAAGGATCTCAGATGAAGAGACAGGAAAACCAATATAAGAAACTCGGAGATGAAAACCAGAAGATGAACTAGATATAGAAGCAAAGTTGGAGACATAGATTACATATTTTATGGGTTACCTGGGCCTTCTAAGTGAATAGAATAAAGAATGAGGTAATAGTGGAGACAAGTTTCTGAAATCTAATTTACATTAATAATCATATAATAACTTGATAATTAATATTGCTAAAAGTGCTAATCAGACCAAAAGGACTAAGACAGAAAAAAGAGAAGCATTAATGCTATACTTATATTTCCTGAATAACTTATACTATTCTCCATAACACTTAGGAACTTTCTCTCATCTAGCTTTGGAGTTTGGTGCTGCAAAAAGCAGATAAGAATTTTTTTTTTTTTTTGGAAGATACGATTTACAACATTATTAAACATAGAGGTTTCCAAACATTATAGATTATAATATCTTCCGTTCTGTTCATATCATATATTCAGAGAATTCTGCCTTCTCATCACAGGTGTCAGCAGAGCACCAGGGTGGTATCCCACCCTCCCCAAAATCTTAAGCAGCAGGCTTAAGATTTGTTTGAGCTGCGTGTCCCACCACCATGCTCAGCAACTTTGAGATCTGTGCTGGATCCTTTCAACACTGTCCTCAAATCTTGCCCATAATAATAAACATTCATGAAACAATTATAAATAGTTATCTCATTTAGTCCTCACAATAAAACTAGGAAAGGAATATTTATTATTCCATTTAATGAATGAAGAAATCAAAGCACAATGATTACATAGCTTGGCCCAGATAATAACTAAAGAGAATTGGGTATCAAATAGAGGTGGTATAATTATAAAAATTAAAAATTTTTAAAAGAAAAAAATCAGACATAGAATCCAAGGTTTTCTGACCACAAGTGCTGAGTTTTGGGTTATAAATTTCCAAAATTATCTATACCCTTGAACTCTGAAATTTTTTTGACAACCCCTATCTTTTCACTTTCTAACTCCTTACTTCTACTAAAGCTGTTACTCATCAATAGCATGGCCTCTAGATCCCACATATCACCTATTTTCTCAAATCATCACTTCTATTCTGGCTTTACAGGCCTCTGCTCAGACCTTAGCTTCCATCCTAGAATCCTCTGTCATCTGGACTTCCTACATTGCCAGGCTTGCTGATTCTTAGTTTGGGCAATTAAATAAGCAAAATATTAGAAATATATGATACGAATACCATATTTATCTGAATGATCACTCTAGAATGTGACAAATTGGGCTCCAATAAAGTAAAATATGCCAAATCATAAAGATCTACAAGAGGTATTCCAAGAATGACTGTTTTGTGATTATTCATAAACTATTTCAATTCAAAATGAACTCGATTGTTTTTTTTTTTAATGTAACCTCATTTTCTTTTTCTTTGTTTTTGGGTTTTTTTGGGGGGGGGACAGAGTCTCACTCTGTCACCCTGGATAGAGTGCAGTGGCATCATTGTAGCTCACTGCAACCTCAGACTCCTGGCCTCAAGAGATCCTTTTGCCTCAGCCTCCCGAGTAGCTGGGACTACAGGTGCGCACCACTATGCCCAGCTAATTTTTCTATTTTTAGTAGAGACAGGGTCTTGCTCTTGCTTAGGCTGGTCTCAAACTCCTAAATTCAAGCAATCCTGACTCAGTCTCCCAGACCCTGTCAACACAAAACATTTTAAAAAATTAGCCAGGCACAATGGCACATGCCTGTAATCCCAGCTACTCAGGAGGCTGAGGCAGGAGGATCACTTGAGCCCAGGAGTTTGAGGTTACAGTGAGCTGTGATTAGGCCACTATACTCTAGCCTGGCTAACAGAGGGAGACCCTGTATCAAAATAAATAAAAAACAAAATCACAGATGTTTAAGTCTGTTGTCTTTTCACTTGAAAAGTTTCATCTGTGAGAACAATGCAGAACTATAAATGCATTTTTCTGTCATTGATCTCTCACCTAATTATGTAACAATTATTGCTATCATTACTAAAGTATTAGCTATCAATTATGAGCATTGTCAGGCATTTTATATGTGTCATTATATTTACACCCCAAATAACCCTATAAAATAGGTGCTAATATTCTAATTTGGGAGAAGGCTCAGAAAGGTTTAATGCCTTGCTCAAGGTCCACAGCTGGTAAATAAGTGGTTTGGCCAAGATTGAATGCAGCTCATACTCCTATGCATCACACTGCACCACCTCCCTAATCACAAAATCCTTTCCCTGGTCTGAATCCCCATCACACTGTCCTACTCTGACTTCCATCTACTTTTATTGCCAGCCACTGTTAAAAGCATATCAAGTATTTACTGCAGCAGCACACACACTAAAATTGTAACCATACAAAGAAGATTAGCATGGTCCCTGCACAAATGACATGCAAACTCATGAAACATTCCATTTTTTTCTGCTTATCTTGGCAAAAAGAAACATAGGAAGGATAAGATAGCAATTAATGAAACTGGTTACCTCTAAGGAGTAGGGGAAGGGAGTAACAGGGTAGAAGAGATAGGAGAAGGAGTGGCACATCTCTGAAGTTACTTTTAATATAGTTTTGACTTTTTGAAACATGTTAAGATTTTACATATTCAGAAAATAAAATTAAATCAACATGGATGAGGGAAAAATTCCAACAGAAGCAGATGGACTCCACAGTTTTTTAAATGAATAACTGTCACCCATGGTGGGGGTTAGAGGGCAGGAGCAAACCCTTCAGTACTTTGATTCTACATATATATTTAGTCTAAAGACAAAATGAAGTCCATACAAATTCTGAACTCTTAATAGGTTTATTTTTCATAGTATTATGGATATAGCAATTCTAAAAAACTATTTTGTATATATTGTAGGACCAAGCAAATGAGTAAATATTTTAATGATTTTAGAAATAAATATGTTGATGGGGAAGCCAAGGAAGAACCCTGTGGGGCATGATAAGCATTAGAGGCATAGTTATGAATTTATAATTTCTAATAAATATGTTTTCTAATCCTACCACTGAAAGTACCTAGAAATAATGACACTCCAGTGGCAATGAATAAGCACAATTAACATCAGAATTTGATTTTGAGATATCAATCCTTATGAAAAAACATTGGAGCTCTTAGAGAAATGTTGATTCCAGGCCTGGGGGAAAATAAGATCTAAGATGAGTCTAGAACATCTTGCACCAGAAAGAAAGAAACTGCTCAATAAAATGATGGGAGCCATGTCAAAAGGACACAGGAGCCAGCTTAAAGGAATTCCTGCAGGCCAAATCTCAGGAAATTTGAGCATCCAAATAAAACATAGTAACAGATTATAACCCACTTAGTAAAATATGAATTATGTGTCCATGTTGATGATAAGGGGCAGGGTTTTTTTCTATAATAAAATGTTTTCTAAGAAATATATAAGGATTAAGAAAATTAGGAAAATCATCATTTTGCCATTATAGACAAGACTCTTCAACAGATAGATGGTAAATCTCTGGTGTGCAAGTATGAAAACAGGATATTTTCACAATATCGAAGTATCTCTCCATGATTACTTACTAAAAAGGCAAATATAATAACTTCAGTAGAAAAGACTAACGGACACTATCTTAGACAAGTGACAAAAATTAACATCAAAAATAATGAGACAAACCAACATCAGGTAAATTCTGATGTGGTGCACTGAGAAGGACACAGCATTACTTACATAATTTTCCTGCTAAAAATGCACAACCTATTTCTCAACATGAGGAAACACCAGAAAAACCCAAATTAAGGGACATCCTGTAAAAGGCTTAGGAGCTATTCTAGATTAAAGTA
>CM052444.1:54047943-54075183 GCA_028533085.1 Varecia variegata
ATGAGCCCAAGGGAACCACCGAAACACCACTGATCATTCTGGTTTGCTGCTTATCCATTAGGCAACTCCTTTGTCAGAGTTTTAACTTTAAATCCTTACTGAGAAGCCTACTGGAAGAAGTAATTCACCAGCCCGAGGGCTTTGGAAAGGAAAGAGGAAGAGGAATGAATATCCAAGGACTACAAGTCAATCTACATTTTTTGCTTGTTTTTTCTTTTTTTGAGACAGGATCTCACTGTGTTACCCAGGCTGGTCTGGAACATCTAGACTGAGGGGGTCCTTCCGCCTTAGCCTCCCCATATATTTGTTTTCATTATCATCTCTTGCCACCAAGGCTTTTTGCATTGCCTTGATAATACTCTGCAGTATCAGCATCTGCAGACTGGGCTGTTGCCTCCAATTCTGGCAGTGAAGCTGCAGGCAATGTCTGTTATGAGATAATGCTAGATAAAGTCAAGAACAGACTTAAAAAGCTTTCCTCCGACAAATCCTCTTGCCAGACTGCCGCTCATCGACTCTAACACTCAACCTCGTTCAAAACAGCTTTGAATTTCTACAGGGTTTCTACTGCTTCCATCTAGCCCTGTGGGTTCTGTAGGGGCTGATTATGAGAGAGGGAGCCTGCAGCTCCTGCTGCTTTCTTGTCCTGGCCAGAAATTGGAAACTATCGAATTCTCATGAATCTAATGCTTGGTATATAGTTTGCTCTTAAATGTTTAATTAATACAAACGAATAAATTCTGGCAACTGAGGTCTGAAACCAGGGTTCTAAGTCCACTCTCAAATGAAGATATGCTATGACTAATAGTAGCTAATACTTACTATTGAGCCAAAAAACGATTATAGGTGCTTATTTCTTTAAAAGAAGTAAGACATGTAATAAATGAAACAACTATGATTTCCTTCTGTGTTCTGAGTAACAAGCAAAAGCAACTTACTTCTTTATAATAACCACATACAATTTAAGTGCTCACTATGTATAATGATTTACCTAATAGGTTAATATCTTCCAAATACATTTAGTCTACTAGTACTCAGATTTTTTTTAAAAAAGCTTTTAATTTTTCTGAAAATATATTTTCATGACTTTGAAAAATATATGTATATGCACACACCACTTAATGCAAATTAATTTTCTGATAATTTCTAATTTTCTTATAACAACAGTTATTAATTTCCTCAGCTGTTGCCTTAGAGATGTATGTATGTGGCCCATTTATTTATATCCCAGAAGCACACTTTTGACTGAAATAGCAGTAATAAAGAGGACACTTACCTAAAAGTCTATGAATTCCAACAGGCTACACATGAGTACTGTGTATACTCTCTTAAAACATTAAGATTACGCTGAATGCTTACAAATGAAAATCGCTTAATATAACAACTTGTGAAACATACTTTCCCCTACATTATATTTTTGGTCACTAATGATGACCACAAAATTAAGAAAGAATATGAAAATAGAATTTAGTCATATACTTTTAATGATATTTTGTTTTCTCACATATAATGCTGAGAGGAATGGTTGTGATGCTGGCAAACAAAATGGAAATTTTTAAAAGTAAATTTTAAGTTTATTTTTAAAATTTAAAGTAAATTTAAAAAAATTTTAAAATGTGCATCATTTAGAAATTTTTTTCCCTTTAATCAGGGTAAAGCTACCCATCAGAATTAAGCTCACTCAAATCCATTCTGAATTAAAATATAAAAAAATCTAATGAGAAACTTAAGACATTTCTATGTTTCTGACTAAAACAACCATCTCTTTATATTAAACCTTCATAAAGTCTTTGATTTATAAATTTAATTTTTTAAAAATGTTTTTAGCATGTGTTTGCTAAAATAATATATAAATAGAACTTGGGGTTTTTTTGCAGCTATAAACAGAATTTGAAGGAAATCTGAATGTTATTGTCACAGCTAATATGGGCCTATAATAAGGCAAATTTAATACAAATTGGTTTTCCTATCTATAATTATCTTTAGTTGGAGAGGGGAATAAACTTCATCTATAAATTAATTAAAATAATAGTCTTTTATTAGAATTTGTCTTATGCCCCCAAAATAGCCATAAATACTACTGTTCCAACAACCAAATAAGGCATAAAAACCTTCCAGTCAATAGCTCAAAAATGAATTTAAACAAATTGACAGTTAAGATTTAAATTTTAGCAATTGCTACTTTTATAAGAAGTTCTAGGAGTGTTTTTCAAACTGTAGAGCTATTTCACAAATGTAGATCATGAAATACATGTAGTGGAATACAATCAGAAAAAAATTAATAAACTAGAGTAAAATTAAAAATATCAGAGTTGGCCAGGTACGGTGGCTCACGCCTGTAATCCTAGCACATTGGGAAGCCAAGTTGGGAGGATAGCTTGAGGTCAGGAGTTCAAGACCAGCCTGAGCAACAGTGAGACACCATCTCTACAAAAAATAAAAAAATTAGCTGGGCGTGGTGGTTCACATCTATAGTCCCAGCTACCAGGGAGGCTGAGGCAGGAGGATTGCTTGAGCCCAAGAGTTTGAGGTTCCAGTGAGCTGTGATCACATCACTGCCTTCATGTGTCCAAGCAACAAAGCAAGACTATCTCCAAAAAAAAAAAAAAAGGAATGAGCAAAAATATTACTCATTAAAGTATTGATCCTCTTTCTCCAAAGACATGAGTATGAATAACTAAAAAAGTTACAGAAGACATACCTATCATCCCTTCAAAAAGCAAATTTTTTCTTTTAGGATTTATATTTTATGGTTAATTTATTTTAAAAACAACCATTTAAAGTCTCCGGAAATGGTCCTAAGGACATACAGCAAATGAAGAAAGATTTATTCAAGAAAATCTAAAATTTGATAATAACAATGGTAGTCTCTAGTATTTGAACCAAAATCCACTCCATCTCTCCTTCTCCCAACTCAGTGAGATGGGAACTCAAGACTGCCACAGCCAAGAATACCCGATTACTCCTCCAGTCATGAGAATTACAACCCAGTCAGAGGGTTATCTTCCTGGGAAGGCAGAACATCAGCATTTTTTATCCTGCACCTGCTATCTGTTGCTCAGGTTAAGTTCCAGGTGAGGGTAGGGGAAATTTGGGAGATCCCTTCTTCCATCCCTACATGTGTGATAGAGGATCTATCTTGCGCTCTCCACTGCTGAGAATACTAGAGCCCTCAGTGCCCTTATCCTGGCTCATGGTGCAGGTGTTCCATGCTGGGAGAGAAAAACTGAAAATACCTGGGGGGCTGCTGCCAACCTCTGCTCCCAGCACTTAGCTCCTAAGGCAGAGGTGTCACTTAGAGAGTTAGTGTTTTTTTTTTCCGCTCTCCTGTCCTTGTATCTAAGGCAGGAAACAAGAACCTCAAGCGCCACCCCCTCCCTAATCAGACAATTAAGGTTAGATGTTGTATATTGTAGGGTTTACTTATTTTTTTCTGAAATTAAAGTATGCAAAATAAAGAGAGGGAGAGAGAGAAGGAGGGAAGAAAGGAAGGATCTTTGTCTTCACCCCCAGCACTGGTTTGTGAAGAGATAAGGGGAAAGAGACTGGTGGGAGGAGCCCTTCTGGGATCAGAACAAATCTTAAAATTTCATAATTATGCCTTTAAAGATGTCCAAATTGCTCCAATTTCTGGAGCAATATATACCCCACGGCATTGTTTAAAAAAAAAAGAAAAAGTAGAACAACTAGTCAGCAATTTGTGAAGCTTAACATCTGGGTGTGGTCAGGGAAAGAGACAGTCAGAGAGAGTCTTGTCCAAACCACTGTCATCCCAGGGTCACAATGGCATACCCAAGAGTGTGTCCCCTGAAGAGCAACCTCAGAGGCCTCACTAAAACAATTCAGCCAATCACTAAACATGTAAATAACAATGACAAGTTCCAGAGAGGGGTGGGGACCAGTACCTAGAGTTGCTATAATATAGTACCTTAAAAAAAGTATGGCACATACACTGGAAAAAAAGAAGGCAGCAGAAACTGCCTGGCAATTGACCAGATGTTGGATTTAGCAGACAAAGACCTGAAAGTAGCCATTATAAATATGTTCAAAGAACTAAAGGAAACCATATTAACTAATTAAAGGAATATATGGTGATAATGTCTCATTGCATAGAGAATACCAATAAAGAGATAGAAATTATAAAAAAAAAAAAAAGGAAGAACCAAATGGACATTCTAGAGCTGAAAGGGTAATAACTGAAATGATAAATTCACTAGAGAGGTTCAACAGTAAATTTGAACTGTCAGGAAAAAGAATTAGCAAACTTGAAGATAGATTTATAAAGATTATGCATTCCAAAGAATACAGAGAAAAAGGAAGGAAGAAAACTGAACAGAGCCTCAGAGAAATGTGGAACATCATATACATCAATATATGCAAAATTGGAGTACCGAAGGAGAGGAGAGACAGAAAAGAGCAGAAAAAATATTTGACGAAATAATGGCTGAAAACTTCACATATTTGTTGAAAAACATTAACCTGTACATTTAGGAAACTCAAAAACTCCACATATGATAAGTGCAAAGAAAGCCACAGAGAGACACATCATAGTAAAAAATCTGAAAGGAAAAGAGAAGGAGAAAATTTTGAAAGCAGCAAGAGATAAATGACTCATCACTTAAAAGGCACCTTAATAAAGTCAGCTAACTTCTAACCAAATAACAGAGGCCAGGGGCAATAGAACAACAGAATCAAAGTGCTTAAAAAAAAAACAAAAAAAACTGTCAACCAAGAATCCTATATCCAACTATAGGATGAAAAATGAAGACAAAGACATTCTAGATTAACAAAAACAGAGGATAAGAAAACTCACCTTACAAAAAACATTAACAAAACTTCTTCAGGCTGAAAGCAAATGACCCCAGGTAGTAATTCAAATCCATGTGAATAAACAAAGAGCACTGAGAAAGCCAATTATGTAATTATAAAATGCAATATATATGCATATTTCTTGTTCTCTCTTAACTGATTTAAAAAGCAAATGTGTAAAACAATCTATATATAATGTATTGTTGGGACTATAATATTTAGAAATGTAGTGTATTTACCAATAACAGCACAAAGAAGATGGGTGGGAGCAATGCTGTATTGGAGAAATTACTTCAGATGGTAACTCAAATCCACAACAAATGGAGAGAACCAGAGCTATAAACAAGAAGGCTAATATTACAACAGCTGTAAGTATATATTTGCTCTCCTATTTTCTCTCAGCTCCTTTAAGAGACATAAAATTATGTAAAGTAGTAGTTATAATCATGTACTGTTGGGTTTATAACAATTATAGATATAATATATATAACAATAATACCACAAAAAGGAGGAAAGGAAAAATAGTGCTATATAGGAGTAATGTCTGTATCTCACAGGAACCAGGTTAATATTAATCAGAAACTAAGCTGGCTAAGTTGTATATTGTAAGCCCTGGAGTAACTATTAAAGAAATAATTCAAAACCATGCAGTGGAAAAAATCATTAAAGAAATTGAAATGCTATGTTAGAAAATATTCACTTCATGCAAAAGAAAGCAGTAAAGGAGGAACAGAGGAACCAAAAAATGAGCATATATAAAACAAAAAAAAGATGGCATATGTAAGTCCAAGTATATCAATAATAACACTAAATGTGAATGGATTAAGCCAATCAAAGGCAGAAAATGTCAGACTAGATTAAAAAAAAAGTTCCAAGTCTATGCTGTCTGTAGGAAACACAATTTAGATTCAAAGGTATAAATAGATTGAAAGTAAAAGGATGAACAAAGATACATTATGCAAACAGCAACCATAAGAAAGCTGAAGTGACTATACTACTATCAGACAAAATAGACTTTAAAACAAAAAATCTCACTAGAGTTAAAGATGGACATTTTATAATGTTAAAAGGTCAATGATATTTTATAATAATAAACAGATTAGGCCGGGCGCAGTGGCTCACACCTGTAATCCTAGCACTCTGGGAGGCCGAAGTGGGTGGATCGCTCAAGGTCAGGAGTTCCAGACCAGCCTGAGCAAGAGCGAGACCCCGTCTCTACTAAAAATAGAAAGAAATTATCTGGCCAACCAAAAACATACATATAAAAAAAATTAGCCGGGCATGGTGGCGCATGCCTGTAGTCCCAGCTACTTGGAAGGCTGAGGCAGTAGGATCGCTTAAGCCCAGGAGTTTGAGGTTGCTGTGAGCTAGGCTGACGCCACGGCACTCACTCTAGCCCGGGAAACAGAGCAAGACTCTGTCTCAAAAAAAAAAAATAAATAAATAAATAATAAACAGATTAATCCATCAGGAAGTTATAACTTATAAATGTATATGTACTAGGAAACAGAACACCATAAAAAGAAAAAAAAAAGAAACAGAACACCAAGATACATGAAGCAAAAAATGACAGAGATGAAAGGAGATAAAGACAGTTTAACAATAATAGTTGGAGACTTCAATAGTTCACTTTCAATAATGGGTAGGATAAGTAGGTAGAAGATCAACAATGAAATGGAAGACTTGAACAACACTATAAACCAACTAGACCTAACAGACATCTATAGAATACTCCACTCAACAATAGTAGAACGTGTATCATTCTCAAGTTCACATGGAACATTCTCCAGGATAGACCATATGCTGACCATAAAACAAACCTCAATAAACTTAAAAGGATAAAAATAATAAACTCTACAAGGACAGGGATGAGGTTGGTTAAATTCACCATTACATCTAACAGAAATCTTGGCACAGAAGAGACATGAATTTTTATTTTATTTCCATCAAAACTAATACAAAACAATAAATTTCCTCTGTCTTTCCTGAATTTACACAAAGCAGGAGAAAAGAGATATATCATAATCATAAAACTAACATAATTTAGATATGAGGAAAAAATAACTTCAAATTCTTGGTTCTTCCCCTAAATCACGTCTAGGCAGAAACAACTACTGACTGGTAGAGAACACATTTCTCATAGGAGGAGGGTATATGGTGCATTTCCACTGATGTGCTTTCTTATGTATTATGTCCTCAATCCTCAAGCTTATAAAAACCTTTGTAAAGATAATTCTCATCTCTGACCCCTGCATTTGACCCCTGCATGTGGCCTAGTGTACTATACAAAAATTTTCCTGACAATACCAACAGCTAAGATGGTCTTCCTGTAAACAAGGCATCACAATGAAGTTGTCACTATCCATTCATTGAAATAAATTCGTGGCTTTTGTCAAATCTCCTAAAGTTATTATCTTAAATAGTTTAGTGGATATGGAGAGATTGGTTCAATTTTTTGAGATAGAACAAATGAATATAACTATTAATATCATCTTCATAACCATGTAGCCGTGAATAGTAGACATAGCAGGTCAAAATTCACTATCTGGGCTTGAATCTCAGTTTCATCTTTTCTAGCTGTGTGACCTGGGATAAAGGTCTTTAGACTATCTGAATCTCTGTTTCCTCACCTGCAACATAAAGTAATAATAACTACCTCACAAAACTATAAATTACTATACATAAATATTAGGCTACATAGTTGAAAATGTTGATTATGAACTAAGTGTTAAGCACTGTGCTCTTGTAAAATTAATATTTCACAAACTAAAATCAAAAGTAGGCTGGATTTTTACTTTGAATTTAAAAAGTACTTACAAATTCCACCATGTATATGTACTTCAGAACATCATGTTGTGCACAATAAATGCATATAATTTTATCTATCAATGTAAAAAAAATAGTACTTACAGCAGTATATAACTAGACATAAGATATCTGGTTCAGACTTTTCAAAATAGTCACATATTTATAGTAATATATACTCAATATTCAAATATCTAAGCCTAACTACATTCACTAGAATTATTACATATTATTTAGAATTATGTATTGCTCTGTTTCATGCTTTTACTTTTCTGAAAATATTTTAATTCAATAACATGTTAATAACAATAACAAAAAATACATTTTTAAAACAAAAGCCTATCTAAAGAAACTATTGAGATTCACATAGCACATATATGGTCTCTATTCCTTTTTTTCTTTTTCTTTTTTGAGGCAGAGTCCCGCTCTGTCACCCTGGCTAGAGTGCCATGGCGTCAGCCTAGCTCACAGCAACCTCAAACTCCTGGGCTCAAGCAATCCTTCTGCCTCAGCCTCCCGAGTAGCTGGGACTATAGGCATGTGCCACCATGCCCAGCTAATTTTTTTTCTATATATATTTTTAGTTGTCCAGCTAATTTTTTTTCTATTTTTTAGTAGAGATGGGGTGTTGCTCTTGCTCAGGCTGGTTTCAAACTCCTGAGCCCACCTTGGCCTCCCAGAGTGCTAGGATTACAGGCGTGAGCCACCATGCCCCGCCTATTCCTTTTTTATTTTTTTTTTTTTTTTTTTGAGACAAGGTCTCACTCTGTCACCCTGGCTAGAGTGCTATGGCATCATCATAACTCACTGCAACCTCAAACTCCTGGGCTCAAGCAATCCTGCTGCTTTGGCTTCCCAAAGTGCTAGGATTACAGGCATAAGCCATTGCGCCTGACTATATTCCTTTTTTTTTTGTTTGTTTTAGCTACATATAGGTCTTGAAAAAATTCAAACCCATTACAGTTGTCAAAAATACAAGTAAAACAATAAAGTATTTTTATATTAATTAAAAGATTGGTATAGTTTTAAAATCTCTTGGCAATGCAAAGTTAGAATTCCTGATCAATGACTAATCTTAACATTCAGACATATCACATTTAATAAAATAAATTATTAAGTAAGATGACTTGTATCTATTCATAATGTTAAATGTCATTGTTTAAAATTTGAAAACTAAAGGAAAACAAATTTCTCATACTCAACACTTCAATATTCTAACTGTAAATAAAAATATCTTAATTTCATTCTGAAATGTTCAATAAACCTTAAGTTACATTATTTTGGTTAAATGACCTTGGAACCACAATAAAATACTTTATATTGTATATATTTTATGGCTCATAAGTCTACCTTTGGTTTTGGTGCCAAAACAGAGATAATATAACTTTATACACTCTCTTCAAACTTTATGAGAATAAGCACACATAAGCTAGCAACAAATTTTTAAATAATACTGAGTCCCCATTATCAGCCTGGTTTCCAATTTTAACTTCTGAATAATTGCCTCCAAAATTTACACATTAAATATTCTGGGAAAAAGCATAAAATGTGTAACTATTCCTATTGTGTAATTACTACGCTGAAGTTGCCCGTGCCAGTTTTCAAGCTTGCCTGCATAAGAGAGTGTAATTTATAAAAGCCACAGTAAAATATGAATATTTAACATAGTTTCCCCATCTGAGAATGTTATGTTTCAGAACGCATTGTGGTAAGAAAAATGATTAGGAATTTAAGCTGTTAAGGAAAAAACCAGTTTTAGACAGAACCCTAAGAAGACAGTTTTTAGGTTCACTAAAATGAAAACTGTATTAAATAAAGAGAATGATAGTCTATATATTTATTATTAAAAATAAATAGTATGTGATTTACCATTCCTTGCTCACTAGAAACTTTTCGGGATCTCCCAATTCTCACAGCTTCAATAAGATGCTTGCAAATTTATTTTTGCTTTGTTAGACATAATAAGCATAACAAGAGGGCAATTTAAAAAAAGAAAGCCTAACCTCATTCCAAATGTTTAATGCTTTTTATCTTATTATTTTCAGTTAATTTCATCTCTTGAGCCCCTTCATCCTCAGTCCAGAGATGCAAAGTATATACTTGAGGAAAAAAATTTGTGCAACTTTTATTTAAACTTCTCAGATAAGCATAACTAAATATTTCTCATACCCTTCTCTAATACAGGACTTTCCATTATAACTTCATGTCACAAAAGTACTTCCTATCCAGACTTTTTGTATTCATTTTAATGCCATCCCTTTAACAGAAGCAGCAGCAGAATTCTTTGCCTTTGGCTTTATTTCTCATGTTTAAGTCTGCAGCCAAAATCTGACATTTTCCTCTATCATTCACTTTATTCTCATTTTCTTTTTCCAACCTTCAGTTCCCTCTTTTAAAAATTAACTCAATTAAGAAAGGCTCAAGAACTATGATACATTCACACAAACCAAAATTCTAACAGGTAGAGAGATGTACCAACCAATTTTTAGCTTGGGAGGGATTACTATGCCAATATTGTAGAGCTTCTCCGTGTTATTACTCATTACAAACCTTTCTCCTCAATAAATGTGCAGGATTTTTTCTTCCTTTCTTCCTCCTTTGCTCTCTCCTTCCTTCTCTCCCTCTCTCTCCTTTTCTTTTTTAAAATGGTATTTCACATTTGGATAGGAATTTTTACTTACAAAAATCGTCATTTATATTGTTCATGTAAAAGCTCAGATATGCCCTTACATTATTTTGAGAATAACATTGGAGTACAGTTTTTAAAATTAATGAAGAGTATATCCTAATTATGAACTATTATTGCTATATTAATTTCCTTTTTTAAAAAAAGCCTGGTTTTGTAATTAATATTTCAAAGTCTTTCTAGTCAGCACCATCAAGTTATAACTTTATAGTCTATTAATATAGGTTCATAAATGACTCAAAATATTTCAAATAAATATGCTGAATTACATAGACTACACAAAAAAATAGGCAAATTAACTTTAAAAGAATTTGATTTTGAAATCAAAAGGACTCTCATAATTGGGATAAATAAGAAAACTTTAAAACTGTAAATTTACAACTACTTTTAATTGAAGAAATAAAAATTGAGCATTTACTACATGCTAAGGGATCATCAGTACCCTTTAAGACAAGAGAGTTATGGGTATACTATTTTTGTATAGCTATGTAAACTTATATTACTACTAGAAGAATAATTCTCTAGCTTAAAAAAACACATTTCAATCCAAAGATTATCCATGCATCTAATCTCTAAATCCTTTGTTTTCCCTGGGAGAAAATGCTTAATCAAGAAAATTGCAATAAATAATAATGGGTTTAAAATAGAAACCACTCTCAGGCCCCACTCTGACTGATGCTTTTCAGCTCCAGCTCTTTAGACTTATGAGAAAATTTCCATGATTTTCACAGTTCCAGAGGGAGTTTTAACTGTTATTCAAAGAAGTAAAATTATAAAGGAACCATTTATGAATTAGGTAGAATAAGTATGATTAGCTGAATTCTCTGGTATTCTTTCAAGCATTTTCCATTTCCCACTAAAGTATGTGCTTATGCTCAGAGATTCTACTCATAGGTACATAACCAAGAGAATTGAAAAATTATGTCCACACAAAAACTTGCACACAAACGTTCATAGCAGCAATATTTATAATAGGCAAAAAGTAGAAGTAACCCAAATATACTCATAAACTAATGAGAAGGTAAACAAAATGTGGTATAGCCATATAATTTGCCATAAAAAAGAATAAGTACTGGCCAGGCACGGTGGCTCACGCCTGTAATCCTAGCACTCTGGGAGGCCGAGGCGGGCAGATTGTTTGAGCCCAGGAGTTCAAGACCAGCCTGAGCAAAAGCGAGACCCCGTCTCTACTAAAAATAGAAATAAATTATATGGACAGCTAAAAATATATATATAGAAAAAATTAGCCAGGCATGGTGGCACATGCCTGTAGTCCCAGCTACTCGGGAGGCTGAGGCAGGAGGATAGCTCGAGCCCAGGAGTTTGAGGTTGCTGTGAGCTAGGCTGACGCCACGGCACTCACTCTAGCCCGGGCAACAGAGTGAGACTCTGTCTCAAAAACAAAACAAAACAACACAAAAAAGAATACTGATACATGATACAACATGGATGAACCTTGAAAATGTCATGCTAAATGAAAGAAGCCAGACCCAAAATAGCCACATATTGTTTGATTCCATTTATATGAAATGTACAGAATAGACAAATGCATACAGACAAAAAGTAGATTAGTGTTTGTCAGGGGCTGGAGGATGGGAGGAATGGGAAGTGAGTGCTAATAGATATAAGGTTTCTTTTTGGGGTGATGAAAATATTCTGGAATTAGAAAGTGGTTGCACAACTCTGTGAATGTATTAAAACCACTGAATTGTACTTTAAAAGGGTAAACTATGGCATGTAAATTATATTTCAATAAAGCTATAAAGTATATGGCTATTACAATCTATTTATATTGAATTTCTAAAAGAAGATTTCATATTCTGCTAAAAGGTGGTAGGACCCAGTATACCTATGTGTGTGTGTGCGTGTGTGTATGAATCATCCTGAAAATTATTTTTTAACCAAAAACTTTGTTTTAAAATATCATTCTCACTATAGTTATAAAACAGGAAACAAAATAATTTTAAACATAAAATATATTTAAAAAATTAAAACACCTAAGAATGCAATCTATACATATGAAAAAGTAAAATATTTATATGCATAACTAGTAGCAACATTATCCATAAGCAGCAGTTAGTGTTTATTTTCCCCATATTTTGGTTTAACACTATAGTGTAGTGGTAGTTTATTCTTTTTAGGGAAATCGCATAAGGTACATATAGCATATTAGGAGTAAGTTATAGAAGACTGTATAATTGGAAAATTAATTCCAAGTAACAGTATTTCCTCTAAAAACGTATTTATTATTAACCAAATAATTTTAAACTAGCAGACAACAAAATGAGCCTATAACTTGTTAAGTCCAACATATATAGTCAACTTGCATAAAATTACATATGGCATTTTAAAAAGTCTATTTCTAAAATATCAGTAATCCAGGCAATTGGGATTTCCACAAGAGATAAACTGCTATTAATTTTCTTTTTATGAAGAAAAGGTCTGCCTTAAGAATATTACAACTATGTTATTAAGAAATGCTACAGCATACTTTAAAAATCAAAATGGTGAAACATATGCATCAGGATATTCTTTTACTGGTACCTGCCCTAAAGCAGCATTTCAGAAGATGATTTAAATATAAAAACTACATTTCCAAATGACTTGGGTTTTTATTCTTTTCTAGAAATACATATTACGTGTATACTTTAGTTAAGAATTTTAATTTCCATTATAAATGGGAACCTTTCATACTGATCATCTAAAGATACAAGAAATAAAGTACTTGGATAGTCCAGTACTTTATTAGAAATATATCCACTGACTTCACAAAAACAACTTTTATATATAAGCAAAATACTAAAAATTTCTGATTTGGGAGGAATGAAATAAAATACAGTGAGTGGTTTTCTCTTCATCTCTAACTGTAAAAATCCCTTTTGCCTATTTATTTGACCCGTCTCTATTCATGCAATTTAATGAACTCTCAAAAGAATTTACACATCTTTATACAGAATTCACATCTACATCAGTAAACTGCCAGTCCTTTTATATTTTCAGTGCCTTATCAAAATATGGGTAACAAAGTTCTTCATTCTATGAGGCAGGAAGATGTTTCCTAAGTACTTCTTTGGATGATGAGGATATAGTATCTGGGAAGGACACATCAAATTCTATTAGAAGATCACCACGTTGGTCAGGATTTTTTGGAAATGGCAGCCCATATCCAATAATTCTTCTCCTCATTCCAGGTTTCACAATATCATTTATTGACATGGGTATGTTTCTTCCATCCATTGTTGGCACATTAATTGAGCAGCCACACAATGCCTACAATGGACCAAATACAATAAAATTAACATACTTCAAAACTTAAAGATCGAAGCAAAAATATTACCATGTGATAAAGGATCATACCACTAAGGTAAAATTTTAACCTCTAAAAGAATAATAGTTATAACATTTTTTCCCCATTAGAAAATTCCTTTAGGACATGAATAATCAGATATATTACAAAAGAAGAGAAGGAGAAGGAAAGTGAAAGAAAAGGAAAAAGAGAAGTAAAGGATATCTTCCACATTGCTTTGGAATGAAATGGATAGTTTGAAGCTGTCATAACATTCAAATTGCAGGAATTAGAATGGCAGAAACTCAGGACTGGAAAAAACAGGATAAGAGCAACTACTTACTTCAGAAAATAGGACAAGAAATACATTTGTTTTAGTCAATAAATGTTTACTGAGTGTCTACTGTATGCCACACATTTCTGGTAGATGGTGAACCTTGAAGGGACCAGGAATACAGACTTCATCTCAAGGTATGAACAAGGAACTCACAGAACCATACATGCAAATTAGCAATTATAATATAGTATAGTGTTGGCACAGAGGTCTTTTGTGAGAGAAAGGGCACCCAACTTAAGCCCTTAGCTTCTGGGAGTAGAAGATACCCGAGCTAAGCACTAGACCAGTAGCAGGTATTGGGACAGGGTGAGACATAACAGTGTTCCATAGAGTAGGGCTCAAATAATGACACAGAACTACACAAGATAACAATAGACCAAACTTAGGGATATGTATCTACATTTATGACTAGAAATCAGATTTAAAATGATCTTTTATTTTAAGCTAAAGAGTTTGGGCTTTATCATAGAGAGTATGTAGATACAGCCATTTAAGAATTTTAAGCAGGGAACTAACGAGACCATTTGAGGGTTACAATCCAATTTGAGAAATATTACAAATAAGAACTCAAATAAGAAGTATAGTAAAGCAATACCATTATAATTTATGAATTTGTAAAAATATGTTATTTATAATAAATTATGAATTACTGCCTTTTAACACTTCCAAATTAACAACTTTAGAGTAAATCTTACACATGGATGAAGGTGATGAGATTACCAATACAGATCTCATAAACCACACATGTAAAAATAGTCTCAGGGTACATAATCCAGGTAGCACTTAACATTGACATTTAAGTTATTAGTATAAGTAACTAAACTTTAGAAAATATAATCTCATCCATAAAAATGGTATAATAAATAGTTGTACTACTTCAGAAGGTTGTTATGAGAATTTTTTAAAATGTATAATAAGGTTGAATAAATGTTACCTATTATTTAGATACATTCCCTAAAATCAGCTGCATGATTCTGTTTGGTCTCAGAATCCCAGGTCCTACTAACTTACCTCTCGTAAACTAATTTTAGCAGTATAAATTATATTTGATCCATCCCTTTTAAATTTGGGGTGATCTTTGTCTTTAATGATAAAAACAATGTCTGCTGGAATACTATTTGGCATTTCATCTCCTTCCCTTGGAAAAGTAATTTTGGTGCCTTCTTTCCACCCTTTTTTAATCTCAATGGTAAGAATTTTGTCCTCAGATCTATAGCTCCTTCCATCAGAGTTTAGCCTTTTTCGAGAAATCTTCATCCGTTTGGTACAACCATTATATATTTCTTCAAGTGACACTCTAAGTTCATGAATGACTGGAGGATCTTGTTTGAGTCGGGATGGCCCCACAGAATTCCTGTCTCTTGGATATCCATTCATGCTGAATCCAAAGGCACTAAAAGGATCTCCATCTATTTCCATTTCTTCAACATCTCTACCACCAGCCATCCGTCTTCCAAAGAAAATTTCAAAGGGGTTGGACCCTCCAAAAAATGCTGCAAATGTGGCATGAGGATCACCATGGAAGGTGTACCGGAAGGTACCCCCTTGTCCATCAGTACCTCCTGCTCCTCCTTTCAACCCTAAGTGAAGAGACATGAATGATTAGAAAAAAGCTTGCAACTCTCAAAAGTTAAACTTTCAAAAACTGTATTGCTAATAAACTTTGGCCAACTTATGCTATGATTTATTAATATTGCCCAGAAATACCATTATAATTAAATATAGAACAGTTATATAACTTTTGACGATTCCATCCTAAGTTAATTTTTTAGCTTTCAAACTCTTCTTCCAAATCCCTATTTTTAATAATTTATTCCTGAATCTTTGTTCCACAGGTAAATAAGAAAAAAATAAAACTGTGAACTCCTTATCTCATAAACTACTAGTATGGCATACTAAAGTATGTAAATTTAAGTTTTTAAAATTTGTCAGTTAAAAAGATCTTCAGTAATCAATGCAAAATGCAGAATCTAAATCTTTAAGTACCATTCTAATCAAGAAGCACAAACAATAATATAAAATACCATATTCATACTAACTATTAATAGCTTTATTTCAGGTCATCTTTTACTGTTTAAGAATTAAAATAAAAGTCTGTGGCGGAGAGGCAAAAAATTCTAATAATGAGGATACCCTATGAAAAATATTTTTTTAGACACTAAAATTGTTATTCCTGTCCTAGATACCAAAGTTGTTTATGTAAGCATACCATATCATAGCATTAATTTCAAAGCATGTAAAAAGAAGACTGAAATCAAGAGCAGAAAACCTTCTTGATACATTTGGCCTTTTGGACTGGTTATTTCTGCCTGTTGTGAACAACCCACTTCAGCCAGCAATATAGTGACCCTCTGGCCCTTTGCTCAAAGGTTCAACTAGGTAATATTCAGCTCACAAAAGATTACAGCATTTTTCACTGTGTCAAAAAGATTCTGCTGAAACCCACAAAACAAGAGTAATTTGAGGGCAGGAAATATATTTTATTCATTTTGCATTGTTCATGCATATGGGGCTGAAAATGGTGGGCATTCATATTTATTGAATGAAGAGAATGAACTAATTCTCAAAGTCCTCCTAAATCGAAACTAGAAAGGTGTTTTGAGTATCAGTATAGAGAAGAGGGCAGAGGCAAAAGCAATATAAAATGTAATCACACATACCCATATATGAGAAATTTAGTCATGTAAAATGCCACTGGAAACACTCGGCATGCTTTCAAAGAGACTTAGTTTTACATGTTTTATTCTACATTTGGCTTCTTCCATTAAAATATATATGTTAATATATACTCTACATCTAACAGAGTCTCAACTGATGTCTAAATTTTTACCTTTATCTATGAATAGAAATCTGGAGAAACCAATAGAGACCTAATAATCTGAAAATTGTCAAAATACATATTGGATGATATATCCAAATGGCAGGGAAATTCCCTGTAAAAACTGAATGACAAGTAGAAGCAGGACAAGAACTTTTAATATGCAGCTCATCCATATCTTTCTTTTATAAATTTTAGTAGTACAATTATAACTCCCAATGTTAAAAACCTAATGGCAGATTTTTTAAAACGGTAGAGTATGTATACAACTTCAAGGTCATGATCAAGGTCACTAAACCAATGCTTAAATCATTTAAATCATTTTATCCTTCATCCCACAGATTTAATAAAGTATAATAATTTAACAGAGAGTTAATTAAATTGGGTCAATTAGTATGCCCAATCTAACCCTCTACAAGACAAAATCAAAATGCTTTGGACTCATAATGAATTCATGAAAAAGAATAACATTTTAAGTTATTACATCATGGGTTTGGCTTTTCCCTAAAATCCCTTCCCCTACCCTGCCAAAAATAGTAACTCAGTCAGAATTACAAAGTCTCTCAGAAGATTTACACACAGTCTAAAGTGACTTATTTATCAAAGCTAACAAGAAGCTTCTAATGCAGCTTTAAGGTTTTCCTAGATACTACAAACGGTCAACTATGTAGCTGAGATAAAGAATGATGCTACTCTAATAACTGAGAAAATCTCACCAAAATTCATGCCAATATACTAACACATAAACTATTATGCAAGTATCATTTGCATTGCCTAGCACTTACATTATAACAGGCATGTCATCAACTACATAGCCAATTCTTAATTACATACATTTTGATGGCTAATGGAAATTTTTAATATTAATTGGATTCCCTCTGCTATCCAAAATGTTTTCTAGACACTTTGTGTGATCAAGAAATGCACTATAGAATCAACATTTGTCTATGTTTTAGCAGAACTGCTATTGTTTTAAAACCAACCAACCAGCCAATTTGCAGCCCAAAACCAAATATGTGTTTGGAATACTACCTATAACAATGACTTCTTCCACTAGTTAGTTAAGTTGATTAGAGTTTATCAAAAGAAGAAACACTGGAGAAGAATTAGGATTTCAAAGAAAAAAATGATAGTACTTTAATAACTCTTACTTTAAGGAGATCTAATATGTAAAATGCAAATTTATAGCAAGACTTCAGAGAGTTATAAAATAATGAGATCATTTAAACAGTTTTAGTTCATAAAAATCCAATTTACTTACATATTTTTAGAACACATAGTAAATAAAAGAGGTCTAGGTGATTAAATATATAAGTTATAGAAAAGAAGCAAATTAGTAACAAGATCAATATACTAAATACGAGTTTTATCATATAAATACTACCTTTTAGCATTTGATGCTACTGAGTGAACTACAAATAATAAATAAGGAAGGCATAAAACAGAAAATGTTAGAGGATCAGAATAAATAAGGATGCGTTATTAAAAATATTTTAAAAAATCTTTTAATATAAACTTCTATTGATATCCACTAAACCATTCAGAACTAAACTTAAAACTTTGGGGAGTGAGTGGTTCAAAATTCAATTTTAAATTTCTGTAGTTCTGTTTTTTGTTTTCAAATGATTCAATTATGGAGGAAATTTATTTTTAAAAATAGACTACACACCATAAAATTAAATCATTGTAAATATACAATTCAATTGATTTCAGTAAATTTATAGAGTTGTGCTACCATCACCACAATCTAGTTGCAGAACATTTCCATCATTCCAAAGAGTTCTCCAGTTCCTATTTGTAACTAATCTCTGCTCCTACTTCCAGCCTTAGGCAAGAAAGATCTGCTTTCTTTTTCTATAAATTTGCCTTTCTCAGATATTTCATATAAATGGAATCATACGATATGAAGTCTTTTATATCTGGCTTCTTTCATTTAACATAGTTTTTGAGGTTCATCCCTGTTGTAGCATGTTTCATTAAATTGGTCCTTTTAATAGCTAAATAGTTCCCCACTGAATCTATGTACCACATTTTATTTATCAATCACTAATTAGTAGTATTTTTAGATTGTTTCCAGTTTGGAACCATTACAAATAATGCTGCTATGAACATTCAGGTACGTGTCTTTGTGTGGGCATATGTTTTCTTTTCTCTTTTATAGATTCCTAGAATTGCTAGGTCATATGGTAAATTTAAGACATTCTCTATTTTTATCCAACTGGTTTTTTTTTCTTCTTCTTTTTCTTATTTTTTGAGAGACAGTGTCTCACTATGTTGCCCAGGGTGAAAAACTCCTGGGCTCAAGCAATCCTCCTGCCTCAGCCTCCCTGAGTAGCCAGGACTACAGGCATACAGCACTTCACCCACTATCCAAGTGTTTTTTAAACAAAGCATTTTAAATGGTATATATTTGAAATTTTTAGAGCACAAATAAACTGGATCACTGGTTCTCTTATTCCTAAATAAATAAATTTAGCATATTGAACTCATACACTTCTCAGTACATGGTTCCTTATTCCCACTGTCCCAGCTTTAAGTCTCAAGAGTATAATAATTAGGGGGAAGTGGGGAGAAAGGATATCAGGTATATTAGTAGTGTTTCCACAGTCTTAAAATTCAGTGTTTTGTTACTAATGGAGAAACTTATGGAACCAGGCCTGCAGGTACAAAGAGATCAATGAAAGGCAAAGAGAAAAAATGTTTTCATTTTCCCAGTGTGTCTAGAGGGGATTTTTAAAAGAATTAACGAGATATTCTCAATAAGGGCAAATAAATATAATAATTTTCTTTGAAGGAGAATAATTCTAAAAAATAATTCAAATAGGGCCAGGCATAGTGGCTCACTCCTGTAATCCCAGCACTTCGGGAGGCTAAGGCAGGAGTATTGCTTGAGGCCAGGAGTTTGAGACCAGCCTGGGCAACATAGCCAGACTCCATCTCTACAAAAAAATTAAAAAATTAGCCAGCCATGGTGGCAGGTGCCTGTAGTTCTAGCTACTCGGGAGGCTGAGGCAGGAAGATCCCTTGAGCTCAGGAGTTGGAGGCTGCAGTGAGCTATGATTGTGCCACTGCACTCTTGCCTGGGCAACAGAGAGAAACCATGCCTCTAAAATAATAATAATAATAATAACTTTCATTCAACTTTATTTTCAAGTAACCTAAAACTACAAAATGATATTTCTAAATAATATAGTTCAATGTTTTAAAAAACTTATTTTCTCCTCACTCTTTCCTCCTATTGTTTATATCAATTATCTGAATCAAGAACAAAAAAAGATTCAGGGTATATAGATGATGATTTAGTTTTTTAAAAATTCACTCACTGGTAATGAGTGAGCAAAAATCAAACAAGAAAAATCACTACTCAAGAAAAGCACTAAGAGGTAATGTTAAATCAAGAAAAATGTATCACTTGGTGACTTTCAAATTCTAAAGACAAATATCCTTAATACATCATGAATCCAGTGGCTTAGCCAAAGACAAACTTGAGCTATCAGTGAGATGTGGCCAAACATCTTAGATTTAAAACAGTGGATGTCTACTTTTTCATGGGAATTTATAATATTCTTCCATGTTTGTGGATTTCCTTACAAAATTACAAAGTCAGTCCTTCAGAAGAGTAGTATATTATTGGTAGTATCTCAGAATCCTGGCTTAGCTTTTTGAGATGAACCGAATCATGCTATATTGAGTAGCATAGCCATAGAGAACATGCAGTATTGAATTGCCCATTGTTTGTCCATATATTTTTCAATATGTACTTCGTAAGAACCTGATACTGCACCAAAACCAGCAGCATAAACTTCAATTTTTGGCAACTCACAGACCAAAAAAGAAAAACAAGGAAAAAAAATCCTCTACATATAATCACCATGCTTATCTACATTTGTTTAATTAAAAATGAGCAGTCACTGCTTCACTATATTTTAAGGATATATTTCTAATTAGAAAAATTTGATGTTAAATGTCATAAAGGAAGCAAAGGGATAACAAAAAAGTTTTCATAGCTACAATGATTTAAAAGACAATATTTTGGGAGAAAAACTAATAATAAAATAATTTAGTACTGATTTTTAAAGTTGAAAAATCCCAGAACCTGTAAAAATGAAAGGTTTTTTTTGTTATTATTAGAAATTTAAAAGGCTACTTTATAGCCACATTTATGTGGAGGTCATGGACAAACCTGACTTAAAATCCAGAATGATAAAAGGATAATCTTAAATTACCCCCATTTACTTTGTTCACCGGTTTCTGATCTCACAATGCAAGAAACAAAAGTAAGGCAGGGAAAGCAAGGGGAAGTTGTCAGGCTTTCCTCTGTACTGACAGTAAAATTCCAAAAGAAATAATATTACCTAAAAGTAAATCAATAATTACTCTAATTAGGTGGCCATTTTAGGTCAAAAATTATATTTCTGAGATCTCATTTTCTTGGCACACAATTACTGTTTACAATTAAGCTAAAAACTTGTTCTGGTATTTTATGACATCAGGAAAATTCTTTCCTCCCCAGGCAGAATGCCAAAAACAACTAGAAGCTAAATGCCTGCGCCTTCTGCTTCTGAGAGAGACAACTCTGTCTTGTTCCGTCTAAACTAGCCTTGCCATAAGAAAGACTAAAAACTTCTTTTTGTTTTTGCGAATAAAATATAAACTTCCAGAATCTCAACTGCCAATCTTAAGATTTTACATGACTGAAAACTCTTTATTGGTTCTGGCAGGAAATTCATTAGAAAACAAAACAGGTTGCATAAGACTTTTGACACAATTTATTAGTGAGTATGCTAATTTAAGGTTTCTTTTAAAATATACAATGTTAATATCTTAAGTCTAATGGTACAATATGTATAATACAAAATGCTAAAATTTTTTAAAAAGGCAAACAAGGACATTTCATTCATAGCTATGCAATGTTCATTCATATGATCAGGGATGAAATCTTGTTTTTATCCATTATTTGTTTTTCTACTTTTGATATGTCTGAGGATCCAGTTTAAGCATAACAAGAAGGCTGAAAGAAAAAAAAAAAAAAGACCGGGAGAGGGAGAGAAAGAGATAGAGCCGAAGAGACAAAGATATACACAGGATACTTACCTTCCTCTCCAAACTGATCATATATTTCTCTCTTTTTAGGATCACTCAATACTTCATAAGCTTCTGCGACCTCTTTAAATTTTTCCTCTGCCTGAGGAGATTTGTTCTTGTCCGGATGAAATTTGAGGGCTTGTTTTCGGTAAGCCTTTTTAATATCTTCATCTGAAGCTCCTTTTTCAATTCCCAAAATGTAATAATAGTCTTTCCCCATTTCGAATTCCTTGAAATGAACTTAGATTTCCCTTTGTAAAAGAAAACAGCGTCCCCAGTCTTAGCAATACACCGATTCTAAGAAAAATAAACCAAGCTGGGTATTTTAAAAGTTAAAGCGAATCAGCAATTCAGCTAGCTGTCTTAAGGCAACAAGCAGACAGAGTCTCCGTATTTAATTCCTTACCCAACAGCTCACTTACAGATAAATATACACTACACAGGAGACGGCCTCCTTCTAGATCCTCCCATTTTCACTACGTGTCTCTGTACTTTCTAGAACAGCAAATGCTACAGGACGTCACTTTCCCAGCTGCCTCTAGTCAAAGTACTGAGCTATGTTTTCTCCTCCTCCACGATTAACTATTCCTTCTCCTTCTGGCTCTACCATTTGTATTTCCTATTTAAGAGGCCAAGTGGATTAACAAACCAGTATTTCAACACAGAATGTCATAACTACATATTTATTTACTCTATTCTAGGTGAAAAAGCAATAAAAATTATTATAGCCATTAACCATCCTATGCTAAAAATTATTATACAAATAAAAGTACCCTTGGATTTATTTTAGGTATTTTAATTTCAAGTTATTCATCTATAAAATATGCAATACTAAAATGTGGGCTATTTAAATTAAAATTTTCAAATTTATGTCATTTTCAAAATTCCTGGAGACTATTAATCAGAAATGCCAGGAAGTCAGGATAACATCTTAACACTATAAAAAGGATAGCTACCATAAAATTCAAAAGCACTATGCTAAAATAAGGACTTAAATGATTTTAGCTAACGATTTTAACTAGTTTTTTTTTTTTGTAGCATACAAGAGTTTATAGTTTTAGCAAACCAGTAGTTATCTGTGAAAGCTTACTATCTGAATTTAGTTACTTCAACTAAAACAGAATGAGACCCCCATTCCTAGGGACACTATTTAAAAATTTTTGTGCTGCAGGAAATCTACTAGAAAAGTATCAGGTTACAGGCAGTACATATTCATGGTCTTTATATGACTTTGACTAGATCAACTTAAAATCTGGATATGCTATTTAAGGGGCAATAATATGAGAAATATTTTTTCTTTTAGAAACACATTTCCCTAATTATAAATATATACTCATTGTCAAAGATTTTTGAAAACATAGGAAAAAAAATAAAATAAAAATTTCCCTATCATTCCATTTTAGGTAGTCCCTGTTAAATGTTAGTGTATTTATTTCTAATCCTATATTCTATGAATATTTACAGTTATTTCTGTGGTTTTGTACCTGTTTTATTAACAAAGTTTAGATCATAGCATTTATATACCGTTTTGATGCCTGCTTTTTTCATATAACATGTTTTGGATATTTAGGAGGCATATTTTCAATGTATATAACTCATCTTTTATCTCTGATATGGTTTCCTCATCTTTTCAAAAATGTTCCCATTTCTAATATTGAAAAGATAGATTAATAAGAAAATGTCAAAAGAATTGCATGCATCTTATAGTGAAATACATCTGTAGCCTAAAAAAAAAAAACCTTTATGAGGAAAAGAAAATGTACATATATGTTTAGAATATAATGAAAGGTGATGATCCTATGTTAACCTTTAAAGGAATGGGAACACCTACTCTGTATGCCAAGCAATGATGATTCAGCAATTCTTTATGAATGTTCATCTTTGTGCACTTTGACAGCTATGATTTCCTATTCCTCAAAACTCTCTACTTTTAAAACACCTTGACATTAGAAATTTATAACATCTAGCCTACCTACGAGTTACAGAGGTTTGTCAGCTATTTAGCAATTTTTTTAGCACCACCAAGGAATACTCAATGTCAAAAGATATTTTCAAATCCAAAAAAACTTAGTGAAAAATGCTAATATCCAAAGTCAACTTAAGACTCTTATTTTTAAAAAGCATATTGCCAAGTTGGAATCCAGTGTGAGGAACAGCATCAAGGAAAAACATAATAAATATCACCTATTATAAAATTAATTTCCAAGGGAGTTCCTTTAAATATTTATTACTAAAGGAACACTAACATTACTATCTATGAAAAACCTGAAATTGTTCTGGTAGGTAATGGTAGGAAAAAAAAATAGATACTTAACTGATTCAATCATTTTCAGAGAGCTAGAAATATTATCAGGACTTGACATATTAAATGATTTTAAAACCTGAAGACTAGGTCTTTCAAATTTGTGAGAAACTGTATTATATATTAACAGACAGAAAGAATCTTGCTTTCTAGACATCAAGAAGTATGAAAAGGGATTTGCACATTTCTTCAACTATCACACACACACACACATACACACAAAAGAATCACAGTAGTAAAGTTGGACATTTCAAGTTAATAAGGAAGCAAATATAATTTTGATTAATACTATTAGATAATAAAACAATCTGACTAGGTTTTGGTAAAATGAGCAAATACTTTGCACACTTGTAGCCTTGTAAAGCTTTGTAAATAATTCTTTCAAATATTTGAAACAGTTATTAAAAGGCATTAAATACTATTTTAAAAGCTCTATAAATGCCACACCCAGAAATTTATCCTTAGAAAATAATTCAAAGACAAAAATTATTATATATACAAATATACTCAATGAAAATAGATGAAACAGAGTAATGAATCAATATGATCATCATTAAAAGTACGTAGTACTTTGGAGACATTTTACTCTTACATTCACTTTTTCAGACTGAGATGTCTCCTTTACTACTTAGGGGTTGAAAATCCATTATACAAACACTTTACATTAAATTTTGGTCATCCAGGTTTGTATGATATGAAGGTGGGGATTTTTTTTGTGAAGGAGAATAGTCATCCCTGAAAATAATTATCATGACAAAAACAGGAAGAGTATGTAAAGGGAACAGCATTGGCAGCCTTTAGGGAAAATGGAACACAGAAGAGCTGTGATCAAAGTTTATTTAATATTAATAAATGTATTTCTAAAAGTACAAATAAAACCAAAAATGCTACATAGAAATAGTCTATTTTAAAATATTATTTAGAAGTCATATAAATCCTTGCTTATTTGATGTTATAGGTTATGTGTATGTGTGACAGAAGATTTGAAGAGAACAAAAACTAGTTTGGGTTAGTAAATGACATAAATTTTTTTCCCTTAAATTAAAATTAAAGAATGCTATAATATTTTTTAACCAAGATATAAAATTGGTGTTTGCATTTTTAAATTTTTACTTTACTATACAAACATTGGTGAGATTATTCCATGAAACCATAATTCTCTTTCCTTTATTAAAAGAAAATTACAAAGAGTCAGATTCCTCCTCTTCTAAATATTTACAACTTACAACATCCAGTTCTCATGCTGGGATAGGGTTGTTCATCTCTAGCTGATGGAAAGTTACAATGTATTTTAAAGAAATGATTTTAATTTTTTCAACCACATCAGAAAATATAAATTTGTTTATTACTTTGTTTATCCAAGTTAGTAGCAACAGCGTTTTTGTGCTTAAGAATATATTGGGGGGAAATCTGTCACTCTATTTTAGGGAGACACAGGCTAGAATTAAGTAAAAACTCTAATGAAATTTACATTGTTTTCCCATAGTGTAATGGTGAGCACTCTGGACTCTGAAATTTACATTGTTTTCAACAACTTCAATCAAGCTTCCTTATTTGGGATATTATGCTTTAATAATATAGGGAAATTATTTTTACAGAGGTATGAGTTCCTTATTTTATGATCACAGCTTAAATAATATCTTTAGATAAAAATGGGAACTAAAGATATCATTGTAACCACAAAAAAATTAAAAGTATAACTAGTCATTCAATTGATGCCATCTTCATCATCTACTTTGGCTTTATTCATATGTAATGTCTTCTTTTTTCAAACTCACAAATAATTTCTCAGTTTATAATAAATTAGTAGAGGAAGATAGGATGCCTTCTAGAATCTCAGAAGAAATTTCTATTAAAATTCAGATTGGTCGGGTGTGGTGGCTCATGCCTGTAATCCTAGCACTCTGGGAGGCTGAAGCAGGAGGATGGCTTGAGCTAAAGAGTTCAAGACCAGTCTGAGCAAGAGTGAGACTCCGTCTCTATAATTTAAAAAATTAAAAAAAATAAAATTCAGATCATCGCTTAAATGCTTGAGGATAAGTCACTTCTAATATTTTACCAATGTGCCTGTTGAAAACTTTTTCTGGGGCCGGGCGCTGTGGCTCACGCCTGTAATCCTAGCACTCTGGGAGGCCAACGCAGGAGGATCATTTGAGCTCAGGAGTTCGAGAGCAGCCTGAGCAAGAGCTAGACCCTGTCTCTACTAAAATTAATTAAAAAGAAAAACTTTTTCTGCCAATATTTAATTCTTAAATGGATCACATTTAGTCCTGAAATTTCTCATAAGCAATTCATATTAGAAAATTATGACTTCCATTCCCCAATACTTCATATCCAAAAATAAGCAAATAAACTGAAGCTCTTTTATATCCTGTTAATAGTGCTTTAGATCATTGAATATATAACCTCAAATACAAGTATATCACAGTGATTATAAAACTGCCAAGCTCGCACCAGGGAATACTGATAGTGCAGTGGTTAAAAGCACTGATTTTGGAGGCAGACTGTCTGGGTTAGAATCCTGGTAACTCTGTGGCCTTGAACTTATATCTCTGTGACTCAGTTTCTTCATTTGTCAAATGGGGTTAACATTAATATCAACTTTGTAGTGAGGATTAAGTGAGATCAATGTGTGATATACTTAAATGTGACAGGCACATAGTGAGGACTATGGAAGTATTACTCTTGTGATGACAATAATATCATATGCACTAGAACAATTTTTTTCTAGAAAAAATCACTATACCATATGTATAACAAAATGTCCTTGTTTACAAGCATATACACACACAGAGCTTTCCAACTAAGAATAAGTGGCTCTTTCCATATATCCCAGTTAATATTTGCTATTTATTCATCTTTTTTTTTTTTTTTTTTGAGACAGAGTCTCGCTCTTTTTGCCCGGGCTAGAGTGAGTGCCGTGGCTTCAGCCTAGCTCACAGCAACCTCAAACTCCTGGGCTCAAGCGATCCTCCTGCCTCAGCCTCCCAAGTAGCTGGGACTACAGGCATGCGCCACCATGCCCGGCTAATTTTATATATATATATATATATATATATTTTTAGCTGTCCAAATCATTTCTTTCTATTTTTAGTAGAGACGGGGTCTCGCT
>CM052444.1:54075683-54147069 GCA_028533085.1 Varecia variegata
AAAAAAAAAAAAAAAAATTGCTAATTCAGTTGTTTGGCCTTTGAAACAAACATTATTTTAAAAGCTTGCTTCATTTCTTAAATGTCAATTTCTTTAAAAAACAGTGAAATTACTTTTTTGGTTGTCTTAGTAAGGTAAACAGTTCTTCAAGTTTTATTAATAATTTGTAAATTTCCACAAGCAAAAATAAAAGATGTCAAGATAACCTAAAATAGTTGATAGGAAGAAGAGCTTTACTAGTCATAATTCTTCTTGGACTATTGTCTCTATCACCTAAATTTCCCAGGACTTTTATCACTGTAGTTATATCAGTAATTCCCAAAGTTTTCAAATTTTGATACTGGGTCATTGCTTGTTTTTATACTTTCCCTGCACAAAGCACTATAATAGAATATATGCATTTAATTTTATTGATCTAATGGTCTTTTAAAAAGATATAAAATGAAATTCAAAAAATTAAAAAGTACATGCCTTTAAAAAATTCGCAAAATAAAATTGCTTTAAGAAGTTTATAAAAATTAGTAGAGTTATCTGGAGATAGCCAGGGACCAGAAATATTTTATACTTAAAAATTCCTTTTTTTGGAGTATAAAACTTTATTCTAACAGTGATGATATAAAATGTATCCTAATAAAATATCCAAGTAACAACTAGCCCTTCTTTCTTACCCTCTTTTATAAGAAGTCCCTGAAAAGATTACTAGTAGACTAGTGAACATACAGTGCGTTAATCTCATACTTTCCTAGCATTTTGGAATCATTTAAAATAAAGTGTTGTTTACACTAATTTTAAACATGAAGATAGCCAAAAGAAACTATAGAATTTCTAGATCATTTTAAATGGGTTCTGATAAACTGATATTTGATTGTGATACTTTGACTATGTTGAAAAATTATACAAACTTACTAGATCAGTGCTGTCCAACAGAAGAAATATAAAGCAAGCTACAAATGCAAGCCACATAAGTTAAACATTTCTAGAATCTACACTTTAAAAAAAGTAGAAATATGTGAAATTAATTTTAATAATGTATTTTATTTATCCCAGTAAATCCAAGATATCATTGCAATATGTAATCGATATACAAATTATCAATGAGATACTTTACATCCTTTTTTTGGTACTAAGTCTTCAAAATCCATTATATAGTTTAGACTTACACAACACTTCAATTCAGATAGCTTTTCCCCAGCTTAACAGCCTCATATGGCTAGTGGCTACTATGTTGGACAGTGCAGATCTAGCGGTCCCTTCTAATCACCAGTGCTATGATCCAATTTTCAGAAACCTCAGCCTATGAACCTCAACCCAAGTATATTATCAATACATATACATATCTCTCAGATGCACACTTAGGGGGAATAAAGTCTTAACCGGTGAACTCTAAAGAGAAGTTCATTTTTACTAATAATATTCCCTTTTTCATCTACCTAAAAGATATGAGGATTCTTCTGAAATAATACTTTACATTTAAAGTAGTGGGAATAGCTTTATTTACATATGCTCAGTCAACGTATAATTTCTTAATGTTGGCGTAAAAGCAACACTAGGAAATGAGGAATTTATGTGATTTTCATTTTCCTCTTTTCTAATGTTTCTCTTGTATGTGGCCAGAGAAAGCATCTTAACTGGCTAGTCAGAAAGAGGGCAGCAGTCTGTGGCCAAAGTGAAAACAATAACTCCTAAGAGTAAGACACATAATACAGAGAAAAAAAATGTCTGTAGCACAAGAGGTGAGGCAGGGGAAAGAGAGAACATGCTGCTATTTCACTGACCTGTTAGGCTCTTAGCCAAGACTGCAACAAACTGATTATCTAGCAAGTTTGTTTAGCTCTCCAATTGTTTATGATTCTAAAATGATTTCTTTTAATTTAAATCAGTACCAAATTCTAACTATGAATTATCTTTATAATATGTTGTATCCATGAAGGCATAATAATTAAACTACTGCTACTATGGAGACTTAACTATTATTCAAAGACTTTAATGACAGCTACCAAATATAAATATTAGAACATTTATGAAAATAAGCCAACCAGGTACAGTCGCTTGCACTTATGATCCCAGCTACTTGGGAGGCTGAGGCAGGAGGATGATCTGAGCCTAGGAGTTTGAGGTTGCAGTGAGCTATGATGATGCCGCTGAACGCTAGCCCAGGCAACAGAATGAGACCGTTTCAAAAAAAAAAAAAAAAAGAGTCAACATTTTCTATAGTATTTACCAACTACTATAAAACTAGGTCATTGACTGCCTAATTCCAAAATGCAATGAGCTCCAACTATTATAATTGCCTAAAGAGGAAGATTTATCGATAAGAGAAAAAAAATTAGGATTTCTAAAATAATTTAATTTTAAATGGATGGGTTTTAATGTTTAAGTTTTTAATATTTAAAAAATGTAGCCTTTTATTATCTAGGCCAAATCAGTATGTCAAGGCAAGTTATTGACACTCTACTGTATTATATTGTTATATGTGCCATGAAGGATAAAACAGTAGAAGGCATAGTCCCTGCCCTCAAGCAGTTTATACTATAAATATATAAAAGTTATTATCTATTTCTGTTTTTGCCATACAGTGGTAGGGTTTGAGTAGTTGCAGCACAGACCATATGTCCCACAATGTCTAAAATATTTACTGTCTGGCCCTTAATGTTTGCTGAGTCCAGTTTTATACAAATTATTCTTGAGTGGAGGGAGAGGACAGTCTAAAAAAAAAATCACTAAACATAATAAAATTTTATTGTATCCAGCAAACTTTAAAAACTATAGTTTCTATTATAAGCACTCAGAAGATAAAAGTCATCTTTTTATTTATGGTAAAATAAAACTTGTGCACTGATTCTTAATCCGGACATTCCTGCTAAGGGGAATATATTAGAATATTTGGGGTTTATCAAAAGCAGGGGCATGTATTTAAAAGGTTGAGAAACACAGCTTAATAATCATACCTCTGTATTGTTTGGCTCAACCATTCCCATCTAACTCACCATGCCTGGCCATAAATGACTTTGGCTGTTTCTGCAAATCAAATTTTCCCTGAAGTAGTTGATTCTGATTTGCCATAGTTATGTTCTATAAAATCACTACGAATACAGAATTAGCAACTACTGAATCATCACCCCTAAAGGAAATACATAAGTTAGTTCCTGCCAGACTCTGGTCACATTTTCAAGAACTGATCAATACATAACCTCTTTTATATGTATTTTTCTGGCTAAAGGCATCTCATTTGGTATATTTTGACTCATTGATATTGAACTCATGGCCAACAGCACTGTAACTCATGCCTGAATGATGCTTATCTAACACATGTATTTTCTCCAAAGGGCACATCATAGACTTCTTGTGCTTAGGAGCACTAGACAGAAAGCTTGGGGGCCATTTTATACTGAAATTACCAACAAAAAGCATAAAAATGCAAAAAATGTGGCACTAAATAGATCATGAAAAGGAGATTTGTTTACATTATGAGAGCTAAAATGAGGGCAAAACACTGACTTGTTCTACCTCAGCTAGTTCATATCATTCAAGTTTTTGCCACTCTGCACATGCACATGTCTGCAAATGACCTCAAAAACATGAGTATGGGGTTACAAATAAATTGCAGTGGATAGGAGAATTCACAAATATGGAATTAGTGAAAAATGAGAATCAACTGTATAATGATGTGCCACTACTGAGAATCTTCTAAATTAACTATGACCAGTTATAAAATTGGTTTTGATCTTCTATATTTTCTTAAGGAATGAAACAAAAACAAACAAATTGTTTTGGAGCAACAGCAAGTACACAGGCACCAAAGGCAATGCCTTTGAAGTGATATTTGTTATATGTATGCAAAGGGGAGTGGGGTGTAGCTGTCTTGCCCTCTTCCCTACTCCAATGAGACTCAGGCTCTAGTTGGGCTCCTATGAACCCCAGCTTGGCTTACGTTCCCCTGACCTTGAGCTCTCACACTTTTCCCCATAGCTCCACTCTATCACATATCATCCTGCATAACCATCTGTTTGCTTATGCCTTACCCACTGGGTTATAACCTCCCTGAGGGATCCTGTTTTATTCTTTTTTATTTCTAGAACAAGGCCTTTACAATACATTGCTGTTTAATAAACTTTTACTGAGTGAATGAATTAAAGAGATGGGTAATTTCTAGAACCTAAAGTAAGATGACTATAACATAAAGAGACAAATAGGTAAATTTAAGTAATAAGAAATATTACTTAAATATAATCTGTACAATTTGCCAACCAGCTGGATATGGGGATAAGGATTTCAGATTGCTCATTTCTGGATTTACAAAGGTGTGTACAGTTCCTACTAATGAAAGTATAAAATATAAAAGCACATTTGAAGGGAAAGACAAGTTCCACTGTGAACATGCCTATAACCCTATTAAATTACCCCTTCATCTATGCTACTTTGATAGTTAGTAAATTTTATTGCTATAAGACAGCATTCCTATTTACTACTGTGTTGTAATAACTTGTATCTCTGGCTAAGTCTCCCAACTAAAATGTAAAATAATACAGGGCAAGGTTTACTTAATTTTTGACTCCCCAAAACCTAGCATGATATTCACTTGCATTGAATGTGGATGAAGATGTCCAGGAGACAGATATTCTGAACTGAAGCTTACAAAAGAAATCTTGGCTAGAGGTAAAGATTTAGAAAGGATCCTAACTCAAGTGGTATTTTACAGTGTGAAGGAATAATTTTTTAAAAGAATCAAAGATGGAACTTTGGGATGACCAGCATTTGAGGGGCACATCAATCAAGAGGAGACAATGAAAAGACTAAGAAGGAACCATCAGAGATCAACGAGGTGAAAATGATACGGCAGATACTGTTGGTTACCTACCAAACAGCCATTTATACCTTCTTTCTGGCTAGCAGATATCTAATTGCTTCCAGAGTAATGAACTCAAGGAAGATGGGAGCCTCCTCCAGTCCCTGGAGAATGGCTCACAGTTGGTTTAAGTCAATCATAACAATCACATTCCTTTTGTTAGTGATTGGTTGAGGGTTAGATGTGTGACATGGTTCTGGCCAATGAGATGTTAAAGAAATGCTCTGGGGACTTTCCTCCCAGGAGAAGCCCCAGCACTGCCTTCCTGTTTTCAGATAATGAAAATTCGATGCTTGCTATCTTACAACCCTGAAGATAGACATCTGTGACACAGTGAGAATGGCAGAATACAAAGATAGAAAGAGCCTGAGTTCTTGATAGGGTTGTTGCAATATCTGAATTGATCTTGGAACCACCTATCACTGGACTGTCTGTCACTTGGGGCTGAAGGCATCCTGATACCACTAGTGTCCCAAAACCAAAAGACAGAAAGTAAAAGATATAGGGAAGTAAAGAACAATGATAGAAAAGCATCCACAAGCATGAGAATGATTCTGTTTTCAGTACTAATAGCTAATTCTGGTAAGCACTCAAAAAAAAATATTAACTGTGTACAAGTATTATTCTAAAAACACACATAACCTCATTTAATCTCTCACAATTCTAGGAGGTAGACAGAATTGTGAACAATAAAAGCAAATGCCAGAATGCAGCAAATTGAACATTAAGAGGGAAATGAAAATGGAATAGTAAATTTAAATATTTTGAAAAAGCTGTCTGAAGGAAAGGAGATAAAGCTGCAGTAAGGAAAGGATAAAGAAGGATTTAAGATAAGAAAGGAAGACAACAATATAAAGAAAGATGAGATATGAGAGAGAGAAAGAGAGAGAGGGAAACTGCAAGGAGTTGAGAGTAAAGTAGGGTGTTTGATAACAATGGTCATAGTTTGGCACAGCAATTATGGGAAATAAGGAAGAAGCTGATCAGAAACAAGAATTAAAAAATCCCACTAAGGACCCAGCTGAAACCAGAAACCATGATGAATAGACAATTCATTCATTTCTTCACAAATATTTTATTAAGGACCTTTCATATGCCTAGGCACCTTTCTGGGTGCTAGGGATACAGTATGAACAAAAATCCCTGCCTCATGTTCCTTACATGCTAGTGGTGGTGATGGTGGTGGTGATGGGGGAGGTATAATAAAAAAAGATTTTTAAAAATACTATAAGATGAGTTAGATTACAGTAGAAGCTAAGAAAAATAAACTAGAAAAGGGAAAAAGGAGATTAAAATTTTAGCTGGGGTGGCCAGAAATAACTTCACAGAGAAAATGACATTTGCACTATGACCTGAAAGGAGGAAAGCTATGTATGTATGTGGTAGAACATACCAGGTAGAGGGAAATACCAAACACAAAAGCCTGGAAGTGAGGGAATGCCAGGTATCTTTGAGGAACTGCAAGGTGGCTAGTGTAGCTGAGTCAGAATGACAGGGATGGTGAAGGGGTTGAAAGGTGGTCAGAGGAATCATTGCAGTATAGAGCCTTATAGACCACTAAAGACTTTGACTTGTATTCTGAAGGAAGGTGAGAAGACATTGGTGAGTTTTGGATCACTTTGGTTGCTAAGTTAAGATTAGAGTAGGATGGGGGGGCAAGAATGGAAGACCAATAAGAATGCCTTGTAATAATTCAGATAGTTTGGACCATGAGGTAGCAGTGGAGGTGGTGAGAAGTGGTCAATTTCTGGATCTATTTTAAAGGTATAGGATTTCCTGGTGAATCAGACATGGGATGTGAGAGAAATCAAAGAAATCAATAATGACACCAAGGTTTTTCAGCTTCAGCAAACTGAGAATAGAACTGCTATTTACTAAAACAGAAGAGAAGGGGTAAATTAAGGAACTTAATACTGGACATACTAATTTTAAGATGCATGGAAATTCTCGTAAACAGTTGGATGAGTCTGGTATTCACAGAAGCAGTCTAGACACAAGATAAAAATTTGGGAATAGTGTAGAGGTGATCTTTAAACCCACGAAACTAAATGAAATTACTAGAGTGAATGTAGATAGGAAAAAAAAGGACATAAGGATTGAGTTCTAGGACTCACAAATGTAGTAGTAATAACTAATACTAAGAGAGTGTGGCCTCTCCCTCCCTCAACCTAGGAGATTAATCTTTTTTATTCAAAACCAAGTTGATACTTGATAGAGTAAGCCTGTGACTCAGCTCTAGTCAAGACAAAGTTAATCTGATTGGTAGTTGGGGGGGAGGGGAGATGTCAGTAGAAGAACCCTTCTTCTTGCATTTTAACAATCACGACTGCATGAAACCTAGAACTGTGACAACCATTATACAATCATTAGGGGAGCTAAGCCAACAAGCTGAGGATGGCAGAGGATAAAGATGAAAAAAACATGGATACCTCATAAATTGAATTGCTAAATCAATCAGTCTTAGAGTCACACTGCTCCTGGATTTTTTGTTATTATTTAAGCCACTAAATAAGGGTTTTTATTATTTGTGGTCAGAAGTATCTGGATGCAATCCTCATTCAATTTTCCTAACAAGGCTTAGGGTACCAAAGAGCTAACAGACTCAAAAAGGTTAAATAACTTGGTAAGGTCACTTAAGTAGCAAATGGTGAAATGAAGCTCATCTGACTCCAGGGTCTATTTGAACTGATTAAGAGCTGTGGATTTAAAGAGTGGACACAACTGGAAGGTAAAGGGGAGTGGGAGTTGAGAATTACTGCAGTTACTGGCAAATTAAAGCCAGGAAGTAACAGAGATTGAAAGAAAAGGGAAGTGTCAAAACACTAGAGGAACAATAGATTGAGTACAATAGTAAACAAGCTAAACTGATAAAAGATCTTCTTGAGAGGAGATTACCAGAGTTGAAGATTTTTATTGTTTGAGTAGTCTGGATGAAGTCTGGATGCAGGCTGAGGCCATGAGTAGGGAGGGAATTGCATTTTGAGTGGCCAAGGATTAACACAGTAATATTTACTAACATCTACTATATGGCACACACTATCTTGTACACTTGCGATATACAAGGTGTCCCAAAAGTTTCCATACAAAGGAAAAATTTTGTAATCAATACTTTGTAAATAAAGGTACATTTAGCTATTTCCCATTTTCCTTATGTATGGCAACTTTTGGGACACCCTGTAGTAGTGACTAAAATAGACAAGGTGCCCTGTGGAGTTCACACTTAGTGTGAAGAACAGGCAATAAACAAGTAAACTAGAACTTTGGTATACAGAGTTTTGGGCCAGCACAGTCGGAGGCACTCAGTGGTATCTAATCTAAGTTCCCCGGTTATGGCCTGGCCAGCAAGCTGAAGCCTTTACTCAGCGTTACAAACAGAAGACAAGACTGAATGACTAGCATTCATGAGATTATTTCAAATAATTTAACATACACTAGGAAATAAATGTTTGATGAAGTAATGATCTATTGATCATTCAGTTTCTCCCATTCTAACTCTTCAATCTATTTCTTCAAAAACTATGACTATGATTTATCAGACTGATGCAAATAATTGTCTGAAAACAGGGAATCTTTGCAAAGTGATTCATGATTTCATTCAATACTGACACATTAGTATGTTTCAGAGGGTGGGACAGTTGTCTATTTTGTTTACTACTATATCTCTAGCACCTAAAATAATACCTAGCATTTTTGTTGAATTGAATAAATTAATAAATAAGCACCTACTAGATGCCAGGCATTATGCTAATCTCAAAAGCAAGATAGCTCTAGCTCCTGCCCTTAAGAGTTTACCATTTAAAGGCTCTAAAATCTCTTGATCTTCATTGGTATCAAGGTACGTAGTTAAGGAGCAAAGTTAAGAATCTGAAAGTAATTTCTGTCCTGGCTAAAAGAAATTTATTTTAAACTACATGTTTTTAAATTAAAAAAAAAAAAACTACGATTCTATCTTCAAGAATTAGTATCATTAGTTGCTACAATTAGATAACCTGGCATAAACAATGATCACGACAAATCACAGGAAAATAGTACCTTCAGATGTTTCTAAAAAGTTTAATTCCTTTTTCTTCTCAAGTACATATCCCTTCAAATACATTGTTTTAAGATGAAGTGAGAATATCAGTTAATATGAAGCCACATAAAAGAATGGAATCAGAAGGCAAATTCCAAAGAGATCACTTCTATAAATAGAGACATGGAAATGTCAGAACAGAGGAGCAAAGTTCCACTAAAAAACAACAACAAAATTGTTTATCAAATGAGTCTTATATCTCACACACACTCATCTTTAGTTAAGGATTTCATTGGCAAAGATCCTTCATCTTTCAATAATCTATTTTCAGAACAAAATGTAAGTAAAAATAGATGTCCTGATTACAAAAATCAAGACGTTCTTGGTTCTGCATAGATTCTTCTTGCCTTTGTACCTAAGGAGCAGAAAACCTCCATCTGAAACACCAAACCTGCTGCTTCATATAGAATATATTTCATGAAATAAAGAGCACTGGGTTAGGAATCTAGTCTTGGCTCTGCAATTAATCTTGTCGCTTTGTATTAATACAAGCAACTCAAGCAATCTAGGTCACAGTTTCCTTTACCATAAAATGAAAGAAATGGACTAGATGATCTTCAAAGTCTTTCCAAGTCTCATACTCAAGAAAAGTTTGAATGAAGCTACCTCTCAGTGCCATCTGGCCTCAAAGGTCTCCAACATTCGTAACCATATATTCAACATTTGTTGCACTCTAGCTTTGTATTAATAGGAAAATGGTAAGTAGAAGAATAAAGAATTCAATTTTATAGTTAATAAACTTTTACCAACATAAAAGCACTAAGACATATAGGGCAAACCAAAAAGAACGAGTCCTTGACCAGCCCTCTTTTATACAGAGGGGAAAAAGGAGAGGACAAAGTCTCTGTATTTATAACATTTACTACAATCTAGCTGGGGAAACAAATTTTAATTCGGTTTAATTCTCCAAATGTTTATTAAATACTTTTTGTGTAAAAAGGGCAGTTTTCAAACCTTGATGAGCAAGCGTAAGAGTCAGCTATGATGCTCACTTTTGGAAAAAAATGAAATGCAGATTCCCTAAAACATGATTTAGTAGGTCCAAATGGGGCTCAGGTATCTGCATTTTTCTAAAAACCACCACAGACGACACTGATGGCCCTTGGTTAAGAAACACTGCTTTAGTACAGATAACAAAAAGTTAATAGGGCTCTGTTAAGATAAACTTTCAATTGATTCATGAATCGGGCAGCTCCAAATTAAAAGTGATTCAATGGTTTAGGGCTGAAGGAGTAGGAAGGAAAAGCTTTCAAAGGATGAATACAGAAACAAGGCAAAGAAAATATTTGATTGGTTAAAGTGGAGCAACAGCCTGATTTGGACCATTCCAGTGAAAAATCCCTAGTTAGAGGTTAGTTAGCAGTTTCTGATTGGTTGACAGTTTACACTGAGTTAGGTTTCAGTTTGCTTATGTAGGAACTCAGAGCACTGGAGCCACCTCAGTCTAATGGCTTTGCATTTAATTATTTTAATAGTTCAAAAATAGAAAATGTTTCTAGACCTTATATTCATCTCAAGACTATATACTGATAACTAGAAACAAACTGAAAGCCATTAAAAATAAACAAAAGTCTGCCAGAGCTTATAGACTTCAGTTATATTTCAGTGGTTCTCAAATATGTCTGCATTTAAGGATTAAGGAAGCTTTACAGGAAGCTTTTACAGATTGAAATATAGACCAGTTAGATCAGTCTCTGGGCACAGAAGTTGGGGCTACCCTTCAAATTTTTAAAAAGCTCCCTATAAGCAATGCAGACAACCTCTGAGTAAAAGATCAGAATTGGTTAGTCAGGTTAAGTTTCATGAAAAAATGTTTTTTTTTTTTTTAATCTGAATTTTTTGTTTAGCTAAGTTAATAAAAAAGATAAATGTAATAGGAGGAACTGATATCTAAATACATGATCCAAGTACGGAAAGGAAAAAATAAGTATGTTTTTGACCACAAAATAAAAGGAGAATAAGAAGAGTAAACATGTGAATTTGTTTTAGACATTTGGTTTTGATGCAACATGCAAAATAAAAGTCTTCTAGATAGCTGTGCAGACAGAGCTTTGGAAACATCTGGGGAATTAGTATCGGACCACTTTAAAGTAAATTATATGTATTATTACACATATCTATAGCAGCTTTATTATTATTGGAATGCATGCTACAGAATAAGCTAAAATCACTCAAGAACTAGGTGGTAAGGCCACTTTCTTGAGACAGATGCTTTCAAGAGTTCCAAATATTCAACCTAGCATTATTACCTAAAATAACGGGAAGCTGGAGTGTTATGTCTCACCAGCAGGGGCAGAGAGCTCTAAACTTTGCTCACTAAAAAGTGATATTCAACTTCTTATATATCCTATGATGCTGTGTTATATCTCCTATGATCCTGGTCAAAAGACAGATCCTACCAAAGAATGAGTGCAGCTAGCCAAACAAACACTCTATTTATATTCAAAGAGGCCTTTTGTATAATACAGTAAGGATGTCTCTTCTCTTATTAGATTTAAAGAATACTGTAAAGTTGAGAAAGACACTTTAATAACCTCTTGGGTATTCTTTCCATTTTCACTGAAAAGATCCTAAAAAGCAGAAAAAATTTGTCACATTTTCACAAATAGAACTTTTGTCTCAAACATTAATTGTCCTCAAAGATTAAACTATAAAGCATTTTATTCAGAATTCTCATAAGAGTCTAATCTAGAACCTCTTGGTGATATGCTTCTTTTGGTAGATGGGCTGTTTTGTAGAGGAATCCAATATACAAACAGTACAAACACTATCATAGGTGCTGTGTGGTAATACAGGAAGAAAATTAATCAATCCTATCCTTGCCTTGAAGAGGCTTACAATCTAGTTAGTGATGCACTACAAATACATAAATCCCCTGAACAATGTATTTGAAAAATGATGCTAATTGTCAATCATTACCATGTATGTGTGTATATGTATATATACACATACACTTTTATGTATGCACACACATACCATAAAGCAGTATTAAGCAGTATGTAAAGCATATTACTAACCCATCCAATGCAATTAACAGTACAGAAACCTTACATCTGTTACACAACAAATGGGTTCTTTAAATTTGAAGTAAAATGTATTTTTATTTCTTTACATAAAGAGCTGGCTTCTCATGAAGAATTTTGGCCTACGTCTTGGCCTTTAAAATAATGGAAGTATTTTAAAAATTCAAATAAAAAATACTAAATTATAAACCATACCCTATAAATTACAAAGAGATACAGTTCATTACCTTTTTACAGACAATTCCATCCTTTCAAGTCAGGCTGCCTGAGTTCAAATCACAGCTCTAACACTAATAAGTGACCCTGATCAAGTTAGTTAACATATCTGTACCCCAGTAAAAAGGCATATTAATAGCACCTATCTCATAAAGCCTGTTATGAGAATAAATGAATTAATACATGTAAAGCACTTAGAACAATGCCCATGATGTAGCATTAGCTATTATTAAATATTAGCTATTGCTGTTTCAGTGATAATGTGAAGACAAAGACACAGCCCTTACTGTCATGGACCTTACAATCTAGTGGAAATTCCCAAATAAACAATAAGTGATTATTATGGTATAATTATCATGATTTGGTACAAGAGAACAAACAGGAATCTATAAATTAGAGTTCTAGACAGGCTTTCTAGAAAAAAATAGGGAATTACCAGGCAACAGTAAAATGGAACAAGTTAGAAATATGTTCCTCACAGAGGAAGATATGTGCAAGGGCCCAGGAGCTCTATGAATAGGTAGAAATGGCAAGGATGGTAAATGGCTGGATTTAGGGTAAATCAATGGTCATGAGAAATACCCTAATATTCTTCAGTCCTTTACCAGCCCTTCAATTAGGAAACACTATCAAATTTGACATCCAAATCAGAGAAGAAATTTGTGGTAACTCAGGGTGAGATGACACTATGGTAACTTCTGAAGCACAAAAAACACTGTAAAACACAAAAATTTTTATTATCTTCTAAATGATTGGCTACTTTTCAGTAACAGATTAAATTGTCCTCTTTTTGGTATGCTGGTGAAAAAGAGAATTGTGACTTACCAAAGGGCACATGGGTCAGACTTGAATCTAGATCCTCTGGAACCAAGTCCAGTCTTTTCCACTACATTGGGCTGCTTCAAGTTTTAGACACCGGTCAAACTGTTATTTTTTACAATGTTCCAAAATTACATTTGTATTAACAACTTTGTCCTTTAAAATGCAAATATCTCCTCATTCCATTTGCACCTTAGTCTGAAATAGAATTCTAGAAACTCAATTGAAGGGAGGTAAAAGTCATTAAGACCAATCAGTCACCTAATAATCAAATAGCCTAACAACATCCTGGACCATCACTTAATTTGAAGTTGCTGCTTTCCTCCTCCTATCTAACCTGTATCTGTTATGACTGTGCACTGGAAAAACACAGACCTAGTTTAAATGACAGAACACAGCTTAAAGTTATAAGGGCCTCTGGCTAGGAATTATTAGGAGGTAGGTGGTGATTATAAAGTGAGGAAAAGGATGTACAATTTTGCCACTCTAAAATGCCTGTTCAAAAAGTCTTATGGTTGGGAGGCCAAGATAGGAGGATTGCTTGAGGCCAGGAGTTCAAGACCAGCCTGAGTAAGAGCGAGAAACTGTCTCTACAAAAAATGGAAAAATTAGCCAGGCATGGTGGTGTACACCTGTCCCAGCTACTCAGGAGGCTGAGGCAGGATCACTTGAGCTCAGGAGTTTGAGGCTGCAGTAAGCTATGATGATGTCACTACATTCTAGCCCGGGCAACAGAGCAAGACCCTGTCTCCAAAACAAACAAACAAACAAACAAAAACCACATAATGGTCTATTACAATTAAGAATCTGTCAACATTTCACAGATTTAGTAACTCCAACAATGAAAAGTTATGCTAAGAAAGAATCACTGTTAATTTGGTAACCAGTAAATCAGAAGGTAAAAGGAAGAATCTTGCCAGTGTGTTTAATAATCTGCCTTTAATTATCTTTATTTATCTTTTCATTCTCTCATTTGGCAAACCTAGATGCTCCCTACTAGACTTTTTTTTGTTAAAGAGAAAGGGTCTTGCTCTGTCACCTAGGTTGGAGTGCAGTGGTGCCATTACAGCACACTGCAACCTCAAACTCCTGGGCTCAAGCGATCCTCCTGCCTCAGCCTCCCAAGTAGCTGCGACTACAGGTGTGCGCCACCATGTCCGGCTAATTTTTCTATTTTTTGTAGAGACAGTCTCACTATGTTGTCCAGGCTGGTCTTGAACTCCTGGCCTCAAGGGAGTCTCCTGCCTCAGTGTCCCAAAGTACTAGGATTACAGGCATAAACCACTAAACCTGGCTTCTACTAGACTTTTATAAGCCCCAAAACACTGACTTTTGCTTCATCCTGAGGATGAAATATAGAATATCAGAAGTTAATTTCTTTAATATTAAAGGAATTAAATTTTACTTTTTTAGGCTATTGCCCAAGTTCTAATAATTGATTCTACAATTTCTGTAATAAGAGTGTGACTATAAGATATAATTTACCTTTCAAGGCACAATAAAATTTAGACTATTAGCTAAATAGACATAGCCACTTTTAAGAGGATTTACATTGCAAAGGGGAATAAGAAAATTAGCTAGAGTAACCAGCAAAGTACAAATGGCTTTGAGAAGATTAAGTGAACTCAGAACACATATTTCACCTAAGAAAGTCACTGGCTACAGTTTTCCTACAATTTGGTTGTTTTTGCAGGATCCCGAGTTTTACCAAAACCAAGATTTGAACATAGCTGCTGTTTAATATAAAAAATTTACAGAAGTGGAATATATTGATTATCCTTTTCTTATCATGAAATACCAGAAGATGAATTACCAATTTCCATTTGCATAGTACTTTATGATTTCTGAAGAATGCAGATACCTCATTTGAGGATGACAAGGCAGGTTATGGTCATTATGTGGATGACAAATCTGAGACACAGACTAAGCCACTTGCCCAAGGTCAAAAAACCAACTAAAACATAGGGGTACATTTTTTTTTCAATACTCTTCCATTCAACAAATATCTAGAGTGCCAAGACTCTGTACTAGGCACTGGTCAATGGTGGAAACAGACAGGGTCCCTGCTCATTAGTTTACATTCTAATAATGGGAGACACAATAAAAAAAGTAAACACATAGAACACAGATAATTTCAGATAAATGCTATAAAGAGAACATGGTAATGGAATAGACTGCACAATAGCATAACCACAGTAATCAAGAGTGGTCTAAGGAGGTAGCATCTGAAGTGAGGCCTGAATAAGGAGGACAAATCATGCATATGAAGGCTTTTAAGAGCCTACGAGGCAGAGGCAAATACAAGCGTAAAGTCTCAGAAGCAGGAAAGATCTTGGACAGCAACATGGCCAAATACCTAGAGTGGAATGAGAGGGCATTTAGAGACAGCAGCTTGAATGTGTGGAGCCCTGCAGCCACTCTAGGATAGGATTTTTTTTTTTTTTTTTGAGACAGTCTCACTCTGTTGCCCAGGCTAGAGTGCCATGGCGTCAGCCTAGCTCACAGCAACCTTCTGGGCTCAAGCGATCCTACTGCCTCAGCCTCCCATGTAGCTGGGACTACAGGCATGCGCCACCATGCCTGGCTGATTTTTTTTATATTTTTTTTTTAGTTGTCCAGCTAATTTCTATTTTTTTTTAGTAGAGACGGGGTCTCATTCTTGCTCAGGCTGGTCTTGAACTCCTGAGCTCAAATCATCCACCCGCCTCGGCCTCCCAGAGTGCTAGGATTACAGGCGTGAGCCACCACACCCAGCCTAGGATAGGATTTAAAGTGTAACTGATATAGGTGAAATGATGTAATTTATGTTTTTAAAAAAATTATCAAGCAGCTATATGAGGACTACATTGTCATATAATCAGATACAGATACTATATCTGAGCTTCAAAAGTACTGATAATGGTCTATTCCTTGGAGAATATTCCTGGAGAGTGGGAACATGAGTACTTGTTACTTTTGAACTGTTACATATATACCATACATTTTTCTCTACAAAATTTCATAATTTCTTCAAAAGTAAATTGTAGAGATGTAAGGGTAGAATCAGAGAAATCAATAAGAATGGTACTTTAACAGTCCATGAGTTAGCTAATGGTAACTTGAACTAGGGTGGGAACTAGAGGTGAAAAGTAATGGAATTTAGAATATATTTAAAATATATATATGCAGTATGGTCAATAGGTCTCTCTGATAGATGGAAGGAAGAGGCAGGGACAGGAATCAAGGCTGAGTGGTGGTTTTCAATGAGGAGTGATTTTACTCCCTAAGGCCCCAGGGCAATGTCTGAAGACATTTTGGGTTGTCACAACTAGCAGTGGGTAGATGAGTGGGAGTAGTCCAAGCGTGCTGCTGAACATACTATAATGCATAGTAGTACTGCAAAACAAAAAATTATCTGGTCCAAAATGTCAATAGTGCTGAAGTTGAGAAATCCTGATCTACACTGATTCCAATTGGTTCCCATTCTAGAATACCCAAACTTCCAAACAATCTACAAAAAAAAAAGTTAGAAATGGAGGTCTTTATTTTCAATATTTAGTGACAACTGAAATAAATTGTGGTATACATGAAATAAAGTTTGTTTTGAGAATAAATTATATCACTCTGGTAAAATTAAGTTGATTAGAAGGTCTAATTAGCATGAGTCTAATTTTAGAAGTATGAAAAAAACCAAAACATTCTCAAGATAAAGCTGGAAAATTTCTATTTAGCAATACCACCCAACACTCTTTTTACAGTTTTTCTATACACTGTTGCGATTAAATCTATAGTCAGTCCAATACGTTCACTGCTTTTTCAAATAAAATTCCACCAAAATTCAAAGGGATAGCTATGAACACTGAAAAAGATGATCAGAGCCATATGGATAAGATGGTAAGGCAAACTGATTAGAAAAAAATGATGGTCCATGTGTATGTATGTGCACATAACTGTTCAGTTAACTGACTTATTTTGGGGCTTGACCAAGTAGACACAGTGTTAGGTTACCAGGAAGACTGCTGCACACATTTCTCTTAATTACTCTATGAGGAGCAAGAAGAAATGTGTTTTTTAGACCTAATTCAAAGAGGACAAAATACCACAAAGTTGGGAAAGTTCATTTAACCTCTTTCTTTGTTATTTAAATATAAAGAATTTCCGGGGAAAAAAATCACTGAAATAACAGAATATGACTTCTAAAGTACTCTAATGATTCCTGGAACTACTACTATTAACACAGTAAATTACATACCACAGTGTGTTCGGGAAGGTCTGAAGAAATATCTGAGATTACCCGGTAACTGAAGTAGATCACATAAAATACCAAAAAAAATCTGGCCCTGCTTTGACAATTCAGGACATCACTTTAGATTTGAGTACCCACAGGTTGGAGCTGGGAGAAACTACTTCTAAGAAGCTACAGTCAATTCTAGTCAAGAAACAGATGCTATTCTTAATTATAAGAACCTCAATAAAAATGGCCACGGACACGTATAACACTAGGTTACTGAGTCTGGCTACCACTGAACTTTAGGAACAAGCACGTTTTTAAAAGATAAAGAAAAGGGCAGTCATACTGTCACAGCCTCATCCACATTATTTTAAACAAAAATTTAAAAATTCAGTTCTAGAACTGAAAGGCTTCCAGCCTGAACTCATCCCCACTTACGATAAAACTAAAAAATCTGACAGTCTAGAAGTAAATACAGGGACACTTTACTACCCTGAAAATCATGCTGGGTTCCCACTAGGCCAGGCAGACGTTTTCAGGTGCATAACCGCGCGCTGTCTTCGGCGCGCTCCTCCAGGCGCCCACAGGGCGGAAGCGCTCTCGAGACACTGTTGCGTCAACGTCACGCCCGTCGTCGTCACGCCCTTCCCCACGGACACACAGAATGACCCCGGCGGAAAATTCTACCGCAACACCTCCCTGCGGCGGCGACTGGTAAGAAACTTTTTTTCTTCAGGCTTTCTACAACCCAATCCCTACAGCGGCCGCCGCACCAGTCTCACCCAACACCCCGAAAGAACAATTACTCAACCTCACCACAACAACGCGCGGAGAGGAGGCGCCAAAACAAATCCCATTCTCGCGAAATCTTAAACTCAATTCTCACGATACCTCTCTGCCTCTCCTGTCTCAGCTCCACCCCCCGCACCAGCGCGTTGCCTCAGAAATATCGCGAGATTTCCGTCTTTCAGTCCCCGCCCCTTTACGGCACGACGGTCGCGCAAGAATGTGATAGAGCCTCGACGGCCGCCATTTTCTTTCTTTCTTAGCTGTTAGCTGAGTGCAGTTCTCTGTGGAAAAACGGCAGTGGCTACTAAAGTGTAGCCATGGCAGACTATTCAACAGTGCCTCCACCCTCTTCTGGCTCAGCTGGTGGTGGCGGGGGCGGCGGTGGTGGTGGAGGAGTAAACGATGCTTTCAAAGATGCGCTGCAGAGAGCCCGGCAGGTAAGTCTGGACCGCGCGGCGGGATTCCCGAAAGCTCACGGTAATTGGCCGCTGTCTGAGTAGGCCGCTACTCCTTCGCGCGTGAGGGAGAGGAGAGAGGTACCCTTCCGTACTGAAATGTAAGGAGACCAACGTATCCGTATGTTGATAATACAGACTGGAGGCCAGACCTGGGCTTTGTGTTCTTGGAGTCTAAGCTACTTAGAAACCCAACGCGTGCTACGCAAAGATGGCCTTAAGTCTTTCTCCCACTTCGGCGGCACTCAAGTTTCTCCAAGGAGTTAGCTTAGCCTCGTTTTTTCAGAATGAATATTATTTTCCATGTAAAGCGCGCTTAGTTTTACTCAATAATACGGAAAGTTCTGGTAAACAGTTTGGGAAAGAACTATGATCTGTCTGCTGGAGCCATAGTAAGGAAAAGGATTTGTCAGTACTCTTTACAGCTTCCAGCTCATTTGAGTTCTCCCTCGCAATTAAAGCAGCCTTCGGTATCATTAGCCTTCACACCTCTGCAAGGAAGAGACTTAAACAAGCTACCTTCCTCTGGGCGGGATTTGGGTGTCAGTCTGTTCTACAAGTCCTTCCCCCTTATTTCTCAAAATGGCTTCAGGCCCATTATACCCGAGGTTTCTATTTGAATCTGCCTCTCTGTTCAGAGTCGTAAACTGACCAGACCTCTTTGTATTACGTAGGTGCGTACATTTGCCCTTAAGGCACTTAATTCCCAGGTGAAAGCTATTTAAAAGAAAAATAGTGCATGTACTCCAGGAAAAATAAAGATTTCTTAATTCGAACTTTACTTTTTTATATAGTCTCCTAATATATTTATAAAAATGTTTGGTGATATCGACTTTTATGTAAGCAAAAGTAAGACTCTTATTCTGGTTATGACACGAGCTCATGTCGTACTAGGTGCTAGGCATTTTAGACTAGAGTTAAGGAAATGGTTATTAGAAACCAGTTTTGTGATATGTTTTGATTGCAGTAGAAGTTCACTTCGTTAAGTTTTTATGCTCCAATACTATTAAAGGATCATTGAGTCAAAATAAAAATTCATAAAATCTATAGTAATATAATACATCACTCTTATTTTTCCAACGTGAACACATTATACAAATGTACTTGTTTATAACCAGAAATATTAGGGTTAGTCAACAAAGGGTCATAATTAATACTAGTTCTGCGGTTTTTTCACGTATTTTTTAAAATTCTGAACATGTTTAGAATAGCAGCTGAAATATTTACATAACTGACAGAAACTCTTAGCAGGCTCTATTAGATTGGATTGGAAGACTTACCTGAACTATTTTATTCAATCAGCACATTGAACTAATTTGTGTCACATGCTGTAGGTAGGTACTGGAGATTATTTTAAATGTGTGAATTGGAGCTCTGCTTTCTAGGAAGCTGTGATATAGTCAAGCAACCAAATGCCAAATGAACAGGATTATCTGATTAATGCTTTGATTAATGAGGAAAGAGACAATATGGGCAGTTAATTCATGGGCTGGTTCTGGTAACATTCATAGAGTTTCTACTTGTCTATGAGTTAGGCACTTCTTCGGGACACCAGGGAGGGGGTGCCTAACTGCCTGAGTAAAGGGGTCATACTTGAGCAAGACATTAAAGTAGGAGTGAGAGTTTGACCATTAGGGAAAAGAAGCAGCATGTGCAGAGGTATGGGGATTTTTGGAATGACAACCCAAGAGTGAAGTCAGTGGAGGATAGTATTGGGTAGGGTAAAGAGGGTAGAAAACAAGATGAGAAAAAGTACAGATGGATCCAAAATGACCTTGGGTGGTTGTACTTTAAAATTGGACTTCATTATTGAGCTAAGCCATAATTTCCTGCTTTAGACTTTTTTAAATAGAGAAATTGTCCTCAAACTGGAATTAGTTATATGCCAGTAGGTCTTCTGCACTGATGTCTTTGCTGTAATGATTTGATTATCTCTTTACAGAATTGATCTTAAATTTGGGATTACAAGTTCAGCTTTTGAGTGGAATTGCCCATTTGAGAATGTCTCTATCAGTTGTAGCTGCTTGTTTAACTTATGTAAGTGCGGAATGTACAGAAGAGTATTTACTAAAAGAACAAGTTAGGTTAATATCTGAACTACTTTTTCCTTACCTGTTTATTAAGAGGACATTGAATTTGCATTTCCAAAATCTCCATCTAACCTTAAGTTTCTTTTCTTTGTCCAGAGTACTATACTATGAAGAAGCATAAGAACAGCTTCTTGCTCTCAAGGAGCTTTAAGAGCTGTACCAATGGGGATGCTATTGGTATTTTTAGCTGGACAGTTCTTTGTTACCCAGGAAAGCAGGGCAAATGGTTATGGCCCTGGTCCCTACCTAGTAAATGCCAGTAGTGCTTACTATAGCTGGTTGTTGCCATCTGAGAATTTAAAGCAAGTTGCTCAGTCTTCTTTTTTTTTTCCCTAGAGAATCCTGATAGCCTATTTTTTTGTGAAATTTCCAGATTTTTATAATATTCTGAGCTGCGTCCAGCAAAGGGGCACCAGATTGCTTCTCTAGTGTAGGGTTTCCAACCAGTACACTTTAGAAATTTATTTTTGTGTATTTTAAGCTTGTAATTCCAGAGAATGAGATTGGGATTCTTTAAGTCCTTGGCAATCATACTGATAAGTTCTGTCTCTGGAACATTGGAAAATTAAAATATATTTACTTTTTTTTTCCTTGAGATTACGTGAAAGTAGTCAATCGGAGGCAGACTAGTGTAGTGGTAGATTACAAGCTAAGCAAGACTATCAACCCTCATTCCTTCCCCTCCAGTTAACTATGAAATTAGTCATTAAGTACTCAATTATACTTGAAATCTCTTCCCTGATAATTGTAAAAGTGATTCAGGCTGCAGTATGTTATTTGGATGAAATGAAAATATAAAATAGAACTGTTGGGTTTTTATTACCATCAGTCTCTTTAGTGAAAACTAGCATTTGAGCATGACTTTTTTTTTTTTTTTTTAAACAATTTGTAATGGTATAGCAGGGCTTGATTGTGATAAGTAAATGGTGGTATAGTAATATTTCTAGTGTCTACACCTCTCCACGTTTCTGCTGTGTGGGAACTAACTCACTCCATTAGGACTTTGTCCATAGTAGGTAGTCGGTATTTACTGAATTGAGTCAATAAATGTTTTTAATGAGTTAAAGCTGCAGTGGTCCCCATCCCCCAGGGCCTTGGCTTAATACCAGTCCAGTGCCCTGTTAGGAAACCGGCCACATACCCCACCTGAACTCCGTACCACTTCCTCCCCAGCCTCTGTCTGTGGAAAAAATTGTCTTCCATGAAAACGGTCCTGTCACCAAAAAGGGTGGGGACTGCTGAATTACAGTACAGTTGGCCCTCCGTGTCTTTGGGTTCTGCATCCATGGATTCAACCAACCACAGATTGAAAATATTCGGAAAAAATGCAAAAAATAACAATACAACAATTTTAAAAATCCAAATTTTAAAATACAGGATAACAACTATTTACATAGCATTTATGTTGTCAGGTATTACAAGTAGTCTAGAGATGACTTAAAGTATACTAGAAGATATGCATAGATTATATGCAAATAGTATAACCTTTTATATAAAGGACTTGAGCATCTGCAGATTTGGGTATCTGCATGGATCCTGGAGCCAGTCTTCCATGGATACCAAGGGACAATTGTAGTTAGTCATATCACCTGATTTTAGAGATTTTTTTTTAAGCTAATTCTAAGAAGATAATTAAGTAAGCCACAGTACCCCCACTTTATCCAAGGGAGATACTTTCCAAGACCCTTACCTGAAACCACATACAGTACCAAATCCTGTATGCTTACATGGTGTACTGTGTTTTTTACTATACATACATAACTATGATAAAATGTAAGTTATAAATTAGGCACAGTATTAATAATGAAATAGAACAATAATATACTGTAATAAAAGTTATGTGAGTGAGGGCTGGCGTGTGCTCGCGCGTGCGCGCGCGCGCTCTCTCTGAATATCTTACTGTGCTGTGCCACGGGTAACTGAAACCATGAAAAGTGAAAGCCTTGGAAAAAAAGGGGTATTATTGTATCTCCTAAGTTTCTTTTCAACTCCAAAATTTTTGGATTCTAGGAGTGGTCAATGAAGGTGAAAAATGCTAAAACAATGAAAGCAGGAAAAAATATTTACTCATTCAAGAAATAGCGCAAGGTCCAGATGAAAAGCTTGAATTGTTTCATAAATTGAAATCAAATAAGGAAGTTGCCCACACTTAATATATGTCCAATAAGATTTGGATAGAGTTGGAGCTTGGTTTTTAGGAATTATTGTTTTTCTTAAATTAATCCTCCTTGTAGTGACTGGAAAGTGTGTATTTTCTATTGTTGGAAAATTGATGATCAAATCGGTGGTGGTGGTGGTTTAAGAGTTGGGGTCAGGCCCTCTGCATGGCTCACACCTGCAATCCTAACACTCTGGAAGGCTAAGGCGGGAGGATCACTTAAGGTCAGGCGTTCAAGACCAGCCTGAGCAAGAGCAAGACCGCCTTCTCTACCAAAAATAGAAAACATTAGCCGGGCGTGGTGGTGCATGCCTATAGTCCCAGCTAGTTGAGAGGCTGAGGCAGGAGGATTGCTTGAGCCCAGGAGTTGAGGTTGCTGTGAGCTAGGCCGACACCATGACACTCTAGCCCTGGCAACAAATCCAGAGTGTCTCAAAAAAAAAAAAAAAGTTGCAGTCTCATTATGTTGCCCAGGCTGGTCTGAAACTCCCCAGGTCTAGCCACCCTCGGCGTCAGACTCGCTGGGACTACAGGAGCTTGCAGCCACACCCAACTGCTTTGTTAGTATTTTTATTAAAAGCTCTTCTCTAATGTCTTTGTACCGATTCTCAATTTTTGAGATGTAACTGGTGCTTTCGAGCGAACTAGCTATCAACTTTCATTTTTCTTTGGATAGTTTTTGACCTAGTCAGTGAATAAGGAAGTATAAATAAGTATCTTTTCTCTGTGTAGAAGTACCTTGGCATTCAAGAAGTGCTGCTTTCAAACTCTTAAGAATGTTTATAAAAACTAACTGTGCAAAGTATTCACAGCCTAGACTGTAATTGGTAGTACCATTTTCTCTGGTCTGAAATACTTTATACTACCAGTGCCTATCAACATAAGGTAGTATATTTAAATTCTTGAGGAACAGTTTAAATGCTAAGTGCTTTAAGGCCTAAGGGTGAAAATGCAGTGTTTTCAGGTGTGATTAGGAAAACTTTAAGAAAAGAAATGATTTGAATTAGACTTGCAAAGACAAAATGAAGCTTTTAATTGAGAAAGTGAAAGATGGTTAAAGAAGGTTAGATTCACCAAAGCTGTAGAGAATCAGGAAAATCAAGTTGTATGCCTTTTTTATCAAGCATTTTAATACTTGATCCTAATATGCTTTGTAGTAAGTGTTTGCATTTACAGATGAAGAAAGGGGGAAGTCTAGGAAGTACAGTTATTAATAGTATATAGGTACTCATAAATATTAGACTTAAGGGATCCATATTGGATTTGTGACTCAAGTCCTTGCATATACTCTTCTCCAGTTTTCTGATTGTTATAAAACTTGAGGCAGTTGGATTATCCACATCAGGATCTCTTTGGGGAATTTTAGTCACCGAAAGTTTGGTTTCCTTTAATTTTTTTGTCATGGAAGATTTCAGATATATTCAGTTGAAAGAATGATATAATGAACGCTCATGAGCCAATCACACATCTTCAGTAATGAATATAAAACAGTGTGGAGTTTGGCCCATTGCTGACACTAAGCAATATTAGTTCCATTTCTCTTATCATAGAAAAATGCAGTAAATGTTCACTGGTTGCCCCCTACTTGTGACTTGTAGCTGGTATTTCTTATATAATATTTGTTTAGTCAAATGCAAGCAATTATTTGCCCCATTCTAAAAGTTAAAAATCTTCCAAGAGGGAAGTGACTTTAGTAGAATTATGGTTCTGTAGCTGAGGCTTTCTTAGACTAGAGCTCTCCAGGCTCCTACATATATAATTTGAACAACATTGTCCAATAGAAATATAATGCAAGCCACATATTTTGTCTAACTCAACATATCCAAAATATTACTCTTTTGACATATGTTTAGTATAAAATTTTTTGAGATGCTTTACATTCTTTATGTCCCAAATTTTCAATCTTCAGTGCATATTTTACACTTAAAGCACATATCAGCTCAGGCTAGCCACATTTCAAGTACTCAGTAACCACATACAGCTAGGGACTACCTTACTAGACAGAGTCCCACAAAATGTTCACATTCTCTGCACTCATGCGTGTCTTTTGAAGTGTCATTGGAGAGAGCCATGGCAAGAAATCTACCTTCTGATAGAATTGAGATCCAGATTTTCTTTAAAGCTGTTTGGTTTCTCCTTAAGATACCTAATTGATTACTTCCTTGTTGGTTCTTATGGGGATGTATCAGAAGATAAATTCCAGGTGATGATTATTTGTTAACTCCCCTGAAGTATAATGGTAGTAATAAATTGAACTGTAATTGTAATTTGTCTGTCAAGTGAGTTTTCTTATAGTGATACTAAATATTTAGCATATATGTGTATTAAAAATAGATGAGAAAATTCAGTAATGAATAGTACATAGTAGTTTGTCTTGCTGTCCTTAATGATAGTGTGTTTTTGGCTTAAGATTGCAGCAAAAATTGGAGGTGATGCTGGGACATCACTGAATTCAAATGACTATGGTTATGGGGGACAAAAAAGACCTTTAGAAGATGGAGGTAAGTTACAGCCATAAGTATTTTATTTTATACAGTGTTTAGTTGAAGTGATTTTCACTATTTTTCAAAAGTTATTTTATTGAGACAATATATTTATTATAAGGTTTTTAAAATTGTAAGGTTTATATTAGCCTCAGAAGAGGGGAAAAAAAGAGGCCTAGACAAGGTAGGTAAAATCTGAATCAACCAGAAAGTTTTGTCTTATTAGAAAACAGTCTCTTTTCCCCTTCTTAGTATTACACCAGCTTGACAGTTTGCACAGACATCTTGTTAATAATATTGAAAAAAAGCCCAAAATATAAATTGTTCAGGAGACACTTCACTGGTTTTTTCCATATATAAATGAATCTTTATATGCTTTGTTTTCTTTTTTTTTTTTTTTGCTGTTTCAGATTTTACTTTGAAGGTTGAAGTTGCTATAGTTTGCTATAGTGTGTTGCAGGTTATACCATTTTTTATGTTCTTTGTTTTGTTTTAGTACTTTGTGTTTCAGGTTTAACTTTAAACATGTGGATTAAAACAGGATTTATAGTGCTTTATATTTTTTTAAAAACATAATTGTTGAAGCTTCTGAACTTAGAAGTCTGCACATGTTTTTTGTTTTAGGTTTGATGTATGAATTTTGATACATTTTCTTTTTGCCGTTATTTTTCTAAAGGAGAAGTCTCACTGAGCCTTTAGAATGTATTTGTAGCTGTTGACCCAGGAGTACCTTGGTTTCTTTTTATTTAAGTGTCTTTTATATTTATGGTGAGGTTTTTAATATACAAAAAAATGAGCTAATGATGCTTCAGATGTTGTGTGTAATGTATTCTTTTTATTTTATGTGTAGATGGCTCTTGGACAAGTACGAGCAGTACAACACACTGGGAGGGAATGCCCTCTCCTTTTAAAGGCAGGAATTTTTATTTATTACCTGTGTTTAGTATGTAAACATGAAATAAACCAGTGGATTCTTAAATGGACACAAATATTTCTTGGATTATGTGTCTGAATTTTTGCTGCACAACATTCTTATGTTTAATCATTTAAGTTTGAAGGGGGGAGGAGAATGTAGTACTTTCAGCTATAGGTTGTCTATTCCAAGATATGAATTGTATTCATCTGTGCAATGGATTTAGATGAAGGTAGTCATGTAGTTGCTTTGAGTTTTGCTGCTGAAGTTTTATGCCGTGAAATGTTTGTTTAGGAATAAAGAACAGTTTAAATTGAGATTGCTTTGTAATGTGGGGTTTTGTTTTGGGATTTTTTTTTGGTCATAGCTTTGTGGTCACTGTCAGATAGACTCCACTTTTGATATGTTATATTTTCATATTTTGATAGTTTTTTCCCCCTCAATCTTCAGTTCCTGCAGTGGAAGCATCATTAGCCTTTAACATGAAATAGTACTGGACCTAAATATTGTCTTGTATCATTTTAAAGTGCTTAACATACATTAAGATTAGTGATTTGATATAATCAAAGAGAATTATTTTAAATGTCTGTGCATTTTTTGAATAAAAGAATGGAAGAAATATAGTTGTTCTTCTTATAGATTACTGAGTTTGGGTTGAGGTTTGGTAACTTTGGTTCAAATGATAAACCAGACCCTAAGATATTTCAATAAATGCTTATATTGATATTCTTGCTTGGGAGGGGAGAAGCTTTGTATTTTTTGGTAAAAAATTAAAAGACTCTTAATTTTGCAGATCAACCGGATGCTAAGAAAGTTGCTCCTCAAAATGACTGTAAGTATTTATTTTAAACTGGGTTAAAAGTTGAAGTAACTGAATTTTAACATTAAGGTTTTGTTCCTATTTTTGGTGGGTATCTTTGAAGTTAGTTGATCATATTCTTTGGAATGTCCAGCCTGAATTTCTTTGTAAATATATATCTTTTACTCCTATTTTACAATCTCTCACTTTAGTTATGGCCAGGTATATATAAAGATTGATTGCTGCATTATTTATTTATTTAACTACTCCATTCTTAAACTATGCTTGTACCTCTTGAAAAAGAAAAGATTTCTGTGCTGTGCTGTTGATAATATAATGTCTGCCCTTTCACTGGCTTTTTTGCTACTCTCAATGCTAATTTAGGTATCCTGTGTAAAATTTTACTCTCTTCAAGTTGTTGTCTGTGCATCAGGGAGAGACTTAGAATGTTTGATGTGATTGTGTTGTTAAATATATAAGTAAACCTAAATTTTGAATTTTCACTTTATTTTTATTTTTTGGTAGCTTTTGGAACACAGTTACCACCAATGCATCAGCAGCAAAGGTATAGTCAAAAGCTTTTCAAAAAGTACTTTGCAAGTTTTAGTTGAGCTATATTTGTAGACAGAACCAAGTTAGTGTGTAGCGAATATGTGTCTACATATTTTTTTGTATATGTAGTTTATTTCCTTTCACTTGGGAAGATAACAATCATTTTTCTTTTTGAGTGAGATACGTTTGTAATTTGGAAGGATAGGTGGGACATTTTAGAAGAACTGAAGTAATTAGTATAACTGTTAAGATGTTATTCTCTGAACTCTAACTCCTTTGCAGTTTGTGTCCTCAGACTGTTCATTTACCATTGCTTCCTGACGTGATGTGTATCACCTTAATTAAGATTCTTAGTTTAACTAATAAGGCCATAATTTGGCCATAAATGTGTGCTCAGAACCTTAGTTTAAGCCATTAGGAGAAATTAGACTTCTATTTTGATTAGTAGATTATGTTTTATACATAAATAAATTAGCTTTGAAGAAAAATGTTAGTTTCTGTTATTCTTAGCAGGTCTGTAATGACAGAAGAATACAAAGTTCCAGATGGAATGGTTGGCTTCAGTAAGTAACTTAATTTTTTAAAGTTTTGAAAATATGAAACATACTTTATAATCTTTCAGCAAATAATTTTTTTTTTTTTTAATTTTTACTAGTAATTGGCAGAGGAGGTGAACAGATCTCACGCATACAACAGGAATCTGGATGCAAAATACAGATCGCTCCTGGTAACATTATTCTCTTGGTATTTTCAAAGTGACTAGAAAACTAGTATTTTTTTTTTAGCTTTCTAGTGCTAATGATGCTACATAATAATCTTTTGACCTAAAATTTTCTTTTCTTTTTTTTTTTGTTTTAATTATAGACAGTGGTGGCCTTCCAGAAAGGTCTTGTATGTTAACTGGAACACCTGAATCTGTCCAGTAAGTATGAAAATCTTAAAAGTCTTCATTACTGCTTTCTTTAACACCATCATCTTCCTGCCTACTTCCTTGAATGTCCTCTAACGCCAAAGTTTATGCCTCATACCTTTCTCAATTCAGGTTCATCATTTGTACCATTGGACACCAAAAATGATTTAAACCATCTTTATATCTGCTCCAGTCTCTACTGGGGAAGCCGAATGCAGCCTGGAGAAAAATGGATAGTCACATTAACTGTCACCTAAAACTCAAAACAATTAAGCTCAAGTGAACTTTTGTGTTGCCTACATTTCTCTAGTTCCATTCTCTCTCTTTCAAGCCTTGTTAGTACTGTATGCGCCCTCCTCCAAATTTTCAGCATCTAACCCCGTCTCTCCCACTTAAGCTTATTTGAGATAATAGAAGCAAATAAGAAACAATTCTACCTTTCTCTACCACTAAATCTCTCAGCCTTCATTTGTTTCTTATACCCATAGTACTCAGATATTACCTGCCTAAGGCCAGCCCTTCCTTCCTACTGAAGATCATGTCCCTGCAATTGAGCTTTCTCTTCAATTATTAGTTTCCCTTCTTTTGTAGATAATTTTTAACAGCATACTGACATGCTTCAAAATCTTATCTGAACAAAACGCATCCTTGAACCCCACATTTTATTTCTCTGCTCTATTTTACGATAAATTTCCTTTGCCATATCATCTGCCTGTTTTAATTTTCTCTTGAACTCAGTGTCAATTAGGCTTTTATTTCAACCTTTTCATTGAAATTTCTCTTCTTAAGGTTACAAAATGAATGCCACATCATTTCAGCCTGTCAGCAATGTGACACAGTGAACCACTGCCTCCTTAAAATACTTGACTTATTTGGCTTTAGGATATCTATGTGACTGGCTGCCCTTTCTTAGTCTTGGCTGTTCTGCTTTAACTTCTGGTGTCTCCACATGAAAGTGCTCCAAAATTCAGTCCTCATATAGTATATTGACACATATCTATCAGATGACTTCAATCTATTAAACTGAATTTAATATATGGCTTTTATATACCATAAGTTTTATATACTCTTGAATTTCTATTTTCAGCCTTAATCTCTCTCCTAAATTATAGATTCATATATTTGCTGCTCATTCAGTATCTCCACTTGAATGTCTATTAGACATCTACAACTTTGATCATGCAAACAGAATCTTTGATTTCTTTTTTTTATTTTTTTTTTTATTTTTTATTTTTTATAAGACCTCTCAAGAGGAGACAGAATCTTTGATTTCTACCTTTATCCCCAAGCTACCCTTTTATTTGTCTTATTTATCTTCATCTCCCTGTATGGGCAAATCTGTTCTAATGTTTTATCTTTCTCTCATGTACCATTTATCCATAAGTAACTCTTGGTTATTTTTTCCATAATTTATTCAGAATCCAGCTTCTTTTTGCCACCTTCTATACCTTAGTCTATGACACCATTTGCTTGTATTGTTGCAACATGTCTTCATTGTTTTTACTCTTGTCCCACAATAGTCTATTCTTGTAGTGTAGCCATAGTGATCCTTTTAAACTGTAAATCAGTTCGTATCACTACTTTGCTCAAAGTCCCATACTGCCTCCACATTTAGAGTAAAGGTTAATGTCTTTCTATGGCCTAGCCTATCTGCCACCTTTCTCACTTCATTTTTTTACCATTCTTCCATCAACTCACTCTTTTCTAACCCCATTTAGCCTCCTTGTAGTCTTTTAGCACACCAAGCATGCTCCTTATCTTGCTTTGATTTTCTTTTCTTTTTTTTTGAGACCGAGTCTCACTCTGTTGCCCGGGCTAGAGTGAGTGCCGTGGCGTCAGCCTAGCTCACAGCAACCTCACACTCCTGGGCTCAAGCGATCCTTCTGCCTCAGCCTCCCGAGTAGCTGGGACTACAGGCATGCGCCACCATGCCCAGCTAATTTTTTTTCCATATATATATTTTTAGTTGGCCAGATAATTTGTTTCTATTTTCTTAGTAGAGACGGGGTCTCGCTCTTGCCCAGGCTGGTCTCGAACTCCTGACCTTGAGCGATCCACCCGCCTCGGCCTCCCAGAGTGCTAGGATTACAGGCGTGAGCCACCGCGCCCTGCCTTGATTTTCTTTATAGTATTTACCAAATGACATGTTATTTATTGACATTCTGTTTTTACTTAATGAAGTTAATCATTCTAGCAGAAACCCTATTTTCTTTAGTCCTCTAACCCCATTACCTAGAAAAGCACTTAGTTGATATTTAAGTATTTGTTGAAAGAATAAATATTAACATTTCAGTGAGCAAAATGGTGCTTTAACAATGTAAATAAATCATTTAATTCTTGGAGGAATTAGCTTAGTTCTGAGATAACTTTAGAGTATTCCTTAGAAATTTGTGCTGTTCTCAAAAATTAAAATTGTATACCTAGAAAATTTATTGCATAGTCACAATCTTTGACTCTTGATTTTTTTGTTTGTTGGTTTTTCTTTTTCTTTTTGTTTTTTTGTTTTTGTTTCATTTTAGTTAAAAGCAAAACCATTCTTAGCAGCCAGGCAGGTAGCTCACACCTGTAATCCCAGCACTTTGGGAGGCCAAGCTGGGAGGATCACTTGAGGCCAGGAGATTGAGACCAGCCTGGGCAACATAGCAAGATACCATCTCTACAGAAAACTTAAAAATTAGTTAGGTGTGTTGGTGCACACCTGTAATCCTAGCTACTTGGGAGGCTGAGGCAGGAGACTGAGGAAGATGCTCTTGAGCCCAGGATTTTCAGGCTGTAGTAGTGAGCTTTGATCAGGCCACTACACTCTATCCTGGGTGATGAAGACCCCATCTAAAAAAAACAGGGCCAGGTGCAGCAGCTCATGCCCGTAATCCTAGCACTCTGGGAGGCTGAGACAGGAGGCTTGCTTGAGGTCAGAAGTTCGAGACCAGCCTGAGCAAGAGCAAGACCGTGTCTCTACAAAAATTAGAAAAATTAGTCTGACATGGTGGTACATGCCTGTCTCAGTTACTCGAGAGCCTGAAGCAAGAGGATGGCTTGAACTCAGGAATTTGAGGTTGCAGTAAGCTATAATGACACCACTGAACTGTAGCTCAGAGGAGAGAGTGAGACTCAAACAAATAAATAAATATTAGCTTTAAGGCACCTAATCTTGAATTGGGATAGGAGTACTTGGTTATATTATTTTATATTTCTCTATTTGGAAAAGCTTGGGTGTGCTGTTCCTTATTTTTTTTTTTATATTAATTTGTTAACAGATCAGCAAAACGGTTACTGGACCAGATTGTTGAAAAAGGAAGACCAGCTCCTGGCTTCCATCATGGTGATGGACCAGGAAATGCAGTTCAAGAAATCATGATTCCAGCTAGCAAGGCAGGATTAGTTATTGGAAAGGGGGGAGAGACTATTAAACAACTTCAGGTATTGTTATATTTATAAATGATTACTTTTTGTCTGTTTTGAGGTCAGTTTTCTTCCACTCTTTTATTAATAAATATGATTTCTCTGATTATAACAGGAGCGGGCTGGAGTTAAAATGGTTATGATTCAAGATGGACCTCAGAACACTGGCGCTGATAAACCTCTTAGGATTACAGGAGACCCATATAAAGTTCAAGTAAATTTAACTTTCTACTTTATAAAGAAGGAGTTTGGGTTGGACGGGATTGAGCAAAACGTGCATGAATAATTAAAATGTTTTGAGACATGCTTTCTAAATTAGCTAACTTTTTCTACTTTAGCAAGCCAAGGAAATGGTGTTAGAGTTAATTCGTGATCAAGGTGGTTTCAGAGAAGTTCGAAATGAGTATGGGTCAAGAATAGGAGGAAATGAAGGGATAGATGTAAGTAAAAATCATTCAGAAATGGTTGTATGCTAATCCATAACTATAATAATAGTGTTTCTCCTGTTTTGTATTCAATAGCCTTCTCTAACATGGTGTTCTTTTCTACTAGAATACAGAATTGTATATTTTGTATCTTGTTGCTCTTTTGATATAAACATAGCATTGTATGTATTAATACTTTTGTGATTTGATGCAAATTAATTTTCAGGAAATAGCTTTCCTAATACTTAGTTTTCTTTACATAAGGTTCCCATTCCAAGATTTGCTGTTGGTATTGTAATAGGAAGAAACGGAGAGATGATCAAAAAAATACAAAATGATGCTGGTGTTCGAATTCAATTTAAGCCAGGTGAGTACATATGTTAATCTTCTAAGTGTGGTAGCAATTATAATTATTGAATTAACCCACACACATTTATTATTTAATTCACCCTATTTGTTTCTTTGTTTTGAAGATGACGGAACAACACCTGATAGAATAGCACAAATAACAGGACCTCCAGACCGTTGCCAACATGCTGCAGAAATTATTACAGACCTCCTTCGAAGTGTTCAGGTTTGATAAAAAAAAAAAAAAAATTAACATTTCATTTTTTGTTTTCATGAGAAAGTGTTTTCCTTCATCTAATCTGAAAATTCTCCCCCGACCCCTTATATTTTTATGTCAGAGTTTACATAATAATGCGTTAATGGCTAGAAAGTTAAAATTGCTTTAAGGTGGACATCTTGGAGCAGGAAGAAGTGCTATATAAATGCACTACCGTATTCATCCCAGTATAAAAAAATAAAGTAGGAGGAGCTGGTTGAGGTGACTCGCCTGTAACATCCCAGTTACTTGAGAAGCTGAGGTAGGAGGATTGCTTGAGACTAGGAGTTTGAGACCAGCCTGGGCAACATAGCAAGACCTCATCTCTTTAAAAAAAAAAAAAATTAGTTTGGCATGGTGGCACACACCTATAGCACTTGGAGTCTTAGCTAACTCAGGAGGCTGAGGCAGGATGATCACTTGAGCCCAGGACTTAGAGGCTGTAGTGAGCTGTGATTGAGCCACTGTACTCCAGCCTGGGTGACAGAGCTAGACCTCATCTCTAAAAATAGATATAGATAGATAGTAAATCATAGGTATTAATTGGTGATTGTTTAGGCCAAGTCATCTCTAAATTTCTGGCTCACAAATACCAGTTGGGAGAAACAGTCATAATAATTTTATCATGGAAAGAAAGGTTTATTTCTGTTCTGACTTTCTTCTTGTTTTTCTTTCCCTCTCCTTAGGCTGGTAATCCTGGTGGACCTGGACCTGGTGGTCGAGGAAGAGGTAGAGGTCAAGGCAATTGGAACATGGGACCACCTGGTGGACTACAGGAATTTAATTTCATTGTGCCAACTGGGAAAACTGGATTAATAATAGGAAAAGGCAATGTATTTTAAATTATCTTAATGTTGAACACATAAAAAGAGCGGGATTTGAATCTCATTGACTTCTAGAGAAAGAGGACCAACAGTTAATTATTAGTGTGAGAAACTTCTTTTGACCCAAAAACTGGTTTGAGTGTTTTTCTTTGTTCATTTTACCTTTTCCTTCATATTTATTAAAATTTGAATGTGTTGGTTTATCTTTACATTGCTTTTTTTTTGTTTTTGAACAAGAATAAAAGCAAGATTTACATGGCTTTTAAAAGCAATTTATTTAAAGCAAATATTTTGATAAGTTATAATCTACATTAAGATTGTATATAAGCATACTAAGTAAACAAATATATTTTTAAGAAAAGCATGAAATATTTTGTATAATTTGATGTAGAATATTAAATGAAAAATCCTAATACAATATTGTTAAATAGGATACTGGCCAAAATTATTTTTTTAGTGGCACATTTATTTTATTTTTATTTTTTTAGAGAGAGGGTCTTCCTCTGTCATGACCAGGGTGGAATGCAGTGGCATCACCGTAGCTCACTGCAACCTCTAACTCCTGGGCTTAAGGGATCCTCCCATTTCAGCCTCCTAAGTAGCTAGGACTATAGACGTGCAATACTATGCCTGGCTAATTTTTTTTTCTTTTTTGTAGAGATGGGGTCTTGCTATGTTGCCCAGGCTGGTCTCGAACTCCTGGGCTCAAGCAGTCCTCCCGCCTCGGCCTCCCAAAATGCTGGGATTACAGGCATGAGACACTGCACTCAGCCAGTGGTCTCTTTAATTGTGACCATTTTCTTCTGAATAGCTTCTCTTACATCCTTGGAGCCTTTAGAGAAATTACTGTCTTTTGGTTTTAGGAGGTGAAACCATAAAAAGCATAAGCCAACAGTCTGGTGCAAGAATAGAACTTCAGAGAAATCCTCCACCTAATGCAGATCCTAATATGAAGTTATTTACAATTCGTGGCACTCCACAGCAAATAGACTATGCTCGGCAACTTATAGAAGAAAAGATTGGTGTGAGTATGCCTTAAACTTTTAATTTATAATGTAGACCCTATTAAATAACACATTAATTCAGGTATACCACAGGAAAATGTACAATTTTTAGTCTGAATTACAGGTTTTGTGATATAATAGATATATAAAACATGAAAAAGATTTTCCAGCTATAAAAATAACCTAATTAGATATGCAGTTGCAGATTTTCAGAACTACATTATATTGGTGTGAGTAGATAAGAGAGGGTAGCATTACCTGCAGGCACGATGTTAGTATTGGTGGAAGGTTGTGAAGCATAGTTAAAGGAGATAGTTATGGGAATTCATTATTTATTAAGGTCTTAAATGCAACCATGGGGAAGCAAAAAAGATGAATCAGATGCGGACTGGCTCACAATCATTTGCAGCTTTTAAAATGCAGACTATAACACACATAGATACTGTCTGTGTACATTTTTGTAAGATGTACTTTAGACATGTTTTAGGTGATTCTGATGCACATCCAAATTTGGAGATTTTTGCTCTAGAAAAGTTTGTGGTAGAACAAAAAAGTATGAAGAGCCTTCATGGCATTTTTGTAAATAAGGCAAATAGTATTTTACTGGGGTTTTTTTTGTGATGCCGAATTAATTAACATAAGGTGTGAAGGAACGTCTTAAATTATTAATAATTAGAATTTCTTGGGAAAACTCTTTTAATTTTTTTTATGAAAATAAAGACCACTTTATCAAAAGACAATTATTAGGATATTGGGTTCAGAGATTAAAGAATTTGAAACAAGGGCTTTCATGACTAGAGAAAATCAAAGTTCCCAAACACCAAAAGAGCAACAGCGAAAGCATTATAAATAATATATGGTGATAACTGAGTTAGTAAAGATCAGTTACCACTCTAGACTAGACACTGATACAACTGCTTGTAATTTCTAATTTTAAAGAGTTTGGCTTCATATTTAAGTTTTCTTTTAGAATACATATAGAAATTGTATGTACACAATGTTGTCCTGTAACTCAAACTATAATGCTCAAATCTATAAAGAATAGTTTTTTATTTCAGAGATGCTCAAAAATTCCACTACTCCCCTTTTTCCTGTTTATAAAAAACCAGCAATTATTCATTATTTCTTTTTTGAGAGATAGAGTCTCACTGTGTCACCCAAGCTGGAGTACATTGGCCCAATCAAAGCTCACTGCTGCAGCCTCAAACTCCTGGGTTCAAGGGATCCTCTTGCCTCAGCCTCTGGAGTAGCTGGCACTACAGGCACATGCCACCACGCTTGGCTAATTTTTAAATTTTTTGTAGAGACAGGGTCTTGCTTTGTTGCCCATGCTGGTCTCGAACTCCTGGCCTTAAGTGATCCTCCCACCTTGACCTCCCAAAGGGCTGGTATTGCAGGCATGGCCCATCCCACCTGGCTCTTAGGAAAGTTCTTTTTAGTGTTTCTCATGCTATGAATGGGGTACAAAAAACAAGTTTGATGCTGTGTCTACTTTGAAAGACAGTAATAGCTGTAGAAAAGACACTTAAAGTACATCTTATAAAAATGTACACATTCATTGTATGTTCTTTTGTACGGATATTTAGTTTAATTGTTCAAAAATGAAGATTTTTGTGGACTCTCAGTGAAGGCGGCAGAGGTTGAAACCAAAGCAGAAAAATGAATAGCACATCTTGGGATTTGATTTTATAGTATTAGCCTCATATGTATGGGTTAAGATTTCTTTCTGTTGGATTCATGGAGAAATAAGATAGGTTGTTTTAGAGAAGCAATTTAGTATGGTGGTTAAGAGCATAGACTCTAGAGTCAGGCTGCCTGGGTTCAAAATCCCGTGAATTATTTACTGGCTATGTGACCTTGGAGAACTTATTTATACTCTTTTTTTGCCTTGGTTTCCTTCTGTAACATGAGGATGATGGTAACTACTTCACAGAGTTGTAGGGATTACATGAATGTGCATGTATGTGTGTGACTGAAAAGAATGCCTGGCTTATATACTAAATACTTTTTCAGTGTTTACTATTTGGAAAAGATGAGTCATGGATAATAAAAGGGATAGCAACAATTGGTGACTTAAAGAGACAAGTTAATAAAAGGGACTTTAAACGTCATGAAGTTTAGTTTCATTATTTTGCAGTGAGAAAATTGACAAGTAAATGTAGTTTAAGCACTTCGTCCAAAATGTCACATAGCCAGTATTACTTACATGAAAAGAGTTTTAATTAGAATGTGGCTTAATAATGATGAAATATCCTGATTTGTTGTGTGAATTACAAAGGGAGTTTTCATGCTATTAGAGGACATTATTTAAATTATTGACCTAAATGGAGTTCCAGTGACAGAAATAGAAAAGTTGGAAGGCGGACTTTAGTTAGATAGTGAACTAGTTGTTGCGTTATAGGTGAAGTGTTCAGAAGACAATTTATGATATGGGACCTAAGGACAATGTTTAGGGAGCATCCTCAAGATGGTCATCCGATGTTACGAGAGTGGAGGTAGAGTAGATGCAGAGAGAACAGCTAAAGAGTGCCCTGTAGAAGAGCTAGGGATAAGGATCCGATATGTGATAGACTTCAATGATTAAGATAAAAAGGAAATAGAAAGGTAAGAATTGTAAAAGGAAAGAGAAATAATGCTCTCTGAAAAAAATAGAGTAGAAGCTAAATGATATGTATCACTATGTGCATTTAAGTGTTAAATGCTATTGATTTTAATGAATTTTACATGTCTCATTAATATGGTAGAGTTAAAATAACTTTGTAACATCAATGAGGAAAGGTAGGAAAATCTAAAATTTGTTACTCATGACTAGAAGAGGGTAGAAATGGAAGGTTATTTGGCCTTAGAGTTGTTCATTACTCTGTTTTCCTGATTTTTGTATGTCATCTTACTTTTTTGCAGGGCCCAGTAAATCCTTTAGGGCCACCTGTACCCCATGGGCCCCATGGGGTCCCAGGTCCCCATGGGCCTCCTGGGCCTCCAGGGCCTGGAACTCCAATGGGACCATACAACCCTGCACCTTATAATCCAGGACCACCTGGCCCAGCTCCTCAGTAAGTATTGGGTTTGGTTCTGGGCTTTTCCTCAAAGATTCTAGCTTTTGGTAAATTGTATTTTTTATGCTGATTTTCTTTTCAGTGGTCCTCCAGCCCCATATGCTCCCCAGGGGTGGGGAAATGCATATCCACACTGGCAGCAGCAGGCTCCTCCTGATCCAGGTGAAAAAAAAGATAGTTATCATTATGTGCTATCTGTGTTGTTTGTTTTCCACCCCTGGTACATTCTTAAAAGTTCTAGTATGGATTCTGCATTTTTATGCTTTGTCTTCATTTAGTTTAGTCTTTTGGCAGAGTATTAGGCACTGCTTCTACCACAGTGTATAAGACCTACATGAGTATGTTGTCTGCTTTTATGAAATTTTTTTCTAGCTGTGTTTGACTTTCTCTAGTTATGAATTGATACAGCAGAATGCTAAAAGCCAAAAGCTACAGGAAGAAGTGCAATGTCTTAGGTTTTAGATACCAGTGCTGTCAGTTGTACAGTATGTTAACTGTGACAATATCCATGAAAGGATAATTTACGTTTATTTATAAAATTATGTGAGAGAGTAACAGAGTGTTAAATACTTGGTCATTAAATTCTCAAGTTATCAAATAAGTTACAAACTGTTTTAGTACTTTTGATACGGCAACTTTATGTTAGTAAAAATCAGTCCTATATTTAATAACTGCATGCTAGAACTCTAAAATGTAGTTAAATGTTTTCTATAGTCCGATCTGGATTTTATATATATTACAATCTATTCTGTTCTTGTATCTTCTCATGCCCCGTAGTTTGCTTTCCATCTTGGTCAAAGAGTCATTCTTTGAAACCAGTTGACATTTATTTATGATCCTTTTTTCTCACCTGCTACCTACCTTTTAGGCCTCTAACTGGAGTAGTTTCAAGGAAGGTATACCGAATTATGGACTACTTTCTACACATAGCATATTTATCCCAAAAACAGAAGTAATTGATTTAAATGAAATTTTGTTGCATTTGGTTGAACATTTTGGTATTTAATTGTGGCCCTATATTATAACATACTTTAATTTCATAGGAAGTATGCTCTTTGGAATATGATGATACAACATGACAATCACCAAATAACCACAACTTCTACTTGTTCAAGAAACAACTTGAGTTGTGCTAGGATCTGGGTATGCAAAGTGAGGTTCATGTGCTATAGCAGAAGAGTGCACTTCCAGCGTAAGCAATCCTGTGATAGAAGGGCTCACAGGGTACAGAAAATATCAAATATGATTTACTGTATAATATTCTGAAAGTTTATCTTTTGAGAATGAAAGGATTTTTCTTTCAAGCTAATTAGGAGAGTGTGATTAAGCAAAGCAATGTGACTTAAGTTTGAGTAGGTTAAGGGGCAGATTTATATTGTGTAAGTTGGATCTGCCAGGATTTCAACTATGAGCAGTGTTTGAGTAGGGAGCTTGATTGAGAAAAATAATGGGAATAAGGAATAGTCTCTGTTTCACAGTCTGTTTTCAATTTGGAGGAATAGTGAAGTCACCACTATAAGAACAGGTCAATGAATGTAGCTTTCAGCATTGCCTTTGGGAAAGAAGTAACCCACTTAGTTAAAAGATAGTCAGCTGGTTGGCCCAGCTCAGAGTTATGAAAGGGTTACTGAGTCTCTGGGTTAGATATTGCTTATATTAGACTTAGAATTGTGTAATATTTTATCATCAGTATCACCTGAACTAAAATCTGTTTTTATAAAAAAATGTTAATGATCTGTTGTGGATTTATGTAGTGGTCAAGAATTTAGACTTCAGAGTCAAACAAACCTGGATCAGTCCTGTGTAGATCCCACAACTTACTAATTGTGAGATGTCAAGCAAGTTTTTTAATTCCTAGGCCTCTGTTTTCTTACCTATAAAATGGTAAATGAATGAATTTTACATTGAATGAATATTAAGTTCTTAGTACATATTAGTTACATGTAACTGTGAGACTGGTAAGTCTTTTATCTTAATTTCTCTATCCAGACATGTGTCAAGTGAAATAATTGTATTTCTAAATTAATATAGAGATAATGACACTATTGAGATATGTAAATATCTAACATAGAAAAGCAGTACAATGAGCAATTGAAAGTTTGGAGGGTGGCTTAATAATACCTTGTAATTGTATCACCTTATAATTTTCTTTTTCTAGAAATCCTTGCTCCTTTTTCTCAAACTTCACTAACCTTTGTTAAGCTGCTGAGAATTGCTGCCTGTTTGGGATGAAGGCTAAACAGATACAGAGACTTTGGCTAAGGAAATTATATTCTTGGGGATACAAACTAATAACACACCTGTAGTGTTATATGGTATTCCTAGTATAAAAAAGACAGAATCAGCAAGAGGATTTCTGGTTTCTAGAAGACTGAGAGGTCTCAAACTGTTCCCACATCAGTTGATGTATTAAGGATGAATAAGGATGAACCAAGTGTAGAGGAAATATAACATGGCCAAAGGCCTAAACATGAACATGGTAACTTCGGAAAAGTACAAGCAGTGTGTTAAGGCTGGAACTTGACTGTTGAAGAGATAAGTGACAGAGGAGGAGATGAGGCTGGAATGGAAAGGATAAGCCAGAGGTCCAGATTGTTAACATGTTGAATATGTTGTACTTAAAAGCATTGACCATCCTGAAGATTCTAGGGGATAAATGAAGAATTTCCAGTAGGGTAATGACAAGTTTATGACATTTACTGTGAAATAGAATGAAATGTGGGTAATCTCTTTCTTTTTTCCTAAAATTTTTTTCTCTTCATTGGAAACAGGGTAGAACAGCATTCATAGTTCTAAAATAATTGTTTCTTTCTTATACAAGTTACCCCCTAGAAATCTTTTCTGTCAGTCATCTGCCACATAGAACTGTTATGCTTGAGGGGAAAAAACAAGGGCACAGGATGGTTTAAGCATTGGATTCAGAGCCAATTCTGCCACTCACTAGTTTTGTAACCCAGGAAAGTCACTTGATCTCTAAACCTCAGTTTTCTATAAAAAAGCTAATGGTGACAATGAAAATAATAGAAAATTTGTAAGTTTTCATTTCCTATTTATTTTTGATGTTCTAGTTAATTTTGGGGTCCGCATATTTGCCAAAGAGCTGTGTGTTTGTGTGTGTGTGAGAGAGATTACAGACTTTAGATGCAAACCTTGAACTTGTGTTTATTAATTCTAGCTAAAGCAGGAACGGATCCAAATTCAGCAGCCTGGGCTGCTTATTATGCTCACTATTATCAACAGCAAGCACAGCCACCACCTGCAGCTCCTGCAGGTGCACCAACTACAACCCAAACTAATGGACAAGGTAACTAAAGAGCTTATTTTGTATGTGAAAGCCAAAACTTAAATTTGGAATTATAAGTGAAGTACATCACTGTTTAATACCTAAAATTTCTAACATTATTCAATTACAACTTCAGTAAGCAGATTTTTCTTTTGTTAAATAGTTACTTGGAAATAACTTGAAACTTTCAAAAAAGTTATAAGAATAATACCAAGAACACCCAGATAGCACAGCTGTTAGTTTTATTTCCCCATTTATTCCATTGTGGTCTCTATCATATGTGTATATTCATATCCATTCTGAAAGGAACCATTTAAGACTAAACTGTGTAGACACGATGCATTATTAGCCTTAAATACTCCTTTGTGTATTTCTCTAAAAATACATAACCATCCATATGCCCTTCAAATCAGTTAATCAATATTAACATATCATTACTGTGTGAATGCACCACCCTTATTCAGATTTTAACAATTGCCACATTTTCTCTCTCTTTTGAACTAAAGTCCATCAGTAGCATGTATCTTACTTATCAGATCTATTAAGTCTCACCAATCTGAAATACTTCCCCAGTTTTTTGTTCTCTTTTGTGTTATAAAGTGTATAAACCTTTTGTTTTGTAGAATATCAACCTAGGTCCCTTCAGCCCTTTATCATGACCATGAGGTTATGCTTACTTGGCAGAAAAAACTCAAATGATGCTGCACTCTACTTAGTGACTTAGTCTGTTATATCAGGGGTGATAAAATATTGAAATGGGTTCCATCCCTGGTGGTGGTAAACTTGTTTATTTGGTCATGCTGGTGTCTGCCAGGATTCTATACCAAGAAATCACAATTTTTTGTGTGTGAAATTAATCAGTATTTTCTGTGGTCTTCTACTGAGATTATGCCAGTATCCTGTCCTCCTCAAACTCCAACCTGTCAGCCTTAGCCTTCATTGATAACTCTTGCCTGATTCAACTACCACTATGATGATAATTTTCTGTTTCCTTCATTGTACCTTTATTAGTTGATGTTTTACTGTAAGGAGGAACTTTCCTTTTCATCCTATTGAGTTTTTTATGTCAGTATGGATTTTTCGGTTTTTTTTTTTTCCCAATAGGTTATGCTTTTAAACTATTTTTATTACTTTGATAGATTATCCTAGATTTGGCCAACAGGAATGTCTTCAAGGTGACTCCTTTATCCTTCTGAAATTCTTGCCATTCTTGAAGCACTTCCTGAATGCCTGATAAGATGCATGTTTTGTGTTTTCTGGGCTCCATCCCTGGAATCAGCCATTTCTTCAAGGAACCCTGAGTCCTTTTAGTAGAGGATGGTATTTAGAAACCAAACTAAGTGTACTCATTGCTGCTAGCTCCTTTCAGCAGACAGATAGCTAGGAAATACATTTACATACACATAACATAAAAAACACAGAAACATCCATATCTTTTTTTTTTTTTAAGCTGTATTCATATCACCTGCAAATTTGTTTCAACACTTCAAAGTTTTCTAGCCTTTTCCCATTTAGAACTTAAAAATGGTGGGAAAGCATTATCCTCAGTGTATTTCCTTATTTGACCCAATTTGCTTATGCTTAATATAACCAGTCTTCCAAACACATTGGTTGTCTTCTCTGTCCACCACCTCTGTATCCCCAATGGCTTCTTGTCTTTGGCACCAGTAGGGATGCCAGTACCAAGCAGCACCTCCTTCTATTCTCACTGCTAACTCTAATAAACAACAGAAAGAAAGGCCCAAAATTGCCTTTTAAAAACTTTAAGCCTGTTTTTCATTTTTTTTTTTTTTTTTTTTCCTTGAAAAAGGAGATCAGCAGAATCCAGCTCCAGCTGGACAGGTTGATTATACCAAGGCTTGGGAAGAGTACTACAAGAAAATGGGTATGTTGTACGTTTCTTAAAAATACATATTTAAGTTGAAACACTTAGTAAATACACGTTAGAATGTTGAAGATTTTAATAAAAGCATGTTCATACCACGTTTTTATTACCTTGGGTGACTTCCATCCTTTTATTAACTTTTGTAAAATCTTGAGGAGGAGAATAACTGAATAAGAATGCATTCTAAAGTTATTGGACTTAGAGACATATCAAGACCTTTTCAAATAATAATTTTTAAATTTGTGGTTACATAGCAAGCAGGTCTTTTTATTTCTAGTTGCATTTGTCAACCGGTTATTAATTGAAACTAGAAATTTCCTCACTGGCACATATGACGTTGAATATTACTAGAGTGCTGGGCAAAAGTTGGTTGTGTGCGATACCATTATATTTGCTGCAAAATAAAGCAGGTAAGAAGTAACCTACAGTGACAGAGGAAGTGAATTGCATAAATAACATTTGCATATATGAGAAAGGGAAAACAATCACTTAGAAAAGCCATTTTCATTGAGCAATTATAGTGTACATGCTATATGCCAAGCTTAGTTATAAATGCTGAGAATGCAGTTATGGGCATAATAGCTAGGAACCCTGCCTTCTGTTTATATGCTTGTGAAGGGTACAATTGTTTTAAGAAATTTGTAAATACATTACTATAAACTGCTAGGAAGGAAAAAAACTGTATCTTCACTGACATTTAACATGTACAGATTGGGGAACAAGTCATACAACTAGTAAATCATGGAACCAGAATTTGACTTCTAAGAGGGTCTGGGTCCCAAGCATGTGTCCCACGTCTGTCTCTTTTGGGGACCATTGGAACTTATTATTATACTCCAGAAAAACAGTTATTTTTCAGATGCTTTTCCTCTTAGTCATTTAAAACTAACACACACCACAGCCAGTTGTCACAAATGAAAGGCTAAATAGATAAACTTGCCCATCTTCCACTAGCATAGAAAGAATCTATAGATGGTAGGATTTTATCATAAGATACAGTATACTTGTAATTCTCAATGTAAATTTTCATGTGTTTCTTTGCCAAGGAATGTTTCTCATTTTCCACAGAAAGAAAAATTTTCAGAAGGATAATATTAATCTTTTTTTGTGTAAAAGTATATATGCCTAGTTGTAAAGATGTTCTACATAACTGATTTTAAAGAAAGAAAAAATGGCTTTTCAGGAGAGTTATGCTACATCTTATTTCTGAGGCTATAACAGATTCATTAATTTATGTTTTGGGGACCCAGGTTATCTTAAGCAGATCTACAGTAGCTAAAATTCTATAAAAAGAAATTTTTGACTTCAAAACAGCATACTCTAATTATGGCGACTACATAATTTGTTTTCTGAGCTGGGATACTTTTGAGAATGAGTAGGGATGCAATTAATAATTATGCCCTGACAACATAGTGGTCAGAACCCATAGTCACCTTAACTTTAATGAAAATAGCATCACCATTTTAAAGAGTTGAACATGAGTCAGGTATGGTGGCACATGCCTATAGTCTGAGCTACTTGGGAGGCTGGGGTAGGAGGAACCTTTGAACCAGGAGATCGAGGCCAGCCTAGGAAACATAGTAAGAGCCTCTGTCTCTAAAAAGAAATGTTTTTTTAAAAAGGGTTAGATATGTCCAGATTAAAAACCATTGGCTCTGACTTGTATTTTTACAATGGATAATATGCCAGACATGTTCTCTGATTATTGTTAAGTAGGTAAAAACAAAGGCTTGTTGATGGACTTAGGTAATTACTAAGGAATGAGTTTGGATTCTGTCCTTTATTTTATCTTATTGTTTCTTTGTAACATGGCCATTAATAAATTTATTATTTAGCCTTTTTACATTTTACTTGCGCAAAATGGGTAAATATGTTGAATTCTAATTTTTATTGTTAAGGGTAGACATTTCACCTTGCCTTTGTTTTAATTTTTTTATTGTCTACCATTTCCCTGCCAACTATTTTCTAAAATTCTAATTTTAGAGATACTGTGCTATATAATGTCTTGAATTTTCACTGTGAACAGATGGTGTAGAAATAATTAAGTAACACTATATGACTCAAGATCTTCTCTCCCCCTCCTTCTATTCTGTTGTGTATTTTTCTATATATAGTACTACAGTGATCACCTGTTCATTTTATGAGGAAAGTGGACAGGTTAGGTGATGATTCCTTCTCATATGTAAATCTTAAAGGAAATAATGCTAGGTAATTTAGTCAGGTGTTTAATGAGCATTTTTCATTATATATGATAGCTACAGGGTCAATTTATCTTTTTCTGTAAAAGCTCTTCTAGTAAATGATTAGTTGTGTAACTGCTCTAATGTCTGCTATTAATAGGTACCTTACTTGTCCTCAGGATCTTTTTACCACAAATAAGAGACCTCAAGGCATAAAACTTAATATAGTTCAGTTTTCAAGTTTCTTGAAGGAGAAAAAGGAATAAAAATATAGAGAGATAAAGATCTTAATTTCCAGGCCAGGCGCGGTGGCTCACGCCTGTAATCCTAGCACTCTGGGAGGCCGAGGCAGGCGGATCGCTCGAGGTCAGGAGTTCGAGACCAGCCTGAGCAAGAGTGAGACCCCCCCTCTCTACTAAAAATAGAAAGAAATGATCTGGCGAACTAAAACATATATAGAAAAAATTAGCCGGGCATGGTGGCGCATGCCTGTAGTCCCAGCTACTCTGGAGGCTGAGGCAGTAGGATCGCTTAAGCCCAGGAGTTTGAGGTTGCTGTGAGCTAGGCTGACGCCAAGGCACTCACTCTAGCCCAGGCAACAAAGCAAGACTGTCTCAAAAAAAAAAAAAAATCTTAATTTCCAAATCCAACTCCCTTACTGACTCTTCTATAGTGGCAGGGCTAGGATTTCTTAGGACTCCAGATTTCCTGATTCCTCATCCAGGTGCTCTCTTCACCAAACTAGGAGGGCTGTCCCAGCTTTTGAAGCCTAATTTCAGCTTTTCCTGTTAAGAACGAAAACCCTATTAATACTGTAAATTTGTTACTTGCTTATTAGTAAATAAACCTCAGTTGAAACAGATTTGAGTTAAGTTTCCAAAATTAGTTTTGGAATTTTTTAGAAGCATTCTAAATTTCCTAGGATAACACTAAGAGAACTCAAGAGAGACAATCATTTTAAAGATGAAATTATAGAGGGTTAAAAAAGGAATTTTAAGTCAAGAGGTGGCAGTAATCTGGAGGTGGGTATTTTTGAAGCTAGAAGAGATCAAGACCCTTAGGAAACAAACAGGGTTTCAAAGTAAAGAGGGGTAATTGTGGTTTGGATGAGGCTAAGTGAAGACATTTTAGGAAAAGTTTACCTTAAGGAAGTCCTTTTATAATGTTAAGCACTAATATAGGTAGACTTTGAACCCTTAGCATCTTATACCTTAAACCTAGAGAGAGTGAGGATTTCTGAGAAGCATGCAGGTGTATAGGGATTCTTAGTGTGCGCATCTATTCAAGCAAGGTCTATCTCTTGGGCTGTAATATGTTACAAGTAAACTAGAGAAAGAGTTCATTTCATCTTTGGACAAAATGAAATTAGAGCAAAACTTTATACGTTGTAAAGCTCTATGTAAATATTAGATAATGTTCTACTAAAGTATAGACTAAAATATCTGGCATCAAAACAGTAACCAAAGAGGAATAAGGGGAGCAAGATAAGGAAGTACATGTCTAAAGGAGGCAGGGAGGTAACAGGAGGCCATGGGAGAGAGCCTAGTCTTAAGTAGATAGAATAGGAAGAGTTCCTTCTCTACTTCAAACTGGGCAAAATGAATCACATTTTGCCCTTTAGATTAGAAGAGTGAAATGTTTTTCTTGGGCATCTTTTAAGATTGGAATGTCAAATGTTGACAACTTATTTAACAAGTGTTTGTTTTTCTTAGAGTATAACATGTTTACTATTAGCTTTCTACAGGGATATATCAGTTTGGGAGGGTTGTGGGTTTTTAAAGAAGGAGTATTTGATGAATTTCCTTGATGCGCCTGCCTGTTTCTACCAAATTATAATTAAACATTAACTGCTATGTGAGTTGTATTTAACTCAAGCTAGTTTTGAGGCCAGGGCCTCGTGAAGCATATGTAATTCACACATCTCTTTACCTTGGGACTCACTTGGTGCGCAGGCAACTCACACTGCCATGCTGTAGCATACATGTTACATGATGGGTGGCCCCCTGGGCAAAACCCTGCAGTTGATTCTGAAAATCTTACTTGATATTCTTGTTGTTGCAGTTATTATCAACAGTTTAATTGCGTGTAACACACACAGAGAAAACAATGTAAAAAAAAAACAAATTTTTCATTAAATTAGAATCGTTTTTGAAGTTTTTGTTCCATTTTTGTAATAAAACACCGTGGCCCCAAGGAAAGTTTTTTTCTAGTGTGACAGTGTTAATTTGCCTTGAAAATGAGTATCTGTTACAATGAGGTTTAGTTTCTGTTGTAAACCTAAAATGGAAATTGTTGCTACTTTTTTTTAAAGTGTGCAATCTGTAAGACACATTGTATGGTTTTATTGCTGTTGTTGCTGGGCAGTTTTCTAAATATTGAAACCCTGTTTCAGATTTGCTTGAATTGTGTCTCTTTACATGACCAAAATGTTAAACTAATTTCTTCTTTGAAAAGTTATTTATTAGAAGACAAAGAAAAATATGGGAATTTTTTAGTGTATGAGATTTCTCTGTTGTTACCCAAAGAAGAGAGAGGTCTTTTTTTTCATGTATTTTTAAAGTTAATAGTCATCTGAAACTAAAAAGTTGCCTTGCTGGCACACAAAAACAGCTTCTTGTATGTCTTTGCTCTGGTATTTTTGTCTATAATAATTATTTCATAAAGCCAAGTGAATTACAAACTAAATGAAATAGTGCTCAAGGGGCTGAACAGAAAAACACATGTTCTGTTTCCTCTTCAATTTTTTATTTAAAAAATTTTTATACCTAGAGAAAATTGGGGAAAATGCTACAGCAGACACCCAGTTTCACCGTTTTCTAAGTTTGCCATATGTACTTTATATGTATGTATGTTAATTGTTTATGAACCATTTCAAAGTTGCAGACAGCTTGCTGTAAATACAATCAATATTATCGCCAACATACAGGCCTTCTTTAAATTTCCATAGCTGTCAGGAAAGTATCCTTTTTAGTTGTATGTTTTAATTCACAGCCCATTCAAATTCGTGCATTGCATTTGGTTGTATCTCTTTAATCTTTTGATTCAGAAAAGTCACCCTACCTAGAAAAAAGACATGATCATGAAAGCTTTGTGTATTCCATTAATCTTGTTCTTTATAGCCTTTGTCAGGTTACTTTCAATAAAATTATGTTGTAAGTTGAACACATCTTTAAAACTTTAAACATCTTATTAAAATGTGTCTGGAGGACTTGTCTTTGTACACATAGTTTATAGGTTGAAGCTTTGTGTATTCCATTAATCTTGTTCTTTATAGCCTTTGTCAGGTTACTTTCAATAAAATTATGTAGTAAGTTGAACACATCTTTAAAACTTTAAACATCTTATTAAAATGTGTCTGGAGGACTTGTCTTTGTACACATAGTTTATAGGTTGCTAATCAGGAAAAATCATGGCCTTTAAATGGGTTTTTGTTTTTTTCCAAAACTATTCTTTTTATAATCCTCCATTGAGGACTTTCATTTTATTTGAAAACCTATAATATAACTATACAACTGGATGAGAGAACAAAAAAATGGTGGTTTTCACCTCTCCCTCACCCTCTTTATCATCACTGCCAGGGAACTATGTAAAGTTATACTTAAAAGACTACTTACTGAAGCACGTTCCAAACTCATTTGGAACATGTAACAGTTCAGCACTACTGGAATTGATCAATATGCCTAAATCTTTACCCTTCTTAGTTAAAGCTATGTGGATTTTGGCTTTGGTTGATTTATGATTACTATAAGGCACAAAGAAAATAGTGTGGGGTGTTCTTTTTTTAATTGCAGAGTGGTTTTCTGACACTACTAATGAATATTTAAAATAAAACAGGAGCACTTCTGGCCCTCTGTAACTTTTGTCTTTGTAACCTGTTCTTACAGTGGATATAATTTTGTATTAAAATTTAGGGGGTTTTTTTTAGGTCAACAAGGGCAGACACAAGATTATTCAAAGGCTTGGGAGGAATATTACAAGAAGCAAGGTATTATTTTTATTAGAAATGAGATTCTTTTGGGCTTTTAATTGTGGTTACAGCAACAAAATTCTTCTGTTTTTTCAAAGGTCAAGCAGTTCCTGCTCCTACTGGGGCTCCACCAGGTGGTCAGCCAGATTATAGTGCAGCCTGGGCTGAGTACTATAGACAACAAGCAGCCTACTATGCCCAGACAAGTCCCCAGGGAATGCCACAGCATCCTCCAGCACCTCAGGTATAATAAGTTTGTTAATTTGTTGATTTCTAATCTAATCATGTTTTCTGCATGTTTGCTGTTTGTCTGTTTGGGTGTATGTTTGCCTTTTAAATTTTTATCTGGCAAAGTATAACTATTAAATGAAGTATTATGGTATATTGTTTGGGTTTTTTTTGTTTTTTATAACGCTTTCTGGCAACTGAGTGCTGAATACTTCTACAATGCCTTTGATTTTAAAAATAAATTTTCTTCCCCCAGGGATTTGCAAATCATGCAAGAAGCCACCACCATTTATATTAACCAGTTTTTCTTTCTTAAAGGATTCACTCCTGAATTAGCTCCATTTCAAGGATTTTCTTTAACTTTTTGTGTATTTCTTATGTATCTCTTCTGCACAGGGCCAATAATAAGAAGTGGACAATACAGTATTTGCTTCATTGTGTGGGGGAAAAAAACCTTTGTTAAATATATGGATGCAGACGACTTGATGAAGATCTTAATTTTGTTTTTGGTTTAAAATAGTGTTTTTGGTTTTTTTTTTTTTGTTTTTTTTTTTTTTTTGAAAATGTACAAAATATCTATCACTACTGATAGGAGGTTAATATTTCTGTGTAGAAATGAAAATTGGTTTGTTTTTAGTATTTAGTGTAGATGTACACATTCCAGCAAATGTATTTGCAACTATTATGTGGTCGATGCTTTGTGATATAAATGTACTTTTTCAATGTATACTTTCACTTTTAAAATGCCTGTTTTGTGCTTTACAATAAATGATATGAAACCTCCTGTGTCGGTAAGTTGGATATGTGACTATTTAAAGGATTCATAATTTCTTAGCAATGATAAATTAAGATACATAAACACAAATATATAAGCTTTCCCCATGAAATATTGAGTTTAATAAACACTGGCGTGTTTTTTCCCCTTGCAGTATAGTGATAGATTGGAGAATATTTTCCATTTATTGTATTTGGCTGTTTCAGCACAAGTAATCCTGATATCTTCATTTTTTTTTCCTTCTGTTTGATTAAAAACTGCATGTGTGTACAGTGATCTTTTGGCATACTTCCATTGCATTAACAGTGAAATTTCCTTTTATACATGACCACTGTTTCAGACCTGTACTGCTGCTATAACAGTTAACCTTTCTGTTCTTAATTTCATAATTACGTGATTTCCAAGACTGTTTCAGCATAACTAATTTTAAACAGTTTTCAGATAGTGAATATGACTAGCCTAATAAGAACAGTGTTTTTCCATGTAAAGCAACTCTTTCAATGTATATAATATTAGTGTGTTTCTTTCTAAATTTAGCGTAGAAAAGTGAATAGTATGCAAAAAGTATAGCTACATTGCATCTGCCATTGAAACATAAATGGGGTATGGAAACGTTCAAGCTTTTTTTTTCTTTTTGCAGTATAGATAAGCTTTGTTTTGTAAATGCACAAGTCCAGTCATTGAATCAACTTAATTTTTTTATGTACTTGAAATCATTTTATTACTCTTTAACACTCATGCTGAAGTTCTGATATTTTGTTGAAATCCATTGTTTTACTCTTTGCATATTTGTTGGCTCTTTGCATATTAATATATTAGACTACATGCAAATACAGTCTGTCTTGCCATTGTCTGTTGAAGTGCAGGTTTGATCCAGCCAGTATAGAACTAGCTCTGTAGGGGTGAGGAGGACTGTGCTGTGTATCATCCTTGATTGTGTTCCTTCAAGGAGCATTGCACTGTAAGTACATCAGAATGACAAATTGATGAACTGCAACAGTATCTTTTTGTCAATGTTCCACATAATGCAAATGCCATACTTTGTTTGAATATTATGTTGGAATACAGTGCTGATATCTTGGAAAACCATAACTGCTTTTTAATTTAACATAGAATAATACATAGTTTTGTATTTTTTTTTAAGTGAGCTTAATGGGTAAGTATTTTTGATGTGCTTTAGCTATAGCTAAAGAAAACTGATCATTAACAAAGTTGAATAATATTACTCACTGGTGCTCCTAAAATATTGTTTTTCAGTGTAAAATATGCATCTTATATATTAATATGAAAGACTTGAAATGTATCAAACAGAAGTGGATTTCAGTTTGCAAATAATGAGCAATGTAGCAGTTTTAACACCATTTCATAGATATATATTCTGTCATTGGTGGAGAGCACCATTCGTTGTTTTGAATATACTTTAAAGGAAGATATACAAGGACATAAATGTTGAGATTGCCTACAGGATGGAAAATAGCAGTACAGTTCATTGTAGATATTTTGAAATGTTTTTGATTGTTTTATATAATCTGAAGTGACTTCCCTTACCCTTATTTAGATCTGGATATGTAGTTCTAGTTTGAAGGTTAATAGTTAAGGAATTAGTTATCTGTTATCTTTAAGAGTAGGGTATTGACATGAACAATTTCAGTATTTTGCATGATACTGTTTTATAGATGATCTTTTAGGAAGTGGTGCATTTATTAACTAAACTGAAGAAATAGTTCAGTTGAATTCAGTTCATAACTCACAAATTGGAGGCTGTTGATTTTGATTCATTTAAGGTTTAAAATCTTTATTAATTGCAAACAGTGCAATTATTTATACTTCACAGTGCCTTCCCAGACCTTCCACCTTAGGTTCTGCTGCAAAAAGCAACAGGTAAGCACAACCTAAGGACATATATAAATAAATATTTCAGTACATTAATGTTGTCCCTGTGAGGTTTTTGTGGTTGTGTATTCAAAAGCAATCTGCTTCTGCCTCCCCAAAATGTATTTTGTTATTTATGCTACCATTTTAGTGGAAAGTCTGTAAGTTGTTCAAGCAACTGTTTACATTTCTGGGTTATGTTTTTTACTTTAGTTGGTTTTTGTTTTTGTTTTTCTTTCTAAACAAGAATATGATGAGTAGATTGCTGCTGTAAGTGAACTACATTCAACCAAACATTTTTATATTTTTTCCCCAAATATGGAAGTGTTACAATTAAAAAAGGACAATTACACAGTTTTAAAAATTTAGAAAATCACTTGTTCAGAAACTTCAACAGCCTTCACAATCTGTTTATATGAATGATTGACAGGACATTTCTTTGCCCTCCAAAGCTATGACTTCTTTGTTTTTTTCTTATTCTTGAACTATAGTAATTCAGTAGGGACATTATGGGTCAGAGTTTTATTATGATTTTTTCTTAGATAATTCAGTTCTCATTACTTTTATATATGCTGAAGAAGGAAAAAATTATAAGGAATACTGGCAGTATGTTTTGATAAAAGGCATGTGCATCAGTGAAATGTTAACTGTATAGCAAATAACCTTTCATAATCTGTAGCAACCAATATTTTTCTGATTTAATAATATTTAATAACTGACGCTGCATTTATTTTATTTTTTGCCAGTTTAAAATGTTTGTGTGTTTTTATAGATGATTTTAACTGGTACATATTTTGAGTTAAGATGAATGTATTAAAGCAGCATCATATCAGTTTTGTTTATTCGATTTCTAAAATGTGCTGATCCTTGTAAAACTCCTGCTTATCTCTACAACAAAGAAAAATATTCAAAAATACTGCCTTCATTTTCACACACAGTGCTGAAGATGCTGCAAGCACCAAATCATAGCTCATAAAATCAGGTCCTGAGATAGTTACCCATAAAGAGGAATCCTTTGAGTGTATGCCATTGGTGAGCCGATGAGCATGGACCATAGAAGGGCTCAATGTAGAAGGTAAAATTGGCAAATCATAATTGAGAAATATGAAATGTATTCCCATACATAATATGGTATAGGGTGTAATGTACCTTCTTTTGATCACTTTTCCTTTTAAAGTGCTATTCACTTGATCTTAAATGTTCCATGAACTGTTAAATTTCTTAAGTTATATAGTTACTGCACCACATTTATGTATGTGTATGTTTTAATAGTCAATGATAGGTATGTAAGATTGATAATATAAAGGGGCTCTTTGAACATTAAGAGCCCATCAAGTTTTGGTTAGTTGTAGTTTTGCATTTTATAAAAGAACATATAGATGAATGCTAATAGATATTGGGGCATTGTTTCTATCTCATGAGAATTTTTTATTCATTACCATAAGCCTTCACTGATACTATAAGTGTTATTTTAAATGGCACTAATCTTAAAGAACCTTGAAATAAATGGAAAGCAGAAAAGGTGAGCCAGTTGATTTGAATGCAGTGGATATTAGTTTAGAACAATGTTTAGTTTAGATTGAAATTGAACTGATTGATTTTTAATTAGCACTTAAAACTTTGACAATATGTTTTTATTTTTCTTTAAGACATCTTAGTGTGGTGATGCTTACAGTTCTATGGTTTGATGTTTCTTTTAGAAATGAGAAATAATTTTATTTTTAATTAATCAAAATGGTTTTAATACTAAAACTAGTAATTTGATACTAGTTCTTTATAAACATTGTAAAATATCCTTAAACAAATAACTTGGTAGTTAATTCATAAGGGTGTGTTTGGGTAGGAGTAGCAGAGTACCTTCAGAGGGGGAAATAGGACTAATTCAGAAGTGGTAACATTTCATTTGTTTGAATACTCTGCCAGTAGAACCAGTTCTACCTAGAAAGTTACCTGTTGTGTAGTATAATGATATAGTTTATTAATTAGTGAGGATGTCTTATTTTTAGTTTCTGCAAATTCTGCCTCATTTTAAAATGCATTTTAACAATACCTAGTTAAAGATAATTTTGACTCTGAAAATAACCTTACTTTTTGTTTAGTTAGTGACTTGATTTTTCTTGCCACAATATAAACTTTTGAGGGATTTTTAAATTGGTGCTTTTAAGAAGCAAATGAATCCCAGGGTTTATTTCCTTCAGTGATACCCCTATAGAAACTCTTAAATGTATTTGTGCATATATATATTTTTTCTTATGCATGCTCGATGCATTTTCGTCCTGAGAAAAATGTTCTCTACAGAAACTACCCGTGTGTTAAAAGAAGATTGGCTTAAAATGGCTACTGTGATGGGAACAGTGTCTTAGGGAGATGCAGCTTGGACTTGAGGTAAATTGAATACTTTACAAACTGTGGTTTAGAGTTTGCTTTAATGACATTGTATGTAAAAGGGCACATGATTGCTGTAATTTTGTATTCATTATGGTTTCCTCAATAAATAAATGTACATTGGTGAATATTATAAGAGAGTGCTTTGTTTCTTTTATACATATAATACTCAATAAAAATAATTTTCTATTTTTTACTTGACTTTTTCATTAAAAGTTTGCTGTGAGAAAATACTGGGATGATAAAGAGGTAAACATGCACAAGTCTTTAAAATACAGAAAGACTTTTTTTAAATACAGAAATTACTTTATTATGGGTTTACATTGTAAAATAAAATTGTCTTCCAGAAAATTAAAATATAAAACAACTTGGTAATAGAATATGGTAGCTAATTATTTACAAACTCATTTTAAAGACTATACTTTTAAATTGAAGGTTGTGCCATTACTTTCCTAAGTCTAATACGCTTAGATCTTGAAACCTTCAATTATGTTAAGTGTTTTCTCTTGTATGATCTATTAGTACAAAGTTTTCTCATTAAAATATAATTTGTTCAGGCAAGATCACAACATAAATTTGCTTTATAAATTTGATTATATATTACACACATTTCAAAAATACATGTTTACTATTCTCAACACTCAGAACACTATAGGCAGTGGGTTCTATCGAATTTTCAAATTTTCTCTGGCAATTGTTTCTTAAAATTCCTACTTTAATTTTTTTCTTCCATGGCACTCCCCCCCCACCCCGCCCCCAATATATCTGCTTCAGAAAGACTTTGGAACTACAACAACCAAAATAATGTGCTACTAAGGAAAAAGCCCACTCACTGATAGGTTCCAAATTCATTGTCTCAGCTATTTCAGACTAATTTTAGGTGTAAAAAGCTCATAAATGGCATTGTTTCATGCAAAATAACGTATTGGGTTTTTAAAAACATAGTTGCTGTAAATTCTTGCAGGAAATACACAGCCTTTATAATAAGTTCTGATAGAATAGTTGAGTAAATTTCCCACTGCCTTCTCCCCCATTAAATACATTTTTTTGACTCCTACTGTATAAGATGGTGGTAAATCTGGTGCTCATTTGGAAAAGAACATATTCTTTAGATGAGCTTGTGTTTTGAAGATTTATGAAAAGGAATAAGAAGTCAACATAGTGGCACTTCTGGTTTCCTTTTTTGGCCCCCGCCACAGAGAAGATGGATGTAGTAAGAAAGTTGGAGAGAAAGTAAGTTCCAGGGGGAGAGAAGGGAAACTAGTAGTCATCAGCTAGAAAAGAGAAGAAGAAAGGTGATTTTTTTTTTTAAAGGGAAAAAAAATTTAATAGTACAAAAGTTAAAAGAGTGATCATTTCTTACTTTCAATGGTAAGAATACAGGTACTAGCTGCAGAGCCTTTATTGTTGACTGCTTTACACATATACTCTCCTCCATCTTCTGGGAAAGTTTCCGGTAAGTAAAGGCAGTAAGTTTCTCCCCTTTCAATATATTGGTAGTCTTCTCCATCTTGTAGTATTTCTCCTTCAAACCACCATGTCACTTCTGGTTTGGGTTCTCCTGTTACTTTAACAGTAAATCTAACTGGCTCACTGTCTACAACAGATGTGTTTTTAAGAGGTTTCTTGAACCATGGAGCTCCTAATCTGGTTGGTTCTTCGTCTTCAGTAGTGGAGCCATTCATTATGCTACCCTCTTCTTCCTCCTCCTCTTCTCTTTTCTGTATTAAAAAATGTGCATTCAGGTTAGTATTTAAAATACAGTATTTCCAGGGCAGTGGTCTAGTAACAGAATTTTGAAGGTAAAAGTGACATGTAAGTATGCTTACTAAAAGTGTACTTAACAACATTCCAGTGACTTGAAAGCTACTAAAACATTTTTTCTTTTACCCTTCTCATAAAACTATGGTTTTTAAGAGACCGTCTTTGGAAAATAGAGAGTATGTAAGCCTGATACCTTTTGTAGTGCTGCATCAATTTCTCTTTGTTCAAATTGCATGCGTAGTAACTTTTGTTCTTCAATTCTTCTTTGTTCTTCTTCTTCTCTTGCCTTAGCCATTTGTTCAAATCTAGCTTTCATATTCACTTTATGGGTAAATGGGGCCTCACTTTTTTTTGCAGGCTTGATATCAACATCTTCTTCCTTCAAGAAAATGGGCCAAGAATAACAATTGCTTGTTTTCTAAAAACCAAGAACTAAAGCATCAGTAGTTCCAAAAGTAGTATTTGTAAGCACAAAATAAACATGTTTGATATGCATATTTGTGCTACACTGCAGACATGCAGATTTTCACTATTCCCCAATTCAGGAAAAGTGACAGGTATATTTAAGAAGCATTCGTCTAATTACAATCTTTTTCTCCCAATGTAAAGATAAACTCACTATCACTGGGATCCCAGCCTATTTACCTAACCAATTGAGTGCTTGGTTTTGATAATAGAAAAAGGTCAGAATACTATATGTTCTTATAATTGTTAAAATACTCCTTTCTTACAAGAGACTCCTTACTACTCGTCATGCTACTACTTGATATGAGAAATATTTCTTTTCTGTTATTTCTCACTTCATGATTTTCCTTCCTTACCCTTGAGATGAATCCCATCCAAATTTACTGATGGTCAAATGCAGGGGTGGGTGTTTATAGGTAGAAAAACAGGTGAAGACAACTGTCGAAAAAGGCAATGGTTGGAACATGAAGAAGTCATTAAAGTGAAATATGTGAGTCATCCATTTAGGGATGAGAGTTGGAAGCCATGGATTATTTAATTAAGGGAATGATTTAAGAGCAGAGTGTCAGCTATCAAATACAGTCTAGGAAAAAGCCAATTTGGTAATGATGTCACTGATGGCCTTTGAGAGTAATTTTAGTAGAGGTTAACACCATCATGGTTTCTAAAGTACTTTCGTTCTAGTTCACTCTTGGTTTCTCAACTACTTTGGCTTTTGTGGCTCTCTGTAAATCTCACCATTTATATATAATACTATGGGGAAGTTGTTTCAGAGTACCACATCCAACTAAAGGGAAATTTTGAAACAAGCTGTAGGTTAATTGCCTATGTAAGAAAAATCTTGGTTCAGGGGTGTTTTCACATCAGCTTGAAGAGTTGCACCTTGATTCTAATTGAAAGGAGTAGAAGGGGCTAAAAGAAAGTTGGGCAGTTTTTCTGGTTCTCCTGAATCAGATTTTTATTTGATGTCTGAAAGACAGACTAAGCAAAATACATGTTAAACAATGGTTTGATTACTTTTAGCTGAACAGGTTTTTCTGAGACTTAAATGAAAAACAGGACCTCTTCACACTTTACACTTAATACTATTGTTTACCATATGAACCTTCAAGATAGAATATTTCAGCAGGTGCAACTGCTATTATGACTGAGTCTCTCCCCATTAATAACTTGCCTTCTGGATATTAGCATAAGTTTATGTATATTTATAACTTAATTTAGCTGCCTCAAACCTGCATTTAGAAAATACAAAATTTGGTGCTGGTCACAGTAGCTCACACCTGTAGTCTCGGCTACTGGAGAGCGAGGTGGGAGGATATGTTGACCATTGACATTTTCTAAAGGCAGAAAGTAGATATATGATCAGATTTGAGGTGGGAAGATTGCTGTAGGGGTTCAGATTGTGGGATCCTGCACTGTGCCAAAACTATGTTAACACAAGTTTTTAAAGCTATTTCAATGACCTTTAAGCTAGGAAGGTATGATAGGAGGGACTTAGGTCCTCCATGGGAATCCATTCAGGACAGCCTGAATATAAGAGTTCAGCTATGTTCTAATCTCACCCATTTATGCGATAGAGCCAGTAATAGCAATAAAATAAGAGATCACTTACCTACCTTATTTCCATTATTCTTACCTACATATTTTGTAGGGATAGGTGTGACTGGTCTGAGGTTCTACTGCTTTTAATCAGAAAGGGAAGCAAGTGCATGCTAACTGAACTTTACTTTCTATGACACATTTACGTCTCTAAATCTCAACTGATGTGGCCATCCATCCACTAAATATTTATGTTCTCTAGGGTTTTATCATTCACCTTCAAACTATTAACTTTCTGAGTGACTTTTATACTCCTATACTTTCAGCTACTATCCATAAAAGTTACAATTATGGCTCTTCTCATCTGAGTTCGAGACCTGTTTTAGGTCTTTACCTGATCCAAATATAGCTCAAACTTTACATGTCCAAAACAATTTATTCACCCCACCTTTCCAGATATGATTTCTCTAGCATCACCTAGTTTCCCTGGTAATCCTGAAGTAAGGTTAGGTCCCTCACCAACCACGTGCCCAAAAAGCAACCTGTTACCCAGTTTTGTTAAAGTTAGGTCTATTTTTCTCCCATGGCCCCAACTTCATGCCTTTGTGCCTGTCTTCCAGCTTATCCTCCATGATCCCAGAATTATTTCATAAACATAAGTTTTTTATTACTCTGCCCTAAAAATACAACCTACTTTTACAACTTTATATCCTATCACCTATTATTCTGTGAACCTTGCCTTATAGTCCTTTGAACCTGTTTTTTTAATAGGCCTCATCTATAAAATTAGTATGATAATCACTGGAGTTTAACTCAAATACACTGGTTCCACCAATTCAACTAAAACATATCCCAACTAATATTTTTGATTCATTTTGCTACAGTGAACCATTTGATGTTCACTATAGGTTTTAGCACTAATAAAGATTTGGAAACAATGCTGTAGTGTGTCTGTCTGTCAAAGTCTCTTAAGATCTTGATGTGCTATTAGTTCCCAGATTACTATATGCACCAGTGGTTAATTTTAAGTATTAAAAGTTACTTCAAAGCCAATGTTATTTCTATTAAATTCATTATCATTACTGTACCATAAGTATGTTGATTATAAAAGTAATGTACCTCATGAAAGTTTTCTGCTTCTCGCTCTTTAATTTCAAGGTCAATTGCTCTCCTTCTTGCTCGTTCTTCCTCTATCTTTTTCTGTATTTCTTTTTCAGACAACTGTCCAATTTTTTCAAACTTGCTTTTTAGATTTTTAGCCTGAATAGAGCCACTCCTTTTTAATTTGATTAATTCTTCATATTCTCTGCTCAGTCCAAAGGTTTCACTTTCTTCCTCTTCCTTCAAAAAAATTAGATTTTATATGTTGAATATCAGCAAGTTAGTTTGTATAATAAACCATCCAAAAAGTGTGCATTTTTTCTCATTTGAAGCCAAAACTAAAGCTTAAATAATCTCTTCCCTAAATGCAAGATCTAAATTTACTAATGAAAGTATTGCTACAAGGCCAGGCACGGTGTCTCACACCTGTAATCCTAGCACTCTGGGAGACCAAGGCGGGATGATCTCTTGAACTCAGGAGTTCGAGACTAGCCTGAGCAAGAGAGAGACACTCCCGCCCTCCCCCCCGCCCCCCACCGTCTCCACTTAAAAAATTAGCCAGGCACAGTGGTACACACCTTTTGTCCCAGCTACTTGGGAGGCTGAGGCAGGAAGATCGCTTCAGCCCGAGTTTGAGGTTGCAGTGAGCCATGATGACACCACTGCACTCTACCCGGGGTGGAAGCTAGACTGTCTCAAAAAAAAAAAGTATTACTACAAATTTAGGGCTTTAGAAAACATTCCATTTAAAATATTTTCATTAGGGAATATGGCTAAAGTTCTCTAACATACCATGATAATCTGCTACAACTAAAATATGCGTGGCAAAATTAGTTTTTACTATGAATTGTAGAAAGATCTTTGTTAGGGGAAGGCAAAGAACACTGGACTAGGAGTCAGATACGAGTTCTAGTTCTGGCTCTGATACCATGTGGTCTTTTGCGTAGTTACTTAATCCGCTGGGTATGATTTTCTTCATCTCTAAATAGAGCCAGTGTATCTCTAAAATTTCTTCTGTTTTTGATTTTATGGTAGTCTTATAAAGCTACATTAATACTCAAGCTAACAAGCATTTCTGAAGATACAGTCTGGTAAAAGCCCTACATTTCTCTACATATTACTTTTATCCTCAATTATTTATTTTGTAGGGAAAGACAGAAAAGGAGCCAACCAAGATTGGGCTCCAGTTCTTTATTCCATTTTAATCTTGTTCTTTTATTCAGGTTTCTTTTTCCTGAATTTTCACAATTTATTATTATTAATACTAGTTCTTTGTAAGGGACTTTGCTACACTAAATCCTAATCTATGTGGAGTGGTAAAATATTGCAGTTATTCCTAGTATACTTTTCCCAGAGAAGACCTAGAGTTCTAGGCAGGGTTTAAAAAGCAGGGAATAGGGTTTGTCACAGTCTGTGATGTGACATGAGGCTTAATTTCTTGGCTTAACCAACAGGTAAAAGAGAAAACTTTTATTCCTTTATACTACTTCCACTTTTCAGACTATGGTTGAAAATACTCATAAAATACCAGAAACTAACACATTTATGATACACATATCACAATGTTTTCTAAATCATTCTGTTCAAAATTAACCATTGAACTAATAAGCTACAGTGTAGTGATGTTGGAATTGCCTTGCTACTTGGCTTGGAAACTCCACACTTTAGGTTGAGTCATTTAATAGCACCAGAATGTCTTGACAGTTGCATACTGCCCTATATTAACTAGATTACATCTTAATAATACACTAAAGTATACTTTAGAAGTGAGTTCTCATAGACAATTCATTTTCAGCTTCCTATATAAAATGCTACTAAATTTTTTGAGGGGCAGGAAGAGGTTAGACCTTGAAATGTTTTCCTACAGCACTTTCATGGTATTTTATGCATATATTTATATGGCATTTCTATTCTCTGGGCCAGCGAGATGATTTGCCAGCCACAGCCAGGGCAGAGAAGTAAAACTCCCCTTCCCACAGGCCTACTGCCCCAGTCATGACAAACGGGCAACTTCTAAGAGATTGCAGCGTATGCGCAGGGATCACATCCACAGGGTTCTTAGAAGTTTGTAAGAGGACCCCACCAAGTCACCTACCAAACATGCTGTGGCACTGCCAGTCCGAGGCTGGGACAGTTGCTGCTTACTTTGCCCCAAGTCATCGGGCTGAGTGCTGGACCCTAACCCTTTCAGTGTATGTGGCCTGGGCCCCACCAAGGTAGGGGTAAAGACAGGTTCCTTCTTTTTTTTTTTTTTTTTTTTTTGAGACAGAGTCTCGCTCTGTCGCCCCAGTTAGAGTGCAGTGGCGTCATCATAGCTCACCGCAACCTCAAACTCCTGGGCTCAAGTGATTCTCCTGCCTCAGCTTCCCAGACTAAATACAGGTGTGGGCTACCATGCCCGGCTAATTTTTTTTTTCTATTTTTAGTAGAGACAGAGTGTCACTCTTACTCAGGCTAGTCTTGAACTCCTGACCTCAAGCAGTCCTCCCGCCTCTCAGCCTCCCAGAGTGCTAGGATTACAGGCATGGGCCACCACGCCTCTTTCCCCCTCTCCTCTGCTGCCCATGCCCAGGCATCATGGCACACGCCTGTAGTCCCATTTACTCTGAAGGCTGAGGCAAGATAGCTTGAGCCCAGAAGTTTGACGTTGCAGTGAGCTGTGATGCCACTACACTCTACCCAGGGTGACAGAGTGAGACCCTGTCTCAAAGGAAAAAAAAGACTTGCCAAACTGATGATCTGTGATACTCCTGTGGTTTTATCTTATTTTGATTAAATTTATCAGTTTAAGTCTTTGTTTCAAGGAAAACCAGTATAAATGGGTATATTAAGTACTCTAGAACAACAGTTCTCAATCATAATTATCACATAATTCTGAGGTAAGTAGGAATAAATATTTACTTAAGGAACTATAGTAATGTCGCAGTCACTTGCAATCCTATGTATTTTTTTTAAACTAGCAAGGAAAGAGTAGAGAGTTATAGTACACGAGAAAGTACACATAACTATGCAGAAGGCTGTACCAAGTAAGTGCCTCTGGAGTATGCTGAGTATCATTTATGTGAATAATAATTACAAGGTTATTACAAAGTAATATAAAAAAATACTTAGCTTAATAAATAGGAATATAACTAGATATCTTTTTTTGTTGTTGTTGTTTTAGAGACAGGGTCTTGCTTTGTCATACAGGCTGGAGTGGTGCATGGCTCACTGCAGCCTTGAACTCCTGGGTTCAGGTGATCCTCATGTTTCAGCCTTCTGAGTAGCTGGGACTATAGGTGTGGGCCACCGTGCCTGGATGATAGCTATTTCTTAAAATCTTACCTCTCCCATTTCTTGTCTCAGCTGTTCAAACTCCTGTTTCTCCATTTCTAGTTTATGCTTCCGTTCCTCCTCTGTTCGTCGTTTTTCTTCTTCCATTTTTTGTTTTAATAATTCTTCAAAATTAATTTCCAGTTTTCCCGGTGTAAGAGATTCTTGAGAAATTGTTTTATACATCTCTGGGGAGTCATCATCTACTACCTATTTAAAGTAATTTTTTTATCACTCTTGCTGAAATACATACTAAAAAGGGACTATTTCTTGAAGAAACTGGGATGTCTCGAATAGAAATGTTTCACATTGAACTAAAAACCAGGAGACATAAATTAATAATAAACAAGGGAGGAATTACTAGAAAATGTAAGACTGAGTTGTTTTGTGGTTATGGAGGAAATGGTAACTATTCTCCATTCCAATGAACACAAAGAAATACTTTGACTTTATTTATACTATAAGTAATTTGAATTAGACATTAACATTTTCTAATATTGAGAACACTTTTACTTGAATTGAAGTGCATCTCCATTCTGATAATTAAAATAGAACATTTCACTTAAATCATGGTCTTATCTGAATGAATGAGATAACCCATCACGATCTCTTCATAATCAAGCAAAAATCACTCTTAGTACTATGATTTTATTGTTTATTTATTTGCTGTCAGGCTAACTATCAAGAAATAATAATAGTTAATACTTAGAGCTGCCAAGTACAGTGATATGCACTTTACATGTATTAATTTATTTAATCCTGTAACCCTATGAAGTAGATATTAATATCTTCATTTTACAGATGAAACTGAGGCACTGCAAAGTAACTTGTCTAAGGTCAACACAAATACTATGTGGCAAATTATCTGCCATTTAGTTGTGACCTTGGGTAAGTTACCTAGCCTAAGTCTGGGTTTCCTTATCTGTGACAACTTTCATAGGGTTGTCGTAAGGATTAAAGAAAGTTTAGAAACACTTAGTGGTGTCTCTCCATGATAAGCTCTCAAAAGGTAGTCTTATCCTTACATTATCATCCCTTGTATATAAGCAATCCCTTAACTGCAAATAGAAACTTTCTGATTTTTAAGTTGTTGACCGGAACTACATTTGACCATTAAAAACAATTTTCTAATTCTGTTTTTCTGTCCACTGAAGGTAGATACATAAACCTCTGGCCTGAACTGTGACTCTGTGATTGAAACAGACATAGGGGAATCAGAGAGGCAAGGGGTAATTATTCATTTGCTCCAACTTTTATCAAGACTTTAAACCCACACTTTACTACAGAACTGGTTTAACTCAGAAACAATGTTTAAATGGTTTTATAGTCCAAAGATTACCAAAAATTTTTAATTTTATTATATGAGTTAACTGAGCTATAGTATGAAATTATAACACTTGGTCCTGGATAAAAAAACAATATAAATGAAGGAAGAAGTTTTTCTCTCTTGTCTTGACAGAGAAATTTCTCTAGGAAACTTGGTTTTGGTTTAACACAGTTTTTTTTCCCCCCTACGCTCTTTCCACTAGTGAATCACAGTAAAAAGCAATCTTGGCCTAAAATCTGCCCCCAGGTCTTGGTCTCCTGATTTTCACAGCTACTTCTCTTCTACCACTTCTGAACCTACTTATTTTCTAAAAAATAAGTCCATTCACAATGTCTATAGGGTTTCTGTGTAGAAACCATTGGTGAATCAGGGATTTCCTAATACACACAAGATAGTTTCAATATCACATACTCCATAAATATTTATTGGAGGTCTCTTACGCTTAGTAAACAGTCTCGGCCTCACCGAGTGAGAAAGACAGCCATAAGAGTTAACAATATAGCATTAGTGCTATACTAGGGGAGTACTAAATGCTGTAAGAATTCATAGTAGGTGTTTATTATCAGGAAAGGCTTTCAGAGTAAATGGAAGGTTATGAATAGAAGATAGCAGAGCATAGGTAAAGGAGAGAGGGACACGTTTCAGACAGTATTTGTGAAGGTGGAGAGATTGCCACTTTGAAAAAAATAGAAACAAATTTGGTATATCTGGAACAAAGCAGATTAAGGAAGGATCAAGAAATGAAACTGAAGCAATATACTAGGGCAAGATTATTGAAGAAATTTGTTTTAAAAGTTTTTGGATTTTTGCTTAAGGGAAGTGAGAAAACATTAAGCAAAAAAGTAACAAAGTTCCAACCCGAGCAAGAGGGAGACCCCGTCTCTACCAAAAAAATAGAAAGAAATTATCTGGACAACTAAAAATATATAGAAAAAATTAGCCGGGCATGGTGGCGCATGCCTGTAGTCCCAGCTACTCGGAGGCTGAGGCAGAAGGATTGCTTGAGCCCAGGAGTTTGAGGTTGCTGTGAGCTAGGCTGACACCACGGCACTCACTCTAGCCCGGGCAACAGAGTGAGACTCTGTCTCAAAAAAAAAAAAGTAACAAAGTACTAGTAATCAAATTTGCTTTTTACTTTTCTATTTTTTTAAGATCACTCCTGGTCTTAGAGCAAAGAATGGATTACAGGTAAAAAAAAGCAAGTTAATTAGAGGTTGGGCCCAGGCAAAGGATAACAGTAATCTGGATTACAGTAGTAGTGGTGGGAAATGGGGAAAAACTGATAGATTTTAGAGTGATTTAAGAGGTTGAATGAATGAGACTTAGTGACTGGATGTGAGGCATCAATGAGAATGGAAGTGTTCAGGCTTCCAAGTTTCTGATTTGAGCACCTGAGGGGGTGATGAAGCCACATAATCACTTCAGCATGTATGTCTGAGGGTTACCCAGACAGAGGAAGAAAACCAGGTTTATGATATCACTGAGTCAATTAAAATGTCTCAGGCCAGGTGTGGTGGCTCATGCCTATAATCCTAGCACTTTGGCAGGTTGAGGTGGGAGGATCACTTGAGGCCAGGAGTTTGAGACCAGCTTGGGCAACATAGCGAGACCCCTGTCTCTACAAAAAATAAAAAAAGCCAGGCACGGTGGCACATGCCTGTAGTCCCAGCTACTCAGGAGGCTGAGGCCGGAGGATGGCTTGAGCCTAGGACTTTGAGGTTGCAATGAGCTATGATGATGCCACTGCACTCCAGCCCAGGCAACAGAGTGAGACCCTATCTCAAAAAAAAAAAAAAAAAAAGTTTCGAGAAGGGGATGCCGTGTTCATATGTCAAATTGCTTAAAAATAGTTGGCAAGGAGGGAATGGGTATATACACATGTAATGTGTGGGGGTGCACTCTCTGGGGGATGGACACACTTGAAGCTCTGACCTGGGTAGGGCAAGGGCAATATACCTAAACATTTGTACCCCCATGATATGCTGAAATTAAAAAAATTAAAAAAAATTAAACGTATGGGAAGTACAGTTATAACTTTGTGATGATTAAGTTAGGTATCAATATTTAGGAGTGATGGGTGAGAATTTTAGAGAGTTAAATAATTGTGATTAAATGACTCTGGTTACTTAATATATACTGGATGGGATAAAAATTGAAAAGAAAGAAAGGAAGGAAAGAACAAGGTGAAGAGGGAACGTGGGGAGAGAGGGGAGGAGACAATGGAGAGGAAGAAAGGAAAAGTGAGGGGAGGAAACTCCCTGCTTCTTCTTAGGCACTCAGTTCTGGAAAACATGCCTTCCCAGAGAAGGAAGATAATTGTCAACCTTTTATACTAGGCACAGCAATTTAATGACAACCTTCTCAACACTAAATTGGACCAAATACCTTCAACCGGCTGGTGTTATTCCATGGGAGACTTTAAAATCTATTTGCCACTCCTACACTTGGCACAGATTCCAGGAATAATAGGCTGTTCCCCAAAGCCTAATAATTTCTATTAACATACTCTAAAAGCTAAATTCTAATGGCAATCTCCAGTTAGGTTCTGTCTTACCATGCTTCTCCTTGCTTCAGCAAATGCCTTCTTTTCTTCTTCTATTCTCCTTCTGGCTTCTTCCTCTGCTTTCCTTTTTTCATCTTCTCTCCTTTGCCTTTCTATTTCTTCAAAACTGAGTTTGAGTTTACCTGGGCGGTATATTTTTGAAATTTTTTCCATGTCTTGGTTTTCTTCCTCTTCATTTACCTAACCAAAGAAATAATTCATTACTGAGAATTGAGATTCATCAAAGACAGGAATGAATTAGCAATAAAAAGACACAGAGGAGTGTTTCAATGCCCTTAATATACTTTTTTTTTTTTTTTTTTGGTGACAGAGCAAGACTTTGTCACCTGGGCTAGAATGCAGTGGTGTCATCATAGCTCAACTACAACCTCAAATTCCTGGGCTCTCCTACCTCAACCTCCCAAAGTAGTAGGATTACAGGCGTGAGCCACCTTGCTCTAGCTTTTGGTCAAGTATATTAAATGGGTAGGCCCAGGAGTTTGAGACCAGCTCTGAGCAAGAGCAAGACCCTCTCTCTAAAAAAAAAAAAAAAAGAAAAATTAGCTGGGCATCGTGGTGGGCCAGGCACCTGTAGTCCCAGCTGCTCAGAAGGCTGAGGGAGGACGATTGCTTGGGCCCAGGACTTTGAGGTTGCAATGAGCTATGATGACGCCACTGCACTCTAGCCAGAGCCATAGAGCAAGACCCTTTCTCCAAAATAAATAAAAAAATAAATAAATACTTTTTAAGATTAACTCTCCCAGAACAAACATAAAGTGTGTGTACTTAAATTGAGGTTCAAGTATATCTACACAGAGTCTCATTTGGTAGCAAAACAGTTTTCATTTTGTAATTTTCATGGATTTTTTTTTTACTGCGGTGCTTTTCCTTATACTAATCAGATAAAAGATTATTATCTAGAACTATTTTTTATAAAATTCAAATTTTATCATTTTATAATTAGTTTTATTATTAAATTAATTAAAATATTAAATGAAATTTATTTTTGATTAATTCACAATATTTCTTTTTTGTTTTTTGTTTTTAAAGCCCAGACAAGCAGTTGGATAAATTAACAATATTTCTATTTCTTTATTAAGTTGACCACCAGTAATATATAAAATGTGTAGGTATTATGTAACCATAATTACCCAAAAGTAATAACATTTTCAAGTAAAATGTTATTTTATTAGAAAATTAACATTTTTGAGATATAATTCTTAGAACATCATTAATGAAAGCTGATCAAGAAAGTTCTGGTAACTTTAAAAATTATAAATGTTCTGTCTGGGTGCAGTGGCTCCTGCCTGTAATCCCAGCACTTTGGAGGGCTGAGGTGGGAGGATTGCTTGAGGCCAGAAGCTTGAGACCAGCCTGGGCAACATAGTAAGACCCTGTCTCTAAAAAAATTTTTTTAAATTAGCTGGGTGTGGTGGCGTGCGCCTGTAGTCCCAGCTACTCAGGAGGCCGAGGCAAGAGGATCGTTTGAGCTCAGGAGTTGGAGACCAGCCTCAGCAAAAGCAAGACTCCGTCTCTACTAAAAATAGAAAAATTAGCCAGGCATGGTGGCATGCACCTGTAATCCCAGCTACAGGATGCTGAGGCAGGAGAATAGCTTGAGCCCAGGAGTTTGAGGTTGCTGTGAACTAGGCTGACACCACAGCACTCTAGCCCAGAGGACAGAGTGAGACTCCGTCTCAAAAAAAAAAAAGTTTGAGGTACCACTGAGCTATGAATGTGCCACTGCACTCCAGCCTGGGCAACAGAGCCAGACCCTGTCTTTAAAAAAAAAAAATGAAACCAAAGCATTGAGAGATTAAATAACTTGTCCATGATTACACAGTTAATAAATGGTTGATAACTGAATCTATGTAGTCTGGATCCAAAATCCATGCTTTTAACCACTATACTACATATAAATATATATACAAGCATGCATGCACACACACACACCCCTTATAGGGCAAACTGCATATTTGAATCATAATAAACTGTTATTTTGATATATTCAAATATTTGAAAAACTGTACTAAAACCAAGTACACATACAATTAGACTTAAAAATGTCTCACCCCTATGTCATTAAATACATTTCAGGCTGAACTAACAGTGAAGAGAAACCAAGTTCATTGAGTAATTATATTGCTAATTTATATATTAATAACAATTATAAAAATAAAAATTTAAAGCATCTTGGGTAAAATGCTCCAAAATGGAAACAAGACAATACATATGCATTTTATATATGAAATATATACACAATTTCAAAATCTGGCCCTTTTGTATATAAAATCTTTTTGAATTTATATTATCTAAAGCCAGCCACCTTCCCAATATGCAATGTAAGGTTTCAATATAAATATTTACCATTTGCCGCCTTGCTTCTTCAAAAGCACGCTTCTCTTCTTCTAAACGTTGTCTTGCTTCCTCTTCAGCTTGCTTCTTTCGGTTTTCTTGTCTTTGTCGCTCCAGTTCTTCAAAAGTTAGTTTCAGTTTTCCAGGAGAAAGTGATTCTTTTTTTGCCCCACTTTCCATTTCATCATCCTAAGAAAACATTATTAAAACCCACCTTTTAGTCATAAAGGGAAATGTTGCTAACTAACTTAACTGCCTTGACCTATTAATTAAAAAAAATTACCATGACCAATGAAAGACACTTTGCTTCTTTAAGAGATCGTAGTTGTTCTTCATATTTTATTCTTTTATCTTCTTCATACTTGATCCTTTCTTTCTCTTCTCGTTCTTTTTCTAGATCCTCAAAATTCTTTTTCATTTTTCCAGATGTTTTGTATGATTTGACAGGTACTACTGTTATAAGTAGCGAATCATCTCCTTCCTATTTTATAGAATAGATAATTAGCATTTTTCTTCTTAATCAAAAATTTAGATTTCACGGGACTTTACCTCCATCATTGGTGAATTCCATTACATTGCCATCCATGTTATCATGAAGAACAAAAAATTATCTTTTTACAGATTACTATTAAATATCTCCTCTAAAGTCATTGTGCATTATGAGTTAATCTTATTGAAATTCATTGTTGACAAGGTTCAAGAAGCATTCTGTTTCCCAGAAGATGGAGTTAATACAGCTGTTCAGATAAGAAAACTGCAGTGACATTGCCTGAATTTAGTTATCCATGCACTAATCCCACAAAATGTGCACGTGAGTGTAAGCTAGATCAATTTGATGGTGGATAGATTCAGTTTAAACACAGAAAAAAGTTTCTCCATATGATTTTTCTCTCCATGCACTCTTTTAAGTACTTAAAAAAACTAATATTTGGTGAGGAAAATACCACAGTATTTCCAATTGATTTATTAAACATTTATATAATAGGTAAAACTCTTTGGCATTTGATCCTATTAAAATATTTTTAATTTATTTTTTTAATTCATTTTAATTCTATCACATAATCTCTTGTTGCCTCTAACTTTTTTCAAAACTAAGGAGAAGAGTTATAAAATATAACACATGTCCCTAAAAGTTGCTCCCAATTTATGTGGCTGTAGTTTTAGGCACACCATCAAATTGTTTGATTGATTTTTAACATATTCTGTTAGGTTAAAAGAGATGACTAAAATTTTTGTGGTTGTTGAAGATTCCTTCATGGTAATAGATACTGGACTCTATACATAGTATGTGAAAACCAAAACACAAACTCTCAGGAACTCTGAGGAAAGAAGACAAATGATGAGAAGAAAACTGCCTTTTAAAAATGTTAGCTTTCAACAATCTCAACTGTTAGTAACACAGTTCAAGAAACATATATAGTCTTGGCAGAGTATCCCAAACTGAGACTAAAGAGACTTGTCTTTCTAATCTAACTATGAAAGCAAAACATACTTTTCTTTAAAAACACTAAGGTATAGTGTTTGTAAGTGCAAAAGTATGATCTTGCTTTGAGAAACATCCATCCGTCTTTTTGCTGTTATCACTATGTTTATAATAAAAAGAGTAAAATAAAAGCCCTTTTTATATTTTCTTAGATTAAGAGAATGTGTGAATCAGATAATTTTAGGTGAATGTTTCATTAAAGGAAATATCTGTTTACCTCTGATGCTGATTCAGTTCCCGTATTGTTTATGTCCTCAATCTATTGAATGAGAATTTCATATCATTACATTACATCAGATTTCTGCTTTTTGCTTTTAAACATACAAATGAAAAGTAATGTTGTTGTGACTTATAGTAAATTTTCAAATTTATAATTTTTGAAATGTTTTATGTTGTTCCAAATTAGGCAAATGTATCCTTTTAAATGGAGGTTAAACCTTACAGTAGTTGTTGCATATTGATACATATCAATATCCAGGAATAACATATTAAGAAAAAATTAAAATAAAGCCTACCTTTATAAATCTGGAAATTGAATAATGGACCAAACTCTTATGATCAGGCTGTGAGCTTACAAGTAGCAATTATTAATTTAATTAGCAATTTAAACTGAGACACAGAAACATTTCTCAATTCTCTGTCCCTGCCCTGGCAAAAGGAAAACTTATCATTAACAATCAAAAAATTGTCATTATTATATTTTAAAACATAAATATGTGGCAAAAATATGACTTATACAACAACAAAATATGGTAAAAGATGAAGGCTAGTTTAGAAGGAAAAATAATTCTGGTAGTCATAATGGTTTCTCTATATTTTGATCAGATCTAAGTAAGAAAAAGCCTCGTTTAAAAAGTGGGAGCTCAATTTGGCCATTACTCATAAGAAACACCATTAGGTTAGCTTGAGGGAAGGCTAATGTACTGTTCTTAAACAACGGAGATTTGAGAGAAGACAGGTGATTTAAATAAAGCAATGTTTGAGATCTCAGGAAAAGAAAACATAACCAATGGGAAAATGGGAACTGTTAGAAAGTAAGAATTCAGATTGTTGATTGTTTTAATTTGATTTTTAAAATCAGTGAGAGTCTGGAAGTAGTTTGGTCCTTATGCAGACTAAGGGAATTTTTTTGTACCCTGACTCATATAGGAACTGGGCTGGCTAAGTCTCTCATGCTCCCACTTTACTTTTCTATATTCTCAGAAGAAATAATACATTTTATTAAGATACCTAATTTCTTTCCTTTTTTTTTTTCTTTTTTTTTTTTTTTTTT
>CM052444.1:54163821-54178590 GCA_028533085.1 Varecia variegata
AAAAAAAAAAATGATATTTGAGAGGGGTTAAATAACCTGCCCTAAATCACACATGGTTAGTTAGTGAAGGTCAAAAAGTTATCAGGGATGTACTGAAGTTATTCTAGTCTAAGAAATGTTCTATATACACTAAAATTCTAAGCTGGGTGCAGTGGCTCATGCCTGTAGTCCCAGAGACTTGGGAGGCTGAGGCAGGAAGATCACTTGAGGTCAGGAGTTCGAGACCAGCCTGGGCAACATAGTGAAACCCTGTCTCTTAAAAAAAAAATAGTCGGGCCTGGTGATGCACACCTATAGTCCCAGCTACTGGGGAGGCTAAGATAGGAGGATCGCTTGAGCCCAGGAGTTTGAGGCTGCAGTGAGCTATGATTATACCACTGTACTCTAGCCTAGATGACAGAGCATGACCCTGTCTCTAAAAAATAAATAAAAATTTTAAAAAGTATTAAAATTCTAAATCCCATACAGACTCAAAGTGTATCAGGAGTTCAGAGAAGTGGGAAGTTAGTATGAACTGAAGTAGAAGGACATACTTCAGCTAGGAATAATGTGCTCAACTGTAGGTAAGATTTATTTAAGTACAGAGGGAGTCTGGCATTCCACACATAGGAAATAGTTCCCCAGGAGGTGAGGCATCTGTATCTGTAGATACAGAAAGAAGTCTAGACTAAGGCACATTCTTTATTCTAGGAAGTAGGAAATAAAGTTAAATATATTAATAACAATATGATTCTTATTATGGGAAGTATCACTTATTAAACTCTTTTTTATGTTTACCTTTCTGTTTAAATTAAGATTGTTGATATTATCTCCTTTCATCCTTACATTAATAGCAGTCCTGTAGAGTAGGCATTAACTCCATTTCACAAATGGGAAAACTAAAGGTCAGGTGATGCTCAATAACTTGCTATGATCATGCTACCTAATGTGAGAATCAAACCCAAGTCTACAAGTCTATTCTCAGGTTCTAAAGCAGTGGTCCTCAAACATTAGAGTTTATAATCATCATTAAGGGAACTTGTTTAAAATATAGGGTCTCCAGAATCATTTTAAATAAGAATTACTCAAATATAGGACTTCTGGAATTATTTCTAATAGTGCTTCCTGAAGATGCTATGAGGAATCTATGTACTTGGTAAAACTGTCTAAAAGTTCTAAGTATCAGATTAAAAAATACGGATATGATAAAACACTATAGGTCCTTGGATAAACAATAATAATGTAGTAATAGCCCACTTGACAATGTGCTATGCCAAGCCCTGTTCTAAGCACTTTATGCTGAATCTTCAAAAAGCCCTATGATGTAGATACTATTTCTATCCTTTTTTTTAAGAGATGAGGAAACAGAGGCATAGGGAGAGCAACTTGCCCAAGGTCACATAGCTAGTAAGTGGCATTTGACCCAGGCAGTCTCACCTCAGCGTCCATGCCCTTTAACACTAGGAGCATATGGGTGAGATGGGTTACAGGGTGTGCAGCATGGAGGAAGGATATAAACTTTGATATTGTTTTTGGTAGGGGCTTGAATTGAATAAAACAGCTATTAGAATCAAATCTTTATTTCTCGGTTGGATTTCATGAAGTGGAATCTACCATATTAAAGAGCTTTTAAAAATATTAATATCATTAAGAGAAAAAACAAAGAACAAAAACTCTATCAGAGCTGTTTCCAACCCTAAACCCTTTCCCACTCAGTTAAAATACCATGCATGCCTCAATGCTTGCTATACTGAACTACACAGAATATTAAGGAAGAGGGGGAAGGCATTCAAAAAGAAGCCAACCCACTACCAATAAGTCACTCATCTAGCTTGAGGGACGGTCCCTCTTATCAGCTGCCATCTCCACATGAGAATTGACTCAGACGTTTCTTTGACAGGATCCTCAAATTATTTAACACAGGAGTCCAGGGCATAATAAATTTTACCTTCATCTGTTGCCTTTTCTGTTTCAGCACTGACCAACAACTTGAAGCTACAGCCTAAATATATGCAGGGGAGAAAAACAAGATTTAAATTTACAGCTACATAAATGTTTCCATTTAAAAAAGAGTGGTTTTTATTAGAAATTCAAAGTTTAGGGGTCTAAAAAGTTTAAAACATTAACTACTAATAAAACTAGTCCAGGTTCCTTAAAAGGTATTTCATTTTTATAAATTTTAAAATTAAATACAAAGCCACTGAAGGAAAAAGGTTGAACTATGCTACCAAGGAGCTTGATAATTATAATTCAGTTCTCAGAGTTCTTAAGTTCTGTTCCCAAGAGAACTTATGTTCACTGTTCCCAAGTGAAAATATGTGTATATAGATGCACATACACAAATAAATGTCCTAATGTATAATAATAAAGACAAAGTAATATTTTTTTCCTTCAAGGATAGTACCGCTGGAATATTTGTGGGTAGAGCTAAAAGTTTTATTCAAATGAAAAACTAAGATATATAACCATGACAGGACAAAAGCACCCAGCAGATCCTGAAGAAATCTGTCCCTGCTCTGGCATGACCCAACTTTGACAAAGGTCACTTTACCAAATCGATTACAGAAATGAATAACATGTTTGGACCACAGGGAGGAATTTAAAAAAAGAAATGAAGAACATGTACCTTTTATAATGAAAACATATTTAATTCAGGAAAAGGTGGATTTATTAAAAATGCTTTAAAATTTAATATCAAGAAGTTACAAAATAATTGTGAAATTGTCATTTGGAACATTTTTTTAAAGGCATTCAAACTTCATCATCAAACATGATATCCACCCCACCTTCCTTCCAGATGCACACTTAAATCCCAACAAAAACAAATTTCAAACAGAGATTTGAGTCAAAAAAACCAGCAGAAACTGAAAACATTCAAAATATAGAATATGGTTTAAACTTGTTTTATTTTTGCACATGCCTATTTTTTCTCCCCTAAGTTTTGATAGAATTCGAGAAAATGAATCTCCATATTTTCCTATTAAAGATATATAGTCACTTTTTTAAAACTATAACTGCTATATTTCAGTTTAGTCATTCAGCTCAGTTACAGGCAATATTTTGTTAGGCCTGAACTAGTCTGAAGCCTGAGTTTCTTCAGAGACCTGAAGAAATATTGGGTCCTCCAGGTCAAGGCTGGGACTGGTTGAAGGGCCAACAAAGAGAATTTCATCTGAAGGCGTCGCACCATATACTTCTGACCCCAATAGCAAAGGCTGAGCTCAGCTTCCACCTAGTCATTTCACAGGCAGGTGTGTATGGAAATCTTATTAATCTTCCCAGATCTGACCATTTTAAAATCACAGTTAAATGGGTAAGAAAGGTAAACCATAACTTACTGTTTCTTTGAAGGAAGAGTTTAGCCATCGATTATTTACTACATTCTGTATGGATGTGGGTGGGTTTTCTAAATCTTCAAAGGAATCCATTAATATAAAATCCAGAACAACATCATAAAAATTTAGATTTTTCACCTGCATTAAATTATGAGTTAAAACAGAAGTTATTGTTACATAGAGCTGAAATAAAATCTGAGCCAAGGCTTCATATTTTATAACAGAGTTTTTTTTTAGTTGAATCAGATTATTAAAAAAAAGACCAAAAAAAGAAGAAAAGAAATAAATATGAAAACTCACCATCAGAAATTACAATTTGGTAATTATACATGGCAGCTGCTCCTTCCTAGATCTTATCAAGGAAAATTAATCCCTCCCTCCTCTCTATTCTAAGAGTCCTTTTGTTCATAATTCTATTATAGCATCCACAATGCTCATTCTGCTTTGTTATTTAGTTACTGGTATATCTGCCTCTCTTCCCAACCAGATCATGAACCTCTTGCTCTTTCGTTCATTCATACCCACTGTGCTGTACAACATGCTACACCAGATGCTCAGATTTCTACAGTAAGCAAATTAGATGCCTAGAGTCTAGTGGAGAAAAAAGCAACAAAATAATCCTGCAAATATCCAATTAGAAACTGTGAAAATTTCTTTCCTTAAAATAAAGGAAAAAGTATATGGTGCTATGAGAGCTTATGATGGAGAGTCTGTTTTTAAACTAGATTTCAGAGACGGCTTCTTTCAGGGAGTGAGGCCCCCCAGGTAGGGGGAAAAACCTGTCAGACACTTTAAGGTAAGAAGAGACACAGTGGTGCTGAATTGAAGAAATCACTGAAAGTAGTAAAAGCCCAGGGCAGAGTGGCTAGAGACAAGGTAGGGCCAGATCCTGCAGGGATTTATGGCTTATGTTAAGGATTTTCAATTTTATTCTCACAGTATTTTGGTGTGGGGGAGGGCACTGGTGGTGCTAGAAGGGAGATGGATGATCAGATTTGTATCTTTTCAAGGTTATTTTGGCAGCAGCGTGGAGAATGGAATGGAGAAGGGAAAGAGTGTATGCAGGGAGGGGAGGAGTGGGCAGGGATTCAGGAAACAGAGAACACTGAGGTAGTCCAGGGAAAAGACCATAGGTACTCAGCCCAAGATGGAAGTGGAAGGAATAGAGACAAGTTGAAGAAATTGAAAGATATTTAGGGGTTAAAATGGACAAACCTTAAAGATGAATATGATGAAGTGAGTGAGGACAAGAGAGGGTGAAGGATAAATCCCAGGGTTTTATCCTTCACCTGGATAATGGTGATTCCATTTCCCGAGTGAGGGAACACCAGAGAAGGAAAGATTGTGTCTCCATGTGTTTGTACCTACTGTTTTCACTGCCTAGAATGCCTGTCAGCTCCTTGTAAAATCATTCTTTAAACTTCCATTATAACAAGATGCTCCAGGCTTTTCCTGTACTATTCCCACCCCAGTGCTGACATCAGCCATTTTTCCAAGGAGTTCTTGCTCCTTATACTGGACAGTGGCAGGTAGAAGCCAAAATCTGTGTGCTGGGAATAATCTCTTTTGAAGTGTTGCTACTGCCAGACCCTCTCAGTAAATAGAGCTAGGAAGTATACATATGTTTATGTATGCATAAACCTCTATATCTATATTTATTTTATACCTATTAATATATTATAAGCTATGAATTCACACTGATAGCTACAATTCCAATCCTAGCTTTTTATACCTTCCTTCTCTCACAGTGAAAATTTGGTTCTGATTTGTCTCAGTATATTGATTTGTTCCATCCTGTGTATGTAGCCAATCCTCCAGCCCCGCCAAGCTGCCCCTGTTGTCCCATCCTAAACTGTCCCTGCACAGGCCACCATTACTCCCCTGCTAGGGCCTTGCCAACTGACCTTTGGATGAAAGGAAGGAAAGAAGGGAAGGAGGGAGGGAAGCAAGGAGCCAACAAAGGAAAGGAAGGCTTTTCTTAAAAAAAATTATTTACAACTCTTGCCTTGATGTATATAAAAAGTGTGGCTGCTCTTGTTTATGGCTCTGTCGGAAGAATGATGTTGCCCCACCACCACACAATTGGCTTTATTGTCATTTAACAAGGACAAGGAAACGGTGGCCTCAACTCACAAATATTACGTGCAAATAGCTAAGAAGAATAAATAATATAAAAAATTTGAATTTACCCCTCTAGCAGCAAGTTCCATTTCAGTACTATCCCAGTGATCAGTCTGCTCTAAGAAATAGATCATTTCATCAAAAACATCTTCAAACTTCTTTGGATTCTGCAGAAGAAAACACATTTTAATTCTAAACTCAACTTTATAACAAGGCTCAAGCCTACAAAGTAAATAAGTTACTCCTCAAATAAGTTTGTCAGATCTTAATTCTATTAAGTAACTGAAATACAATACATTTTTAAGGTATGCCAAATTTATTTGGTCTACTATTTTGTTCCAATATTTTGCAGAAGCCAAGACTAAGAATGTTAGTGAACTGTACAAACTACTCACTACTCAAATATGTATGCCTATTTGGGCCAGTCCTTAAAATGAAAACTTGGTTATAGCAGACATTATGTGACGCTTTTATTACGGTTCTGCTCCTTCTGGTGGAACTCTAATTCAAATTACTGGGTTTATATGCCATGGGAAGGCAGAGAAAGCAACATAAAATTTACATTGGGAATTTCAAGTAGTTAATATGACCTTACATACACTCAGCACTCTACATTTACTTAGCACTTTATTAAGTTGCTTTCTCATTTATCATTTATTTAATCACAACAACGCTCTGAAATAGGGTACTATAAAATTCTATTATACAAGTAAGGAAACTGAGGTTCTAAGGGGTTGGGTCTGAAAACAGGTATGCAAGTGGCTCCCTGAAGGCCTATTTTGTTTTATTTTCTCATCATCTGGACAAACCTTGCATAAAGTAAAGTGGTTCCTAAAAGTCTGAATGAAGTTCTTGTCATTGCTTCTGCCTCATTCAGTTCCATGAAGGTGAGTAAGGATATAAGGGAGCTCAATTTACATTCCAGATTTCTGAGACCTCCACTATTTCCTGTAACTCTCTTCTTGAACAGGATTGAGGGAGGTAAGAGAGGAGGTATTATTAAAAGCAATAATAATCGTGCTGGTTATAGGAACAGATCTAATGATGATCCTCACCATGACATTCACAGACTTTACGGCAAACTGAGAATAATTTATGAGAAACAACTTAGTCAAAATGGTGTGGACTTTGTATTATACATAGAAAATAATTCAACCCAAGTAGAAATCAATGCTCTTTGGGTTATTTTTTTTAAAATGTGAACCTTTGCAACTATCCACAAAACCTGTTCTTCTATCAAACATGTACTGTATTTTCATATTCAGTTCAATAAAAATAATAAAAACCTTGCCAACAAGTTTACCTTTCGTGCTTTCACAATTAAAGCTGATAAAATTTTCCTGCCACTCTCAGCAAGGAATATCCTGTTGGCTGTTTCTGAAAGAATTACCTGAAAAAAATTCATCCCCAAACAAAGAAAAAAGAGACTTATGATGAATTTGAATGGACATTCAACTTCATAGCACATCTACACATACATAACCCTAATCCAGTTAATGCATTGCATGTGGTGCTATTTCAACAGACCACAGAGAAAGTACAAATTTACTAAAATAAAAAGAGCTCTTGAATCCTATAGTCAAAAAAGGATTAAAGAGGAATGAATTTGAATTTAAATTCTCTTCAACATAGTATTAGAAAGTCTAAAATAAATTTTATATAGAATGGCTCATAGAACGCAAAATATGAAAAAGAAAAAAAAAGAAAAAAGAAAAAAAAAATTTTATATAGTCCCCAAATATAAGAAAACAAAGATATTTTATTAAATGACCTTACTTCTTTTTAGGAAATCAATGATTTTATAATTGATCCAAATTAAATCTAGAATACACACTAAGTGATAATAAGAAAGAGAGTTTCTATTTTAAGCAGCCATTTTTATACACCTGCAGCATCAAAATATCCTGCTTTGACAAAATGTGGTGGAGGACCCGGGAAGCTGTGGGAGAGGACAATGACACATGGACACAAATGAAGGGAAGTAGTAGGGAGGAAAAATAAGCTTGGTAGACTTCATATTTGCCATTGGGAATAAGGATAATAATGAGCAAGGAGCTGTGCTTGTTTATACACTGGACTCTTTAGCATGAGGGTGGGGATGAGTGGCTGGGCGAAGTCGCTTAAGTTAAAAAAAAATACCTGAAAAGCCTGTCGAATACAGTGAAGTTTGGCAAGAAAATCACTGTCTCCTAGGCACTCCAACATTTCAGTTCTATGTAATAAACAGGGAAGACAATTGTTAAACTACATTCAAGTCAAGCCTACTACAAATTTGGACTCAAACAAGGCTTAACCTCAGGACCTTAATATAAAACACATGTTTTCTTAATACTGACAGAACATGTAAAAAAAAAATTGTTTTAACTTGGACCTAAAAACATATTTTTCCCTGTTCTCACAAACAATTTTAATAAACATCACGCTAACACCTTCATATTCTTCATAAACATAAGCAAAACTGAAATGGTACCTCAGCACTCTTGAGTAAATTTTTCCTTCTTCCACTAAATGCATGGCTTCTTCGTAAAAAGGGCAGTGACAAAGAGACTCCAGGCTGTAGGTATGCCGTACTTCTCTGTGCTCCGCAAGCTAGGGAACAGTGGATTAAAATAGACTATACTGATATAAGAAGAAACACTATAAAAGAAATAAAATAAGATTTCACTCACATCAAAATACACTAAATTGATTAAAGTATAAAAACCATTCAATAGCATTCTATAGCTATTGAATTCACTTTATTTCAAAATTCAGTTGTTAAAAAGAGTACAACTTTATAACAAGCTTAGTTCATTTTAAGTCTAATTACTTAAATTCATAGAATGCACAGAAAAACGATACTTTATCTTATAGTTCACTGGTGAGAATAACTGAAAAGGAAGCATTAAAAAAAAGAGGATTTCATCATATATAGAGTACTTACAAGTATAACAACTCATTACTGTAAATGAAACAAAAGTTTCTACAAAAACATTGAAATAAGCTTACTTTGGCTATTGTAAGGGTTTTTTTTTTTTTTCTTATATGTAGCTTTGATTATAACTAAAAAACATTCATGTGCTTCTGGTTCGCGTAACAACTCTACACATGGAATTCCAGTCTTCTGACAGTTCATTAAAAAGCAACAGTTGTAGAGTAGTGAGCTAAGCAAAAACAAAACAAAACAAAACAAAACACACAGCAAAAAAACTTATGGAGTGATTTTATTTTTCAATACCAGGTGATCCACTTAATGACACACTGTACTTTTTGGCTTTTGTTTTTTAAAAAATAACAGTTTTGAGATATAATTCACATACCATAAAATTCACCCTCTTAGAGCACACAATACAGTTATTTTTAGTATATTCAGAGTTGTGCAACCAGCACCACTTTCTAATTCCAGAACATTTTTATGACACCAACAAGAAATCCCTTTGCCCATCGGTAGTCACTCCTAACTCCCTCTTTGCCCTAGTCCCTGGAAACCATTAATCTGCTTGCAGTCTTTATGGAGTTTCCTACTATGGAAATTCATGTAAATGGAATCAAACAATATGTGGTCTTTTGTATTTGGCATCTTTTTCGCTTAGCGTAGTGTTTTCAAGGTTCATCCATGATGTAAGTACTTTATCAGCACTTCAGTCTTTTACAGCTGAATAAAATTCCATTGTATAGATATACCACATTTTGTTTATCCATTCCTTACAAACTGATGGACATTTGGGTTGTTTCCACTTTTTGGCTATCATGAATAAGGCTGCTATGAATATTTGTGTACAAGGTTTTTTTTGTTTGTTTTTCAGGTCTAACAAGGCTAACAGTGTGTACAAGTTTTGTGTAGATATGTTTTTAATTCTCTTAATATATACTTAGGAATGGAAGGGTCAGACGGTAACTCTGTATTTTACCTTTTGAGGTACTACCAAACTGTTTTGCAAAGTGGCTGCCCATTTTCCATTACCACCAGCACTGTATGAAGATTCAAATTCCTCCACATCCTCGATAACAAGTTATTGTCCATCTTTTTGATTAAGCCACTCTAGTGGATGTGAAGTGGTTTGCATTCCCAAATGACTAATGATGTTGAGCATTTTTTCTTTGGCCCATAGGCCATTTATATATCTTCTTTGTAAAAATGTCTATCCAAATCCTTTGCCCATTTTAAAGTGGATTATTTGTCCATTTACTGTTGAGTAGTAAGAGTTCTTTATATATTCCAAACACAAGTCCTTTATCAGTTATATGCTTTATAAATATTTTCTTCCATTCTGCTATCCTTTCACTTTCTTGTTGGTGTTCTTTGAAGCACAGAAGTTTTTACTTGTAATAAAGTCCAATTAGTCTATTTTTTCTTTGCCTTAACCTTCATTTCCTGCTTGCACTGAACGTGAGATTAGGGACTTCTAAGGTTATTCCTGGGCATGTGCATAGCCCTGTATATGCATATGACCTTCTACATCCTGAAAATATGTTGGTACTTTCCAAAGCCTCCTTTGAACATCTCCTTGCCCAGTTTTTCCTTTTGAGTTTTTTGGTCAGCCTCTGTTTAGCCCCAACTGGTATTGCCACCTCAGGCAGCTGAAATGGTAAATAACTGCCACTGACTGTTTTCAACGAAGGCACTAGGGATAGGACTTTGTACACAGAGTGAGCTCTAAGTCAGATCATACAACAGAGCTTTGCAGGGAGTTGCTACACAGGTCAAACAGTGACAATTCTCTAGGACTGGGCCTTTTGGGAAGCGCCAAAGCCATTAAGTTCCCTCCAGTGGATGCCAGGCTGCTGTTTTTCACAGCAACCTGTGAAACAGGTGCAAGACTTGTTTTTCAAGACTACTATGAAGAGGGAGATAGGAATAGAGCAACTTAAAAATCCACAAAGTTCACTGCTCTTATGGAGATTCAGCCATTTTTCTCAAATATTTTTGTAAGTCTTTTGTCAATTTTCAGAGTTCTAAAAATTTTGATTTTTGACAATTTTTGCCAGTGTTCTTGCTGCTTTTGTGGCGGAGATTTTTGGACATCTTTACTCCCCTATTCCAGAAATACTTCTCCAGGCTTTAGTTTTGGCACTTCACATCAGCCAGCATTAATGCTTTACCTTGATTATCTCATTTAATCCTTTCAACAACACATAAAACAGGTACTATCATTATTCAGATTTTACAGATGAAGAAACAGATTAAATTAGCAGGAACTTGCCCCAAGTCCCACAACTAACTGGCAGGATTTAAATCTAAACATATTATTCCAGAGCTTATACTCTTAAGCACCAAATTATACCCTCTCTATTACCCTTATCCAAAGAGCCAAAGAATAAGAAGTTTCAGCGTCAGCAATATTTAGGATAATATAAATATATCTATTAGACCAGAGGGGGGAAAAAAGGTATATGAAGATGAAAATATCTAACATTATATATTCTCTGCTTTGAGCAACATTTTCCCTCACATTTCAGAAACATACATAACACCAACGGCAAAGTCTTTTTGAGGTTTAAAAAAAAAACTTAACAGCTTTTAAAAAATAACTTAGAATGGAAATTCTTTAGGTTCTAAATAGTTTTGAAGTTTTGTAGCACTGTTAAAACAAATAGGATCCTTGTACACCTACTAATAGAGAAAAACTCCAAGAAGGAAACTGGGTGCCAATTAAATTCTCTACATAAAATAATTAATACTAATAAGTGAACAAATCCAACAATGAGAGATTCGAGAATTAAGTCTTGATTTATTGGTCTTCCTTGCTTATTTGTTAGTTCGGCTGACGTGATCATTTAAATAAGCCTCCTAAAATAGGCTTGCAGCTGTGAAAATATATCATATTGAAGATTTGATACTAGCTAAAATTATCATCAACTGTTCTTAAGAGACAATGACAACCTGTAAACATTTATTTAAATCATGAATCTTAAATTTTTTAAAGCAAAAATCAACTCACTAAAATACTGGTTTAAATTCTCATTTTAGAATACATTTTATAGGAAGAATTTTTTCACAAAATCCCAAAAACTCTTTTAAAAAGGTTTCAGAAAAAGATTAACTTAACTAGAGCTGAGATGTTACTTCAGAAGCAGAGGTCAATGATACAGTTTAATCCCAGCTATGAAAACATGTAATTTGCCATGAAAAAGAAGTCCTTTTTTTTGCATAGCGAAATGTCCTATGTTCTTAAATTATTCTTTCTCCAAAAGGACACATTTCAAATAAAGGACATATTTTAATATTTACAAAGAGAAAAATGATACTATATTAGTTTACACCAAGGCATCATCCTGCCTTATTAGTTACCTTAGATATTTCACAAGTACCATAAAAATGACCATAGAAGAAATCAAAGAAGTCAGTAACAACAGCAACAATAAAAACCAATAAAATAGATAAATCCTACAAATAAAGCAACCAGTAAAAACAATGTTTTGGGATTAGCTAAGGATTTCAAACATGCTAAATTACTTCTCTTGCCCTCCATGAGGTGCAAGAGGGACTGGGCCTTATCTTCCTTGGCATCTGATGACTTTGCTGAATGTGAATATTTTTTAAAAGCCTTAATCCATTTTCCAGACCAGGGCCTCTGAATGACCACAAACAACATGTCTGAAGCCTCAAATCAATTATAAGTGGAGTTATGAAACAGGCTAAGTTCCATTTTAATATGGACCATTTTTTACATGTTTACATTTTCCTTGCAAATCAATCACCTAAAACTGTAAATAGGACTTACAGTTAAAGAAGGCAGGCTATTACCTATCTGTATCCCATAAGAGAAAGCATAAAAGAAATTTAAAAAGGGAATAAACCTATAATAGCTACCCACCAAACTGGTCCTCAGTGATTATCTCATCCTGGTTGCTCACATCCCAGCCCGCACTGAATAACCGATGTAACCAATAGCACATCGCAGAAGTGATGGAGTGCGATTTCTGAGGATAGGTCATAACAGTCATCACTTCCACCCAGCTCTCTCTTGGATCACTGCCTCTGGGGGAAGCTAGGTGCCATGTTGTGAAAATATTCAAACAATCCTATAGAAAAGTCAATGTGGCGAGAAACTTAGGTCTTCTGCCAAATAGGTAGCAATAATTTGCCATCCATGTGAGTAAGTTATCTTGGGAGATTTTCCAGCTTCAGTCAAGCCTTCCTACTTTCACAGAAGAAAAATTTTAAATGACAGATATAGCTCTTTCTTTCCAGATTATGATTTTCCTAAATATTTACCTTTGTCCTTTTATATATTTTTATTAGTGTATTTTTTGGATTGCTAGAAACAAGTGCTGTCAAGTCACAGAGATGGACATAGCAAAAGCTTTCCAAGCTTCCATTTAGAATACAAGCAGAGATACCTGAATTACAAAAAATAAAATTTTCTCTTTAAAAAAAAGCCTATAACTTATATGTTAAACACATATACATGTTGCAGGAGTGGTAACTCTAAGAAAAATGGAATCTACAGCTGAAAATTGCTCTCTCTGCACTATTAGTTTCTACCTATTAAATGACAATCTCTTTAACAGATGGAAGAATTAGAAGTACAATGCAATGGCATCCTGACATTAAAAGACTTTTCAGAACTTGAAAGAAAACATTATGCTAAGTGAAAGAAGGCCAAACACAACATATCACACTGTATGAGTCCATTCATATGCAATGTCTAGAATAAGGTAAATCCATAGAGGGAAAAAGTAGATTATTGGTTGCCAAGGGCTGAGGGGCAGGGGGGTTGAAGAGTGACTATTATGGGTAGAGATTTATTTTGGAGGTAGTAAAAATGTTCTGGAATTAGAAAGTAGTGCTGGCTGCACAACTCTGTGAATATACTAAAAACTATTGAACTATATACCTTAAAAGGGTGAATTTTATAGCATGTGAATTATATCTCAATAAACCTATTACATTTTTAAAAAGACTTTTCAGCTGTGGTTCCAAACCAATGTTTGGCAAGGCTTATAGAGGAAAATCTTGTTAATCACTTTAACAAATGATTGATCTAGCTTAGAGAAAAGTCTATGCCAGGAATTGTTTTTATCTAAACAGGCAAGAAATCTTTCTGGCAATTCTGAAAAAAGTTTTCAAATAATCAAAAACTGTTAACTTCCCAAAGAGTTCTGATCTTACTATCTTAATAACTTTCTTCATTAAAATAGTTTTCCCTAATTTAAGTCCTTGGCATATAATAAATGCAGTTAAAAATAATCTGACAAACATTTCTTATATCATGAAAGAATTTACCTTGGAACATTCACATTATGAGATAATACTTTCATACCCTAGAAGCTTTCCTAAGGATGTTTCTTAGATATTGAATCCTTTTAATGTATATTCATACATTTTGTTTTCCATGAGGATTTTAAAAATTTTATTAAAACTTATTAAAAAACAAATTTAAAGTGAGTACAATAAACACTTGGCAAAATTTTTTTTTCTTTTTTTCTTTTTAGAGATGAGGTCTCACTCTGTCACCCCGGCTGGAGTACAGTGGTATGATCATAGCTCTCTCCATGCTTTAACTCCTGGACTCAAGAGATCCTTCTGCCTCAGCCTACCAAATAACTGGGACTTACAGGCATGCACCACTGTGCCTGGCTAATTTGTTTCATTTTTTTTTCTTTTTTAGAGATGGAGTCTTGATATGTTGCCTGGGCTGGTCTCAAACTCCTGGCCTCAAGCAATCCTCCCACCTCAGCCTCCTGAGTTCCTGGGATTACAGGTGTGAGCCACAACACCTAGCTGGCAAAGTACTTTTTAAAGTTGCATATTAAATTCCTTCATGTTGAATCAGAGGTAAAAAAGAAAAAAAAAAAAGATAAAGTTGCATATTATTAATAGAAAGAGAATTATTTTTTAAATTAAATTTTATTTATTTATTTTTTAAGAGACAAAGTCTTGCTGTGTCACTCAGACTGGAATGCAGTGTCACAATCATAGCTCACTGCAGCCTCGAACTCCTGGGCTCAACCTATCCTCCTGCCTCAGCCTCCTACAGTGCTGGGATTACAGGCATGAGCCACCACATCTGGCTAGAAAGAAACTTTAGAGCAATTAGGTATATTGTTCCTCATACTGGAAAAGAATGGAAGTGAATAGCAATTTTTCTCCTTACAAACTATCTAGGACTTAGTGTCTACAGAACAGAAAGATAAACATGTATTGAACAGTAAAAGGAAGAGGAAACAGTTTCCCACAGAACAAGTAGACACATTCTACTGAAATTTATAAGTGCAAAAAAATTTTTAAAATATAAACAATTCAGGAGATGATACAGAAAGTGATGGCTATGATATATACATACAGAAAAATGTTGAGAGGATGAAAGAGATTATGTATCAATATTGCTTTAAAAAAAAAAAAAAAAGG
>CM052444.1:54178690-54193264 GCA_028533085.1 Varecia variegata
CAGGAGTTCGAGACCAGCCTGAGCAAGAGCGAGACCCCGTCTCTACTAAAAATAGAAAGAAATTATCTGGCCAACTAAAAATACATATAGAAAAAATTAGCCGGGCATGGTGGCGCATGCCTGTAGTCCCAGCTACTCGGGAGGCTGAGGCAGTAGGATCGCTCAAGCCCAGGAGTTTGAGGTTGCTGTGAGCTAGGCTAATGCCACGGCACTCATTCTAGCCCGGGCAACAAAGCGAGACTCTGTCTCAAAAAAAAAAAAAAAAAAAAAAAAGGCAAAATCAAGGTTTAGGGTATAGGTATTGGAATACCTAAAGCTTTCTACACTAAAGATTAAATTCACATGTCAGTTACAGATGTGTAATACTACTTAATGAAACAGACAGCATCTAATATCCAAAATCGACCATACAATGCAAATACTCTGAGACAAAATTGGCCATAAAATTGTGATTTTTAAAGCTGTTTTAACCAGAAAAAAAAATAAAAAGATGACTTCTTTGCAAGCAGTCTCTTTTGGTACAAAATTTAAATCTCAGTAGAAAAATAAATTACCCACAGATTTACAATTCAGTGATCATCACTGTTTACACACTAGTGTATTTATAGCTAGCCTTTTTTCCTCTTCCTATATATTTATATACCACACACATCTTTTTTGTTTTCTTTTTATAATACAAAGTTATAATCATACACTCTATATAAAACTTTACATACTACCCTTTTCACTTAACATACGTTCCCATGTCATTAAAAATTACTGTAAACATGTTTATGGCTCTATAATATTTCAAATTATGGATGTGCTATAATTTGGTATTAGACTGTTTCCAATCTTTCATTACTTTTGAAATGCCACAGTGAATATTTTTATAATCTTTGAATCTTATCACTTCCTTGGAACAAGTATCTAGAAGTATGCTTTCTGAACTAAGAAATCTGAATATTTTTAAGATTCTTGAAAAACAAATCCAGGGTGAAGGTGCCAGCAGGAAAAAAAAAAAAACTCTTGATATGAGTTGAAAAAGTGCTTTTTATTAAGATACTAAATTATATGCCTCACCTATAATCTCCAGCACATGAAAGTACTCATCTAACGTATGTGTTTACATGACTTAAAGAGACTATAAGGCTTATTTTCATGTTATATACATCTTTGTATCCTAGTATCTACCACATGCAGATGCCAAATACATGGTGACTGAACTGAATTATAGCACAAAGGCAGAAGTGTTCTCTCCAGCTGAAAAAGAAAGAGCAATCCTCATTAGGAACATACGGGTCCTACCTCTGCCGCTGAAGCAAAGGAATCCGTTGATGCGATGCTTAAGGTGTCTCGCAGGCCAAAGTCATCCACTTTCCCCTTCACGGTAACATCTGTATCTTTATCTTAAAAATAAAAGGTAAAAAGTTCAGGAAGTGATATTCTTAGTCACTGCCATATTTCACATTCTATAGTTTGGTTTTTTCCCCCCTAGTCTTTACTTAGCCTACTAGGATCTGAAGGAAAACAATACAAATCAATGGAATACAATCTGGCAAGACTCTCAGAAGTATCCCTTGTTTAACTGATTCTGAAACACTGCTGAGTAGAGAAGAAAGTGCTACAAAGCAGACATTCATTTTTAATTTAAAAGGGATTAAGCTTAATTTTGGTTTAAAAGGGCTCTTAATATGCAATAACCGAAGTTGGATTATCTACTATATGTAGTAAAATCAGTATATACCAAAGCTAGTTTAAAACAGAGCAGTTATTTGCAAGTGGTCTCCCCCAAATTGGGAGAACTGATAGGTTCATTCAAATTAACTGAATTATTAACATGGAATATTGTTTGGCCAGTCACTTGTGATAAGCTGATCAATTAAAACAATTCAAGAAGAAATCTGTGAGTTTTTCAGGCCTTAAGGCCTACTTCAAAAGACGGAACAGCCAAAAACAAGATCAGATCTAGGTCACTAATGTTTACTCTGCTTACTTGAGGGTCAAATATAACTGCCCCAATAATTTTAAAAGACTGTAAAAATTTAATTGTTTGGAAATGGTTAATCTGGCCATACCAAGACAGGCTGCCTATTAGCACTATACAGCATTCTGAATGTGGGTGTGAATATCTTCGCATACTCTTATTAGGAATCTGTTAACATTAAATTTTCAAATAAATACTTTACTTGCCCACATATGTAACTACATTGTAGCAAACAAGTGATATACTTCAAAATTTCTCACAAGTATGAAAAAGCAAAGAATAAAATATATACAGATTTTCCTTATTTTGATTCTCAACCTGCTAAATTTGTCAGACACTATATCTGCTTTAAAAGAAACCAGAAATCTCCTTGGTTTTCATTCATTCAATTTCCATTCCATCATTTTTCCCAAAATAAAATTCATTACCTTTACCAGAAATCTTTCAAGTTCTGTTTAAAACCCCTAAGTATCAGAAAATACAATTTGTGACTCTATACAGGAAGTGTGGAGTTTTTTTTTAATCCAAACCATTAATTTAGTTTAAACTCAAAAGTTGTACAAACAATTATATTCCAAACTCTAAGCCAAGCAGAAGAGAGAATAAGCCACAATTGGTACAAGGTTCATTCTTACTACCATACATGTAGCATATTTTTTTCCTACTTTATGTTTGGTGGGACCAGATTTTACATTTTAAGTATTTACCTTCCAAGTTTAAATTATAATTGTCTTCAGATGAAATTTGCATCAATCCTTTTAAAGTACCTAAAACTTTTTAGCTTAAAAAATCCTCCTACTATTACATGACTACAGGCTAGATGGCTAATGCCTGTAATCCTAGCACTCTGGGAGGCCAAGGGGAAAGGATTGCTTGAGGCCAGGAGTTCAAGATCAGTGTGAGCAAAAGTGAGACCCTGTCTCCACTAAAAATGGAAAAAATTAGCCAGGCGTGGTGGCACGCGCCTGCACTCCCAGCTACTGGGGAGACTGAGGCAGGAGGGTTGCTTGAGCCCAGCAGTTAGAAGTTGCAGTGAGCCATGATGATGCCACTGCACTCTAGCCTGGGTGACAGAGCAAGACTCTGTCCCCCCAAAAAAAGAAATCTCAGGTTAAATTATTTTATTTCAAAAATATTTTAGAAATTTATATTTTTCTATCAAACTAGAGAATAAAACAAGATAATTGTTTTATACTTATAAATCATGTAAAAACTGGAGTTTTTGGATACTCAATTATCCAGAAAAATGCCCATAATTCTCTTTTCAGGGTATATAAGATTATAAAACACGCACATACACTTTGAGCTTATTTACAAAATTTAATCAGCACTTACAACCTTCAAACCTTTATCATCTTAATTATTTTCCATTCTTAGTATTACTGTGCAAAAAGAAATCACAGTACAATTTTCATAATACCAAAGTATTATTAAAGTAGGATTAAATTTATGAGTCAATTAACTCTTCGTTCCATTGCCTTTTGCTATTTTCACAGTGGAACACAGACATTTATCTTGTGTCACTTTACCTTTCAGACATTACCCATAAGCTATTAAAGTCTGTTTTACTTCAGTTAACAGTAACCAGCTACTCAATGTCATCAGATCAGTTACTATGGTTGTACTTTATTTTTTTAAAAATCTAACAAAGAAAAATGGCTCAATTCCAGAGGAACTAGAAAGATTTACTCATTAAATCCAAGCCCATAAACCACAGACCATACCTCTTACTTCAGTAATTGTTATGATTCCTGGAATGGCATATTAATAGTTATGAAGAGAAATAATACATCTGTTTTTTAGATAAGCCAATAAAAAGTATAAAGAAAGAATCTTGGGCAACATCCCAAACTAACCGTTTTCATGCATCCAATTAAAATTTAAAATACTCTTTCTAAAAAGTATCATCAACTCTAGATTGTGGTATTGAAAGACAGGGACAGGATGAAAAATTAAAAACCAAAGGCTTCATCTTACTTAATATTTTCAGATACTTCTTACTGAATTTTTCTTAGCAGGAAAAAAATGCTAAAACCACAACGAGATATCATTACACATCTACTAGAGGACTAAAATTAGGGGGGAAAAATGACAATTTTTTTGTCAAGGATGTATAGCAGTGGAAATTCTCACACACCACTGGTGGAAACAACTGGTAGACACTTTGGAAAGTTTGGCATTATCTAGGAAAGTTCAAGATTGCATTCCCTATGATCTAGCAATTCTACCTTTGGATGTATTTTACAAAAATGCAAACATATTCATAAGAATGTTCATAACAATATTGTTTATAATAGCCCCAAACTGGAAAAAAACTATCCATCTACCATAGAATATATAAACTGTAGTATATTCATATAATGAAACATGATAAAACAGTGAAAATGAATGAATTCCTGCTACATGTAAGAACATGGATGAATCTTGAAATATGTTGAACAAAGAATTATGTTCATGGCCGGGCGCGGTGGCTCACGCCTGTCATCCTAGCACTCTGGGAGGCTGAGGCAGGAGGATCGTTTGAGCTCAGGAGTTCGAGACCAGCCTGAGCAAGAGCAAGACCCCGTCTCTACTAAAAATAGAAAGAAATTATATGGACAACTAAAAATACATAGAAAAAATTAGCTGGGCATGGTGGCGCATGCCTGTAGTCCCAGCTACTCGGGAGACTGAGGCAAGAGGATCGCTTGAGCCCAGGAGTTTGAGGTTGCTGTGAGCTAGGCTGATGCCACGGCACTCACTTTAGCCCGGGCAACAGAGCAAGGCTCTGTCTCAAAAAAAAAAAAAAAATAAAGAATTATATTCATGATTTCATTCATACAAAATTCAAAAACAGTCAAAATGAAACTACAGTGATCAGGGCTACACATTTAGTTGGTAAAACTATAAAGAAAAGCTACAAAGTACTATAATAATTAGCATGAGCATCAGGACAGTGGTTAGCTCTGGGGGTGACTGGGAGGGGTATTGACTGGGAGGGGTTAAAGGAGACCTGTGGAGTTGGCAATATTATATGTTTTGATCTACATGACAGTTACACAGGAATATGTGATAAATCACTATACATTTTGTTTTGTGCACTTTTCTGTAAGTGTTTAAGAAGCAAAGAAAAAAACCCAATACTGGCTATATGTTTTGGCCCCAAAGGGCTGAGAATAGAAAAGTTTCAGTCAGAGCTTCCAAGGTGGGGAGAAGGAGGGGTAAGACAATAAATGCATTCTGCATTTCAGTGTTGACAATGAAGCTGTAAATTATTATATTATTAGACATGAATTTTATTCCCTTATTGAGGAAGCACCTATAATGATGCTAGGTTCAAAAGTCAAAAGATGTGATGTGTTACATATAATAGCAAATTGAAAATAATTTATCTACACCCTGTAGGGAATACCAACAGTAGGAATAGTGCACAAATGCCAAGCATATACCACTCACAACCTTTTTTTTTTTTTTTTGAGACAGAGTCTCTGTCACCACAGGTAGAGTGCCGTGGCATCATTATAGCTCAATGCAACCTCAAATTCCTAGACTCAAGCAATCCTCCTGCCTCAGCCTCCCAAATAGTGGGGACTATCGGTGTGCACCACCACACCTGGCTAATTTTTCTATTTTTTGTAGAGATGGGGTCTCCCGCTTGCTCAGTCTAGTCTCAGATTCCTGAGCTCAAGAGATCTTCCCACCTTGGCCTCCCAGAGTGCTAGGCTTACAGGCGTGAGCCACTGCACATGGGCCCCACTCATAACCTTTTTCCTCCTAGCTCATTAATCATTCTTTCCTGGTTAGTGATTGGTTTAGAATTTTAAGTGAGAATGTTTAGGTGGGGATAATCAAATACTTTCAGGAAGGAGAAGACATGGAAACTAAGAGATGTGTGCTATTTAATAACAATAAAAGTGTGATGGAATTCATTAAAATACACATTTATTTTGCACTATTTGCCAGATACCAAGTTACATGCTTTACATATATTATCTTATTTAATTCCCATACCCTTTGAGGTAGATACTGTTAGTTTTCTCATTTTATGTATCAGGAAGCTCAGGCATAGAGAGGTTAAGTAACTGCTCCGTATTTACACAGTTAAGAAATACAATGGCAGGATTCCAACTCAGGATACCAGGTTCCATGCTATAAAACTATGGAGTCCTGGTGTCCAACATGGTAGCTATTAGCTACATGTGTCTATTAAGCACATGAAATGAAATGTGCTATAAGTATAAAATACACAATGGCTTTCGGAGACTTAGTATCAAAAAATATAAAATATCTCACTAATACATACTGTTAATAGGTTTGAGAAAATACATTATTAAAATTAATTGTACCTGTTTCTTTTTAGCTTTCAATGTGGCTATTAGAAATCTTAAAATTATATTTGTGGCTCAGACTATATTTCTCTTGGACAGTGTTGTTAGAGCATTCCTTTTTCATATCTTATCTGCAGTACAAAGAGATTACAAGTTCTTTCGAAGATTCTACTTTTTTTTTTTTTTTAAGAGACGGGGGTCTCACTTTGTTGCCCAGGCTGGAGTGCAATGGCTTGATCATATCTCAATGCAACCTTAAACTCCTGGGCTCAAGTGATCATCCCACCTCAGCCTGCCAAGTAGCTAAGACTACAGGCATGTACCACCATCCCCAGCTAATTTTTTTTAGAGACAGGGTCTCATCTTGCCAAGGCTAGTCTCAAACTCCTGGCCTTGAGGAGGCCTCCTACCTTGACCTCCCAAAGTGCTGGGATTATAGGGGTGAGCCACTGTGCCTGGCTTCAACTTACATTTTTTGAGTGACTACTATGTGTCCAGGCATTCTAGATGCTTTCACAGACTATTCTATTATATTTAACATATGTAATCAGTATATAAGAATAGCCTAATTATATATAATGAATGTTTTATTGTAACTAGAAAAAAAGGCCATTTTCTAATCCAGTGGCTACTGTTCTGGCTTTCAATGGCTCCTCATCTGGTTTTTCAAAGCCTTCCATAATCTCTGACCATCCTACCTATCCACTGTTATTTTCCAGGAATTACTAAAACAAACAAACAAACAAACCTCTTAGTTCTAGCTGAGGCTATGTCCACCACAGTCTCACTTCTCATATAGTAATGCAATGGGTAAAGGCCTGGGCTTTGGAGTCAGCCAGCCAGCATTTGGCTCACGACCCTAAGACTTGCCACTTACTATCCAGGTATACTAAGGATAATAATATTGATTTCACAGAGTTGTTGTGAGGATTAAACGAAAGATCTGTGGAGGCACAGTATTTGGTACGTGGTGCAAAATCATTTTCACGATTATTATCATTGTCAAACGCATTCTTTACTCAAGCCTCTGGCTCCTCCGTATCTTCTCTACATACAAACTACTCTTCTGCTGCCTTGCCCCGTGCTACTCAGGAACACACCTTCTTTTTTTTAACACTCAGCTCAAGTATTACCCCATAAGCTTTCTCCCAAAATTATCAAATTTGCTGCTTCTATGAAAGGCAGCATAGCGAAGCTGTTAAAATCATGGGTTCTGGAGCCAGATGGCTTGGATTCCAATACTGACTCTCCTATTTATTATAATAGCTGTGTAACCTTGAGTAAGTTTATCTTTTCTGCTTCTCAGTTGTAAAATGGGAATGCAATCAACCTCATAAGGCTGTGTGAGAATTAAATGAGTTAATATATGTAAAGTAAGCATTCAATAAATAGCTATTCACATTATTACTCAAAAGATAAATGTGTACCATTTAATAAACTATATTTTTATTAACTATTGCCTAAATATATAACCTTTCTGTTTAGCTGGACTGAAGCAGCTTGAGTAGAGGGACTTTCTCATTTCTTCTTTCCTTTTCTTTCTTCCTTTTTTCTGATGGTTCCTATAGTCCTCAGGAGAGCACTGAACACATTATAAACACCTAAATATCTATTCAATCTCTAGTTGAGAGAGCCTGTTATATATTTCCTCTGGCCCATTTTGCCTGCAATATAACTTTAACTTGTTTTCAGAGCCCTTTTAAATTTTTCATATGTCTAATACCCAGCCCTAAATTAACTAAAATTATAATACTATCTTATATACCTGAAATATGCAGTTTACACCCCTTAATGAATGATAATTAGCCTAAGTAGTGCCTAAAAGAAAGCTTCCCATAAACTGGTTGATTATACATTAAAAACACCCCATATATATTGGATGCTGACTCAGAGCAACAACTTAACAAAAAAAAAAAAGAAAAAGAGAAGAGAAAAATAAAAATGTCCCATAAATTACCACACTAACTAACTCTCACGGAGTAGCTTTTTATTTTCTTGTAACCTTTTAAAATAAGTAAATATAAAATTTTAAAAACATGTTTTTCCCTGTCTCAATCACCCAAAACTTTTACAACATTCATGCATAGATATAAACGATGTTCTTCTTTGGAAGAACACTGAAACTATAGTGCTTAATTTTAACTAAATTGTCACATATTTTAGACCAAAAATCTGACTGGATTCAAGCCTTCCCCCTTCTTTCACAATCTCATAATACACATATTACTTAAGTTTTTCCAAAGCAAGATTTGCTTTAAAAGTTTAAAAGAAAAGAAAACTAGAAGACACTTCAGCCCCTGGAACTTGGAACTTTAGGCCTGCATCTATTTTCCTAGACCAATCCGAGTGGGTTTTCTGTGTCTCACTTTTGCCATCCCTACGCACATTCTATTTTTTGTCACTTAGAAAACATTGGGTCTATTTTAACCTCAGCAGGTTCTAGTGAAGATTCCAAAGATGCCACTCTTGTTTTAAAATCCAGGCTGTCCACTGTAGATTTTATAACACCAGCAAGAAGCAGCAGCCTGCCAAATGTCTCAATGTCATCTGACTTTTATGTCAGCAGCTATTCTCCAGGTGATTTTCAGCAGTTTAAACATGATTTGGAACCTTGTCCTTTTATGTTTTTACTAAAAATGGAAAAGCTCTTGCTGCCAACAAGGTGAGCTATTTTCCAGAGTCTACTATAATTTGTTTAAATAATCAAGAATCTAATAAATTATTGTTATTCTTTGCATATTTTGTATGACTATCTGCCCATCCATACTGTGGATGATTTTTTTTTCTGATTTGTTTTAAAATACTAAAGTATAATTTTGAGAGAAAGAACAAAGTTGAATACCAAAATAAAAAACAACATAATTTCAGAAAGTGAAAGAACTAAGAGAGTAATAACATTTTCTTGATTTTTAACCTCCATGTGCCTCAATATTGAAAAGAATAACAGTAAAATCCATTGGAACAAAAGAAAGGAGAACTGATCGGTTCTTGATGTGTTATGACATACACATAACCTTATTATTATATGAAATAATAATACATGTACAAAAACAGCCTGACACTACCCAAAAGAAGATTTCCACAACAGTTGTGCCCAGTTTTCCCTATTTATCAAAACTTTTATATACCATGATCAGCCAACGAAACAACTGTGACTCCTAACTGGGAAGTCCAGCTGCCAAGGCAAACTGAGTGACAGAGGAAAGGGAAAGAGGGCCACTCATACAGTCTAGCTGAGTAGCAGCATTTTCTACCTTTTTTTTTTTTTTTAAGAAGAAAGAATTGACTGGATTAACCCCAAGTGGAACAAGAAAAAATTAAGATTAGGCCTGCAGTTATAGAGACTTCAGTAGGGCCACTAGGTACAACTGGTCACTCCGTGTACTACACAAAGACCCCTGGCCAAGGGAACAAGTGGGGCAGAAATCCGGCTTATATACCAGGCCTGCATCTTCCTGAAGGAAGGTGAACCTTTTTCATAGAACAAAGGTGCCCTTCCTAAGGGGCTCACCTTTTTCTAAATTACACAAAGGCCTTGAATGGGCCAGTGAAGGTCCTCAGCACAGAAATCCAAGCTGTTAAGATTTAATGAGAATACAAAAGAGGCAAAGGCAAGCAGCAGGAATTTCCCCTGTTTTGTGGACCCAGCAATTTTCATGATATTGCTTTCTTCTCTGAACCTATTTTGACTTGCATATATAATACCAGTTAGGCTTCATTTGGTGGTATTATTAAACCCTTTGAAATTAAGATTATGAAATTAAGATTATCCCTTAACACATGGGAGGAAATTACTAAGCTGAATTTCTCTTATGTTGTGCAATTTGCACTCTGTATATTTAGAGGTCTGAGTATACAACTTAAGCCTGTAATTCATATCACTCCCTAAAAATAAACCCTCAGGGAGTTTATCCTCCAACCACAGTGATTCTGCAGGAAAGGAAGAGGACAAGGTCTTAGAGCTTCAACTCGGGGCTGACATCTGACGCAAGATGATAGGTTGAGGTATTTCCTCTTGCTGCCAAGCTTATTTAATATTTCTAAATGTTCTATCTGGCTGTTTACCAAAAAAGAGTAACAGCTCTCTACTGGTCAGGAGGTCCCATTTTACAGCTTTTCCTATTCTCTGCCAGAGAATTTGCGTAGTCAGTACTAGGCTGGAAAAAATCTCTAATTTTCCCTTAAAGGATGTCTCATTGACTCCATAAAAGCCTATGCATAAAAGAGCAGCAAGAAAGATGGATAAAATATTTAAACTGTACCAGCCACACTTCCAGAATCTCCTTCAAACACATAAATTTGGTTATGACTTCTTATAATCCTGAGTAACTCCCTTTGGCCTAAAGGTACGATGCAAAGACCTTCATGTTTTATCTCACGACCACCTTTCTAGATTCATCTCCCACCACTCTCCTACACGTATTATGTTCTCAAGACATCAAACAACTTGTAGTTCCCCAAACAGGCTTCACTCTGCACCCTGACTCATGTTCCCTCTGCTTGGAATGCTCTTTTCTCAACTGTCTTCCTGGTGGACAAACCATCTTTCTTTGAGCGCCATTCCTTCTGTGAAACCTTCCCTTGAGCCTCCCCACTCCCGAAAAATAACAATATGTTTTTTGTTTGTTTGTTTGTTTGAAGAGACAGTGTCTTGCTCTGTTATCCAGGCTGGAGTGTAGTGGTACAATCATAGCTCAGTGCAGACTTGAAAAGAATATCTGCTCAAGGGATCCTCCTGCCCCAGTCTCCTGAGTACCTAGGACAACAAGTGTGTGCCACCATACCCGGCCTTTTTATTTTTTTGTAGAGACAGGGTCTCATTATGTTGCCCAGGCTGGTCTTGAACTCCTAGCTTCAAGCAATCCTCCCACCTCTGCCTCACAAAATGCTGGGATTACAGGCATGAGCCACCGGGCCTGGCCCAATCGTACACTTTTCTTTGGTGTTGCCACAGTACTTTATAAACACATTACTATGTACTTACTCTACTGTGCTACGTAATTTTTTAATGCCTGTCTCTAAAACTAGACTCTGCATTGCCTAACAGGAGGGATAAAATTTTCTTCATCTTTGTCTCTCCAGTGCCTTATACCATGTTTGACATATACTGGGAAGTTAAATGTTTGCCAAATAAATATTCCAGACCTAAGATTCTACCAGTTCCTTCTGTTCAAAAACTAGATTATGAAGAATCAGCCTAAACACACATCTGAAATATGCAAAGCAATGATTTTAAACTTTAAAAATTCTTGGTTTGTTTTTAAGGACTAGATTTGTTCCAACACATCAGTATAAAAGAATCTCAAAGTCTTTTGTTTCAGCCAGAAAAACAATATTTGTCATACTTATGGCTTCAGAATTGGCTGCTAATAATGCTATTGTAAATACACACTACTCTTCACAGAAAATGTAAGCACAGAAAACATAAAGCCCAATTAATTGTAGAAGGCAACTGAAGTGTAGAGTAAGAAGCATGAACTTTACTCATTTGAATCGTGTCAACTAAATAATGTACCCCAGAAACTTGTGAGCAAGCTCCATCTGTTGTTAATAAGGTTTATTTTTAAACTGGTATTAAATTCAACAATTTGGTCCTGCCCAAATAACCTAACCAAAGTGAATAAAGAATAATCTTAATTTCTGAATGTACTGTTACTGAAATAAACTACAAAAGCATGTAATGACACATACTCTACATGATATGATGATAACAGAAGTCCCTTAAAGAATAAGTCATTCCTTAGTGTTAGATTTTAGTCTCACATTCTACCAATGTTTCATTAGTTGTTGTGGCCAATTAAAGCCTAATTTCTACCAAAATAATCGAGATAATACTAATCCGTTTACTGTAAAAGATACAAATACTTTATTGTGTGATATGTGATACATATATTATATACACAGCATAGATGTGTATTTTGAATCAAAATAATAAACATTTTTGAATCTACCACTCATTTACAGCCACTTTTTAAAGCTTACAAAATTATTTACTTATTAAGGAAAAATAATATAATCATGCAGAAAAACACTACTGTATACATCTTCATCTTACCTAATACTCATGACATTTGGGTCTTCAAATGAATTTCACAGATATCCAGCAAAAAACAGCCACAGATAACCAAAGAATTAACTCGCATGTCCTAAACAAGATCTGTTTACTTTCAAGTTCTTATCTTAGTCTCTTAAACAGGCTGAAGGCACTTCAGTTGTCAGTTGTGATAAAGCATGGAGGAGGGGAGAAAAAGTTAAAAAGGATCTTCTCCTTTGTGGAGGGAGTTTAGACCCTGAAGTTTAGGCAAACAGCTCAGTATTGAGGAATATACTAACATATATTGCTTTCTAATAGTTTCATAAGGATAAATCTTAGTTAGCCAATCAGATCATAAGCAACCTAAAGACAGGGGGACTTTAGTCCCTATTTCATCCGAATCTCACCACACAAGAGCCACACAGTAAGCAGTTAAATAAATACTTATGAATTGATTGTTAAGCCATATTTGCCTTAGCAGTCTTCATGTGTCTCTCTGCCATTAATGCTCCTCTGAGTGGCTACAGCCATAATAGATATAGGCTTCGATTATGTGAGTGGGCCAGCTAATTTATCGTCCTTTGACACAGCTCTTTGCAGAGGTAAAAAGATTATAAGAATCTACCCAGAGCAGGAAGATGGAGGGAGGGGAGGAATGAAAGCATAGGGTTAGAAAGAAAAGTATGCTATGATTCATAGATAATATGTGGTCTTGCAAACTAAAATAAAATTTTAAGGCTCCCCCGCACCAGCAGACTGAATGGATCCCCTCTTGGCCAAGGGGATATCCTAAAACTAAATTGCCTACCAGGAGGAGGGAGGTCAGACATGCCTCATCATGCCCCATTCCCTTGTTGGAGATATCCTTTGTAACCCATTTATAGGCCTAAGGGTACGCAAAGACAAACCCGCAGGTCTTCAATTTATGCAACAAATATATGTGGCTTTTCCCTAATTAACAGAGCTCCTTATCTTAAAACATTCCAAGCCTTTAGACAAAGCTTCATGTCTTTAATCAATTACAAGTCAAAGAATCTTTAAACCCACCTATAACCTGTAAGCCCTTGCTTCGAGATGGCCCACCTTTTCAGGCCAAACCAATGTATGCCCCCCACATATTGATTTACGACTTTACCTGTAACCCGTGTCTCCCTGAAATGTATAAAACCAAACTGTAATCCAACCACAGCTAGTCCACTTGCTCAAGGTTTCTTGGGCATGGCTCTGGGTCATGGTCCTCAAATTTGGCTCAGAATAAATCTCTTTAAAATTACTTTACAGAGTTTGGCTTCTTTCTATTAATAGTCTAGATAAAAGTCTGAAAGAACCTATGACAAATTACCAGTAACAGAACTAATAAGACTTCACAAGGGTTGTTAACATTCAAATGCAAAAATCAGTAACATTTTAGATACAAGTAATAAAAAATTAGAAAATGTAAATTTTAAAGATGTACCATTTAAAAACAATAAAACTATAAGGAGCTTAGGAAAAAGATGTATAAGATATTTATGGAGAAAATTATAAAACATTATGAAAGACATAAATGAAGACCTAAATAAAGAATCAATGCCTATAATCCTAGCACTCTGGGAGGCTGAGGCGAGGGAATCACTTACGATCAGGAGTTAAAGACCAACCTGAGCAAGAGTGACATCCTGTCTCTACAAAAAATAGAAAAATAAGCCCAGTGTGGTGGCTCATGCCTGTAGTCCCAGTTACTTGGGAGGCTGAGGCTGAGGCAGGAGGATCGACCAGGACTTTGAGGTTGCAGTGAGCTATGACGCCACTGTACTCTAGCCAAGGTGATAGAACAAGACCCTGTATGAAAAAAAAAAAAAAAAAAATCCCATGCTCATAGATGGAAAGATTAATATTATGAAAATGTAAATGCTCCCACAGCTGACCTATTCATGCAATGTAATAATCAAAATCCCAAGAGAGTTTTTCATGAAATTTGACAAGCTGTCCAAAACTTCACATGGAAAAGCAAAGGGCTAAGAACAGTCAAGGCGAGTCTCAAAAAAGAACACAGTGAAAGGACTCACCCTGCCTGGAGTCAAGACTTGTTATAGTAATTAACACACTGAAAAATCAATGCAGGAACAAATAGACTAACACAACAAAACAGAGGGCCCAGAAACAACATATGGAGAAGGAGACTTGACGTGACAGAGGGGACATTTCAAATCTGTGAGAAAAGAATACATTATTCAATGAGTGGTACCAAGGCAACTAGCTATCCAAGTATCAAAAACAAAACAATA
>CM052444.1:54193764-54225754 GCA_028533085.1 Varecia variegata
GCGGTGGCTCACGCCTGTAATCCTAGCACTCTGGGAGGCCGAGGCGGGTGGATCGCTCGAGGTCAGGAGTTCGAGACCAGCCTGAGCAAGAGCGAGACCCCCGTCTCTACTAAAAATAGAAAGAAATTATCTGGCCAACTAAAATATATATAGAAAAAATTAGCCGGGCATGGTGGTGCATGCCTGTAGTCCCAGCTACTCGGGAGGCTGAGGCAGTAGGATCACTTAAGCCCAGGAGTTTGAGGTTGCTGTGAGCTAGGCTGACGCCACGGCACTCACTCTAGCCCGGGCAACAAAGCGAGACTCCGTCTCAAACAAAAAAAAAAAAAAAAAAAAGAAAAAAAATCTTTGAAAGCTGCTTAAGAACCCAGGCAAATCATTCTTAAGAAGGTTTTAAGATATGGTAGATAAAGAATACCTCTCCTCGAAAGTCATTTCTTCAATTATCTGTAGAGCCTACTACCTGAATAAAATTTCTTTAAATGCAATGTAGGCTTTTCCTTCTTGTTTAATTTTCTATAGCAAAGAATGGCTTTTTGTTCTTCCTCCTAAAAATACTTATGTACATAAAAGGCAATTATATCACTACCCTCCTTTCTCCAAGCAATACAACTCTAATTCCTTTATCCTTTTCTCACACTATCCTTCTCTATACAGATTATTTTAGATAAACACTAGAAGAATTATTTGACAGTAGAGTTGTCCAAAGATAAAAATTGCCTCCTTAGGAAGCACTGTGTTCCATCTCATTATAGAATATAATCTAGACTACCACATATCATCAGTTTTGTAACCAGAAGTCAAACGTATGTCACCAATCTTTTTTTAATGTCATCAATTTTGTAAAGGGAATTGAAACCACAGATGGGTGATTTGTCTAGGTGATCCACGGGGCTCCTACCAATCTTTTTTTAAAGTTTTTGGTTTTTTTCTGAGACAGAGTGTCTTGCTTTGTCACCCAGGCTGGAGTGCAATGGCACAATCGTAGTTCACTGCAGCCTCCAACTCCTGGGCTCAAGCAATCCTCTTGCCTCAGCCTCCTGAGTAGCTAGGACAATAGGAATGCACCACCACACTCAACTAATTTTATTTATTTTTTCCTATAGAGACAGGGTATCACTATATTACCCAGGCCACTCTTCAACTCCTGACCTAAAGCAATTCTCCTGCCTAGGCCTCCCAAAGTGCTGGGATTACAAGTGTGAGACACCATGCCCAGCCCCAATCTTCATTCTGTAATAAGGCCCCCTGCGGCATCTCTAGCTTTGCTCTATTTCTCTTCAATTTGAACTTTCAATATTCTACTAGACAATTAGAGTAATCTAGAAATATAGTGAGCTTAACTCTCTGGAGACTTTTGGAAAAGGTAGCAAAAGAACTGTTCTTCCTTCTTTCCCACAGAAGGAGTACCTACTGTGATAGCACTGGTGATGATATAGTCTAACTATTCTAAAGAGTGGGAATACATTCAGAAGCATATGGTCCTTCTGCCAAGTCATCAACCCCTTTACTGCTCACCGGCCAGGACCACGTGAAGGTTTTTTGGTTTTGTTTTTTATTTTGCATGTATTTCCATTAAAAGAAAGATAGCCTGAAATAGAGCAGAGAAAAACAGGGAAGAGCATTTGAATCTCCTGATTCAGCAATAGGTTCATTTGGTTCTTCTCCAAGGCTCCAGTGAGGCCCCCTAGATATGCTCATAGTCAAGCCAAAAGGACTACGGAGATGTAATACACAGAAGGCATTCTTTCCATCTTTCTTTTTTTTTTTATCTGACTTGTATCAAGTATGAAGGCCTTCTTTCTATTTAAAATTTTTTCTCTATACAAAAAGAATACTAATGATAGCTAAATAAAATAGATCAAGTAAAGTGGATTCTGACAGACTCATTAGATAAGGGTCAAAAGACTAGGTAAGGTTAGTGTAGATGGCTCAATAATGGCCACACAAAGATATCAGATCCTAATTCCTAGAACCTATAACTGTTATCTTATAAGGAAAAAGGGTCTTTGCAGATGTGATTAAGAATTCCAACATGGGGAGACTATCCTAGATTACCTGGTGGGCCCTAAATCTAATCAAAAGTGTCCTTGTAAGAGAGAGGTAGAGGGAGATTTGATACACACAGAGGAAAATGTGATATGAAAATGAAAGCAGAGACTGGAGTGATGTGGCCAAAAGCCAAGGAATGCTGGCCACTACCAAAACCTGGAAGAGGCAAGGAATGAATTCTTCCCTAGGCCTCCAGAGGGAGATTGCTCTACTGACACTTTAATTTCAATCCAGTGATAATAATTTGGACTTCTGGCCTCTAAAACTCTGAGTGAATAAATTTCTGTTGCTTTAACCCACCAAGTTTACGGTAACTTGTTACAGCACTCCCAGGAAACTAATACAATGGGCTATGTTATGTAGACTAGATTCAACAGACATAAGAACATTTTAAAATTATAGTTGCTTCCCTTAGAACAATTCAGTTTTAGTTTCAAATTAAATTTGAGTACAGTATCTTAAAACTTTATCATATTATTCCTACCCATTAAGTATAAGTTCTCAGGAGTGGTCACAGGAATATTAACAAGTTTAATATCATCTTCATCAGCTTTGTCCCAGGAATTAGAATTGCCACAAGCACAGCTATGACAAGAATTGACACTCTGGACCTAAAATTAAGATAGAGAGAAGTTACTTCAAAATCTCTCTTATGATAGAATATTGTGTTTTTGTTGTTTTTTCCTAAGAGTCAGGTTCTGCTCTGTTGCCCAGGCTCTACTGTACAGTGGCTCAATCAAAGCTCACTGCACTCTCAAACACCTGGGCACAAGCAATCCTCCCACCTCAGCCTTCCAAGTAGCTAGGACTACAAGTGCATCACCACACCTAGCTAATTTTTGTATTTCTTGTAGAGACAGGGTCTTGAACTCCTGGCTTCAGCAGTCCTCCCACCTCGGCCTCCCAAAGTGCTGGGATTACAGGCATGAGCCACTGTGCCTGGCCAGTATGTTGTGACCTTTTATATTTATAAATTATTTACATAAATCCTATTACAGGTAAAATAATCCATGACATTTCCACCTGAAGAAATAACTCTGATTGTATTCAATCAAATTTAGGGGTCATACGACCCTAAATATTCTGAGCCTGTTTGCTCAAAAATATACAGGTAGAATATCTTGAACATAAATCACTTATTTCCATCAAAAATCAGGCTGTTATTTTTATATCATTTACTGTTTTAAGTATTTACTTATAAATTGTATCTATACCTATTGATGTAAGATAGATAGTTTACTTGTTTTTTTTATTTTTTATTTTTTTAGAGACACAGTCTCACTCTGTTGCCCAGGCTGGAATGCAGTGGCACAATCATAGCTCACTGTAAACCTTGAACTCCTAGGATCAAGTGATCAATTCTTCTGGCTCTCCCTCCCGAGAAGCTTGGACTACAATTGAGTGCCACCACACCCAGGTTTTATTTTTCTTTTTAAATTTTTTACAATGCTGACTCTCTGCTAAATGATAACTAAAAGTGAAAATTCTCCATCATCTTTGTATATGCTCTCCCTTAGCAAGGTTCAGAGTCAATTTTTTCAATCACCCCTATGCAGATGATTCTCAAATCCCTAATTCCAGTTCTGTCCTCTTTGAGAAATCTAGGCCCACATTTTCATTTGCCTATTAGGTGACTCCACTTGGCTCTCTTGCTGGCATCTCAAACTGACCACAGTTATGCACCTCAAAATGATATTTCAGTCAACAATGGACCCATATGATAGTGAACCCATAAGATTATAATACCATATTTTTATTGTAGCTTTTCTATGTTTAGATATACAAATACCATTGTGTTACAATTGTCTACAGTATGCAGTACAATAACACGCTGTACAGGCTTGTAGCCTAGGAGCAATAGGTTACACCATATGGCCTAGGTGTATATACTAGGCTATACCATTTAGGTTTGTGTAAGTATACTCTCTGATGTTCACACAACGAGGCAATCACCTAACAACACATTTCTCGGAACTATACCCTGTTGTTAAGTGATGCATGACTGTATATCAAAACAGGAGCTTACACATCCCGCTCTGCCCCATCTGGGGGTGCTCTGCTCAGGGATGGGCCAGCAGGGCTACTCCCAACCTCCCCGGGAAGCAGAGAATCAAGAAACCTCTCGGGTCCTATTTTTTCATTGTGTGATTCCAGGGGTGCACAAGGGCCCGGGGGAATGTCTGAAAAGAAGGGCATGGAAGGGAGGGCTGCAACCCCGCAGTCTTGCTCTGCTGGTATAGCAGGCAGCTGCTCACCCCCACCATGCCCTGCACTGCAGGCTCCTGCGTCAGCAGATTAAGCATTTTATGTATTTTATTTTATTTTATTTTATTTTTTTTGAGACAGAGTCTTGCTTTGTTGCCCCGGCTAGAGTGAGTGCCATGGTGTCAGCCTAGCTCACAGCAACCTCAAACTCCTGGGCTTAAGCAATCCTTCTGCCTCAGCCTCCCGAGTAGCTGGGACTACAGGCATGCGCCACCATGCCCGGCTAATTTTTTCTATATATTTTTAGTTGGCCAGATAATTTCTTTCTGTTTTTTTTAGTAGAGACAGGGGTCTCGCTCTTGCTCAGGCTGGTCTCGAACTCCTGACCTTGAGTGATCCACCCGCCTCGGCCTCCCAGAGTGCTAGGATTACAGGCATGAGCCACCACGCCTGGCCTTATATTGTATTTTAAATACAGGTTTTAAACTTGTCAAAAAAACCAAAAGACAAAAAAAAAAACCACTTAGCATCTTCCCACAAGAAACTCTTCCTCCTTCTAAGTTCACTACTATACTTCCATTCCCACAAATTCTCCACTAGAAAACAGGAAGTCATCTTCAAAGTTTTTCCCATACGTTTCATATCCAGTTACCAAATTTTGTGCACCCTGTCCCCTTCTTTCAACTCCTGTTGTCATGACCCTAATTTAGGCACTCATTACTGCCTAAGAGGCAGAAAATCCAGGTAGTTCACAGCTCTGGCAGAGGAATGATTAGGTGAGCTAGACAAGTACAGTAAAATGTTTCTAAAGACTTGTTATTCACACTATTATCATAAAACTCACTTTTATCTACTTCTAGTCAAAAAGAACAGCTTCAGCTTTCAGTTGAGAAAATTCAAAATAGAGGAAATTCTCAGACACTAAGGAAATTCACATTCTAGAATAGGCATATTCTTCATTATCCTGCTCAGTTTCACAGAGGAATTAAAAGTCTGCAGCCTTTGTACCCTAGCAAAGCTTTTAAATATTTTGGATTTTTTAGGCATTACAAAATGGGCAGCTATATATATTCCAATGAAATATAGAAGTAAGGTACAGAATATGGTGTTCTACAAACTACTAAGAGAAAAAATGAGTATGCACGATGGTAGTGGCATAAATTCCTTGGAAGTATACATAAAAAACTGTTGGCTGGGAGTGGTGGCTCATGCCTATAATCCCACAACTTCGGGCGGCAAAGGCAGGAGGATCACTTGAGCCTAGGAGTTTGAGACCAGCTTGAGCAACACAGCAAGACCTCATCTTTACAAAAAATTATGCAAAAAATATTAAAAAATTATACAAATAACTGGGCATGATGGCACATGCCTGTAGTCTCAGCTACCTGGGAGGCTGAGGCAGGAGGATCATTTGAGCCCAGAAGTTCGGGGCTACAGTGAGCTATGATCACACCACTGCACTTCAGCTTGGATGACAAAGCGAGATCCTGTCCAGAAAAAAAGAAAAATTGTCAATGTTCTTTATCTCCAAGAAGGGGAATTTAGTGGATCAGGAATACATTTTCTTTTCTTTTTTTTTTTTACAATACAGGGTCTCATTATGTTTCCCAGGATGGCCTAGAATTTAGAACTCTTGGACTTAAGCGATCCTCCTGCCTTACTATTCCAAGCTTGTAGCTGGGACTACAAGCATGCACCACCAACCTGGTTCTCAGTGTACATTCTTTTGCTTGTTCTGCATTTAGTAGCAAGTACATATCCTATCTACTTTTTAAATCAATGTTTAAACTACATTAGATTTAAACAAATACTAACTTCATTCCTTACTTGTCAATTAATATTAATATTATATTAATGCTCCAAAAAAGAAGGGAGGTCTTCTGCTTCTCCGTCAACACTACGTTAATGCTCCAAAGAAGGAAGTGAGGAACTTCATAAGTGGCTTCAGCAAGCCAAACACTTTTACCTAAAGAGGCTCATCAAGTGATTATTGTGACCCAGCACAAAGTCTGGCTGCATTGTCCAGCTTCTTGCAGAACATCTAATTTTGATGTACTACTTCCAAATCAACACCATTCTCACCTGGACCCATGGGACCATATCACATACTCAAAAAAACCTGGAACCAAATTGGCTGAATATTTAGCAAAAGGATACTTACTTGCCTGAAGAAAGCAGATTCAACCAGATGATTTCTTAATGTTCTTCCCATACTAAGAACTCTAAGTTTATGACACTTAACTAATAGATGACAAGAGACAGATAAACAAATATTAAAAAAATATTATTTCTTTACTTACAGAGGCCAAACTCTGTGCAGACCCTGAGTATTTACTGAAAAGTCCTCCATTAGCATAGTTACAAGACTGAGATCCTTTGTCTTTGTTGGAACTTAAAGATAACGTCAAATTCTGTCTACTACTGGAACAACTTGAACCTGTCAAACAAACAACTAACTAATATTAAAGGTATCAATAACCTCAATGCTAAATTTTAGGTAAAATTTCAAAGTTCATATTATATTCACTCAGAAAGCTTCTGATTTTAAAACACTTCACTCAGTTGTGTGTAAATGATTAAATGTACACCATTATTAAAATTTATACCTCTATATAATGTTTTTAACACTGCTAAATTGTGCTGCTGAAATGAAGAGTAAAACATTCACCTAATTCATTAGGGTGGTATGTGAATTGTCTCTTATAATCAGTATAAAAATACTGGCAACTATGAACCTTTAAATTGTAAATTTAACAAAATATAAATACTTCCTTTCAATCACATGTAAACCTTTTCCATATTGCATAATGTTATAATTAGCTTTTTTTTTTTTTTTTAAGACAGAGTCTCACTCTGTTTCCTGGGCTAAAGTGCAGTGGTATCCTTATAGCTCACGTACAACCTCAAACTCCCAGGCTCAAACAATCCTCCTGCCTCAGCCTCTCGAGTAGCTGGGATTATAGGTGCGCACCACCATGCCCAGCTAATTGTTCTATTTTTTTTTTAGGGACGGAGTCTCATTATGTTGCTCAGACTGGTCTCAAACTCCTGGCCACAAGCAATCCTCCCGCCTTGGCCTCCCAAAGTGCTAGAATTACAGGCGTGAGACGCTATGCCCAGCCTGTAATTAGCTTTTCATACTTCTCTTTCCTCTACCCATCTATCCGTTTTTCTAGGGCAGACATCATGTCTTAGTTTTTCTTAATGCAGCAGTTAACCCATTCGTGGATTCAAATCTCAGCACTTAAATGACCTTTTCCATATCTCAATTTTCTTTATGTGGAAAATGGGAACAGCAGCATGGAATTATAGTCCTAATTCACAGGATTTCTAAATAATAATCTAATAAAGCTAGTCTAATCTAAATAATAATGCTAATCTAAATAAAGCATTAAAGGCCGGGCACGGTGGCTCACGCCTGTAATCCTAGCACTGTGGGAGGCCGAGGCGGGAGGATTGCTCGAGGTCAGGAGTTCGAGACCAGCCTGAGCAAGAGCGAGACCCTGTCTCTACTAAAAAATAGAAAGAAATTAACTGGACAACTAAAAATATATAGAAAAAATTAGCCGGGCATGGTGGCGCATGCCTGTAGTCCCAGCTACTCGGGAGGCTGAGGCAGGAGGATCACTTGAGCCCGGGAGTTTGAGGTTGCTGTGAGCTAGGCTGACGCCACAGCACTCTAGCCCTGGACAACAGAGTGAAACTCTGTCTCAAAAAAATAAATTAATTAATTAAAAATGAAAAAAAAAATAAAGCACTAAATATACAGCACTCAGCTGAGACTTAATAAAAATCTCAGTAACTGATCAGCCATCATTACTGCTGTAATGTTCACTATACTTGGTATGATATAGCAACTCTTTGAATTATTTGCCAGACTGATGAATCACAAAAGCAAACCGTACACTAAATAGCAAAAAACTAAGAAAGCCAGCATGCTCAAGAAATTGTTTTTATTGAAACAATTTGACAATATGTGCCATATCTCTAACAAAAATTATAGGTCCTTTAAAGCTGCAGTCCCCAGCCCCCAGGCCAAGGCCCATCACCAGTCTGTGGGCTGTCAGGAAACGGCCGGGCACCGCTGCCTGAGCTCCGCACCACATCCCATCCGACCCCCTTACCCACCTTCACACACGGCATCCCCCCATCCCCAGTCCGTGGAAAAACTGTCTTCCATGAAACCAGTCCCTGGTGCCAAAAAGGCTGGGGACCGCTGCTTTAAAGGACAGCAATTTTACTTCTAGGCCATTACATACTAAGGAAATAGATAAGTATATACAAAAAAAGAAAAACACAAACATCCTAACAGGGACAATAGGGAAATAATTAAATAAATTAAACTTAACACTAATTATATTATTCTTTTAAAAATTTTTTATTAGTGGCAAGGGCTAGACTAATTATACATTAAAAATGATAGCACAGAGATATATTTATTGACCTAGAAAGACATTTTTATACACTGTCAAATATTTTAAAAGCAGGCTACAAAATGATCATAATTTCACTTAAAATATATATAATTGTATATAAAATTTTATGTCTCAATATGATATTTAAATGCAAATATAAATGGATTGATAGACAAAAGTATTATTAGTAGTTATTTCTAGGTAGCAGATTTCAAGTGATTTTAATTTTTTCTATTTGCATATCAATGTTTTCTAATCTTTCTAATATGAATCTGTTTTACTTGTGAGTTAAATAATAAGGAAGAAACTTTTGGAGACTAAAACACTGAAATCACTGCACTCCGGTTATGACATACACATAAGATTATTTTTGTAGATTTAATTCAGCTATTTCCACATACCTTTGTCTGAAGCTGCTCTTTTAGTGTATTCAAGGATGAGGTTCTCTGGTTCCCATGGTAATGGTTTTCCTTTCTTTTTTCCACGTTTTCTTTTAAAGTGATGGGCCAGAAAAATTACAGATATAGCACTCACCGCTGTTACCACAAACAACTTTTTAGCTACTGGTGAAAATTTGATCTGGAAAAGATGCAGTTAGATTGAAAAAAACATCTTTTATTTGTTCACTTAAAGTAAGGATATAAGAACTAAACTTAATCTAACCTGTTTCTAAATACTATCAAGAGAATATGATTTCACTTTTTCAGTGACAGCTAGCCCAATTTGATTTTAAGAAATTTTTTAAAACATAATAATTTATTACCCATTGCTCTGAAGTTCTCAGGTAACCAATATTACCCAAAAAGTCAATAGGAACACAAAATAATTCACCCCCATTAACAGTTTTTGAGCAACTAATGATTAACTCATGAAACTGAATCTTCTGTCTGAATCACAGCAAGATTTTTAATCACAAGAATGATTAAATCAGACTTTTAAACTGAGCCTTTTTAAAAACTATCTGGAAATACAGGCAAATAGAAGTTAAATTGATTTCTAAACACTCTCAAAATAAGCCATTTTTTCACAAATTATTCAAAAACATTTACTCAGAATTTTACAAGGTACCAGGGCTGTGCTATGAATTAAAATCTTAATATGATTCTATTTAACAAGCATATAATGAGTACCTACTACTAATCAGAAAGCACTGGGCATAATGAAGGTCACAGATCTTCTCTCAAGCAGTGTACTAACTAATAGTAGAAAAAGATATGTAGAAAAAACAATTACAGTATAGTGTGATAAATAGTTATACAAGTACTAAGTACTAACATCAGAACAATAGTGATTATTAACCTTCTCTTGGGAGACAAACAGTATTAATCACCTAAAATGCAGAGGAACTCTAAAAGCCAAAGGCTTGGGATGTAGAGAGCTGGAAAGAGTGTCACTTCCAACCTCCAAAAACGAAATAAAGCCAGACACATGGCAGTTTTTCAAATTTTCTTGACCCCATCCAAACACTGAGGTCAGAGGGCAACCAACTGGACCCTAAACTAAGGAGACAGGTATTTGAAGGGAGAGATAAGACATAAACATTGGCTTACACAGACAAGATACAGCAAGATATAAGTAAGAAGAGGTCAGCTAGCAGGGTCTGAAAAATTGGTGGAGAATGGGTATATACTGTTGAGAGATGAGGAAAGGTGCTGCAAATTTTGGATGTTTTATCTTCATGAATCACAGCAGGCACTCATAGAACAGACTGAAAGAGTCTGAAGGTCTCCCTAAATAGTACAAGAACTAGGAGAGGGAAACAGCAGCTTCTGTGGAGGACATGAAGTTGAACCAGTATATTTTTCCTCTACTCCCTCTAAGGGCCAAAAGCCTTAAACTGTGGGATGCAGCTTAACTTTACAGAGAAATTTGTACCACTAAATGCTTACACTAAAAAAGAAGTAGCCAGGCACTTGAGCCTGTAATCCCAGCACTTTGGAAGGCTGAGGTGGGAGGATCAATTGAGCCCAGGAGTTCAAGACCAGCCTGACCCTGTTTCTACAAAAAAACTTAAAAATTAGCCAGGTGTGGTGGCATGTGCCTATGGTCCCAGCTACTTGGGAGGCTGAGATAGGAGCATCTCTTGAGTCCAGGAGTCCAAGGCCACAGTGAGTATAATTGTGCCACTGCATTCCAGCCTGGGTGACAGAGCAAGACCCTATGGAAGAGAAGGAGGAAGAAGAGGAGGAGGAGGAAGGGGGGAGGAGGGGGGAGGAAGAGGATATTAAATCAGTGATCTAAGATTTCAGTTGAAGAATCTAAGAAAAGAAGCACAAATTCAACCCAAAGCAGGAGATAGGAAGTATTATAAAGATAAAAGCAGAAATCAATAAAACTAACAGCCAGGGGGTTTTTTTGGGGGGGGGGAAATCAATAAAACTGACAAACCTCTAGCAAGTCTCATCGAGAAAAAGAGAAAGGATGACACAAATTGCCAAAATCAGAAAAGAAAGAGGAGTTACCATTATAGACCTCACAGATACAAAAAGGATTCGAAAAGGATTACCATAAAGAACTCTATGTCCATAAATTCATATTCCTTGAAAGACACAAACTATCAAAACTCACTCAGGAAAAAACAGATCACATGAATAGTTACATATCTATTTTAAAAAATGAATATGTCATTAAAACCTTCCAATAAAGAAAACTGAAGGCCAAATTCTACCAAATAGTTAAGGAAGAAATACTATCAATTCCATACAATAAGGGAATACTTCCCAATCATGTTGTGAAGCCAGTCCAGATGCTTTTCAGCTTATGATAGGGTTACATCCCAATAAACCCATCATAAATGGAAACTATCATAAGTTGAAGATGCATTTATTAATACTACACCTAACTTACAGAATGTCACACCTTAGCCTAGCCTACCTTAAACATGCTCTGAACACTTACATTAGCCTACATTTGGGCAAAATTACGTAACACAAAGCCTATTTTATAATAAAATATTAAATAGCTCATGGAATTTATTCAATATTGTACATTATGTCGAAATTGTAATGATTTTGCATCACTGTAAAATAAAAAAATTGTAAGTCGGGAACCATCTGTTACTAGTTCCAGACAAAGATATCACAAAAAAATAAAACTATGAAGTATACACTAATATCCCTCATTGATAGATACAAAAAATTTTCCACAACATACTAACAAGTCAAATCCAGCAATACATAAAAAGAATAATATATATGATCAGGTAGTATGTATATCCTATGAATGCAAATCTAGTTCAACATTCAAAAATCAGTCAATGGAATTTACCATAACAAACTAAAGAAGAAAGTCATCAACAGATACAAAAAGAGTATTTAAAAATATTCAATATCCCTTTATGATTTTTAAAAAACTCTCAGCAAATTAGAAATAGAAGCTATAGTGGGTTGAATAGCATTCCAGCGTGATTCATGTGAACCTGGAACATTAGAATGTGATCATATTTGAAAATAGGGTCTTTGCTGATGTCATTAAGGTAAGAATACGGAAGAGACCATACTGGATTGACAAGACCTCAATCCAATGAGATTATCTTTGTAAGAGATAAAAAAGGACACATAAAGACACAAAGGGGAAGGCCATGTAAAGAGACTGAAGTTATGCTGCCACAGCCAAGGATGCCTCGAGTCACCAGAAGCTGGAAGAGGCGAAGAAGGGTTCAGAGGAAGTGTGGCTCCTCTTATCACCGGTGTAAAGGTTCTTGCCAATATCGCAGAAAGGAATTTCAAGATGTGGACAACCGAGCAATAGTGGCTAGTTTATTTAAAGCGAAAGGAGACAGGCTTAGGAAAGGCTTGTGCAAAGCAAAAGTGTAACCCCAAGAAAGGGAGTGGGAATGCTGGAAAACAGCAACTGCCCTGAACCCCGAGCAGTTGCTGTTTTGTTTTGTTTTTTCTTTTTTCTTGTCAGCAGGGAAATTTTCTTTTCTGTAAAATAACTTAGAGAGGTTTATTTTGAGTCACATTTGAGGACCAGGACCCAGAGCCAAACCCAAGAAGCCTTGAGCAAGTGGACTCGCTGTTTTCATTTGTTGAAGTCAGAGAAGGCTGGGCAGTCAGTGTTCACCCTGTTCTTACTCAAAGTTCCCCTGTTTTTCCCACAAGGAGGGTCAAAACCAGAATGTTAACTTACTACAACTGTGATATAAATGGGGGAAGGTCACTTTGTACCTGTGCAATGCTGAGAAATTAATGGCTATTTTCTTGTCCATAGGTCTGTTCATTCAAGGGCTGTTTGTTCAGGCCAGTTGACTAACTTTTCCATTCCTTCCTCCCTTGCTCATACCTAACTGACTACCTACTCTAACACTCTATGGTGTGATTTCAGCCTCCACAGTTGTAAAAGAATAAATTTCTGTTGTTTTAAGCCACCAAGTTGTGGTAATTTGTTATGGCAATTCTAGGGAACCAACACAAAAGGAAAATTCCTCAATCTGATAAAGGACATCTATTAAAAAAAAACCTGTAGCTAACATCATACTTAATAGTGAAAGACTAAATGCTTTCCCCATAAGATCATGAACAAGGCAAGGATGTTTTTTACCAATGCCATACCAGAAGTACTAGCTAGTGCAAAAAGTCAAGAAACAGGAATAAATATTAGAAAGGAAAAAATAAAACTATTCACAGTTGACACAGCTGTCTATATAGAAAGTTCCAAAGGATCTACAAAAAAGCTCCTAGAGCAAGTAGGTAAGTGAAGCAAGATAACAGGATACAAAGCCAATATATACACATCAACTGTATTTCTATATAATAGCAATAAGCAAGTGGAATTTGAAATTTAAAAAGCAATACTAATTCATCCAAGAACTGGCTAGGGAAAAATAAAAAGAAAAAAAAAAAAGGAAAAAAAAAAAAAGAAAAAGCAATACTATTGCCAAGAATACAGAACCAAGAAAAAGAAAAAAAGTAGAGCTAAATCTAAAATAATTTGTGCTAGATAACAACAAGACACTGATAAAAAAAATCAAAGAGGATAAAAGGAGAGATACACCATATTCATGGATTATAAAATTTCATTTCTCTCCAATTTGATCTATATAAACAAAATAACCCTGACCAAAAACCCAGGCTGGGCACAGTGGCTCACACCTGTAATCCCAGCACTTTGGGAGGCTGAGGCAGGAAGATTGCTCGAAGCCAAGAGTTCAAGACCAGCCTGGGCAATATAGCAAGACCTGGTTTCTAAAACAAATAAGAAAAAATAATCAGGTGTGGTGGTGTGTGCCTGTAAGTCCTAGCTTCTTAGGAGACTGAGGCAGAAGGATTGCTTGAGCCTAGCAGTCTGAAGCTGTAGTGAGCTATGATCATGTCACTGCCCTCCAGCCTGGGCAACAGAATGAGACCCTGTCTCTCCACAAAAAAAAAAGCAAAACAAAACAAAACAAAAAAACCCCACAAACAGAAAAACTTTTTGTAGACATTGATAAGTTTATTTTTTAAAAAATTAGGAAAAGGCAAAAGAACTACAATAGCCAAAATAATTATGAAAAAGAACAAAGGTGGAGTACTCATACTAGTCAAATTCAAGGTGTAACTATAAAGCTACAATAATCAAGACAGTGTGGTATTGGTGAAAGAATACATATAGATCAATGCAACAGAATAGAGAGCTCAGAAAGAAATCCACATGACTATAGTCAACCTATTTTTGTCAAAGAAAATCCAAGGGAGAAATTCTAGAAGAAAACATAAGAGAAAATCTGCATGCCCTGATAATCATCTAAAACCAGAAACAACTTGGATGTCCTTCAACATGTGAATAAAGAAACTGTTATATTCATGAAATGGAATACTACTCAGCAATAAAAGGAGGCAAACTATTCAGACAGACAGCAATGTGAATGAATCTCAAATGTATTATGCTAAAATGAAAAAAGTTGATTTCAAAAGATTATATACTGTATAATTCCTTTTGAGACAGGATCTCACTCTGTTGTCCAGACTAGAGTGCAGTGGCATCATCACAGCTCACTGCAACCTCAGACTCCTAGGCTCAAACGATCCACCTGCCTCAGCCTCCCAAGTAGCTGGAACTACAGATGTGTGCCACCACACCCAGCTAATTTTTCCATTTTTTGTAGAGAGAGGGTCTTGCTATGTTGCTCAGGCTGGTCTTGAACTCCTGGCCTTGAGAGATCCTCCCACCTCAGCTTCCCAAAGTGCTAGGATTACAGGTATGAGCCACCATTTATATAACAATGTGGTAAGGACAAAACTATAGTACAGAAAAGAGATCAATGGTAGCCCTGGGTTAGAGGATGAGGAGGTAACTACAAAGGGTCTGCACAAGGGAATTTTGGGGGTGACAGAACTGTTCTGTTTGGTACTATGGTGATGGATACATGATCATTCATCTGTCAAAACCCTAGCACTAAACACAACAAAAAAACATATTGTACTGGCTGGGCGTGGTGGCTCACACCTGTGATCCTAGCACTCTGGAGGCCGAGGCGGGTGGATCGTTTGAGCTCAGGAGTTCGAGACCAGCCTGAGCAACAGCGAGACCCCGTCTCTACTAAAAATAGAAAGAAATTATATGGACAGCTAAAAATATATATAGAAAAATTAGCCGGGCATGGTGGCACATGCCTGTAGTCCCACCTACTCGGGAGGCTGAGGCAGTAGGATTGCTTGAGCCCAGGAGTTTGAGGTTGCTGTGAGCTAGGCTGACGCCATGGCACTCTAGCCCAGGCAACAGAGTGACACTCTGTCTCAAAAAAACAAAAAACAAAAAACAAAAACAAACAAACAAAAAAAACATATTGTACTATATTTTAATTTTTAAAAATTAACCAGGATGTGGGATCACAGACTGTGACAAATAAGCTGTGTTACAAATGAAGGACATAAACACACTGAAGAGGGTGGGGAAAAAAGGCTCTGACTCAAGTAACAATGTTTTGACTAGACACTGTAAGCCCAAAGACAAAAAGAATTATACATAAACATTGTAATCTATACATAAACATGGTAAATGTTTCTCAAAGGGTTACTGGGGTAGCAATTCTGAAACTATATGTATAAAAGATACTGTAGAAAATAAATATATTATAGATAATACACTGTAGTTAATGAGAACCAAGAGTCTCACCCCTAGAGAAACAAATGAACCAAGTAGGAATGCTAAAATGAAACCTCTGTTACTGGATTGAAGTCGGAAGTATCAATAGGAATTCATGCTTTGTTGGGTTTTTTTCTTTTTAAAATGTATATGCAGAGAGATAAATTCAGAAATAAAGCTGATTTTGAATACATGGATTAGTATGCATTCACATATTTCCTAGCCCTGTTTCCTAAGAGGATTTAGAAACAGTGACATCCCAGTAGCAAAGTACACACCTGGCATCCAGATCTTAGTTTCTAAATGCCATTCTCCACTAAAGAGAACCAAAGCTCTCTGGAGCAGTGGTTGATTCCAGGACTCAGGCAGAAAAAAATGCAAGATGAACCTGGAGGAAGATAAAAGGAAGAAAGAAAGAAAAAAAAAAGAGGGACTGTCAAAAGGACATAGGAGCAACCCTGAAAGAGCTCCCAATAGCCAAAGATGGAACAATTTGAGCACAAATAATTATGGTATTGGATTATAACCCCCCAAATAAATTAAATATTCAAAATGATATAAATAAAGAACTGAATAAATAAATAAAAGAGGGAGAAGGGACAACCCTTCCTTACGGAACAATTCCAAATAATAAATGTAGAAGGAATGATAGAAACAGAAAATCACCAATAAATACTTCAGTAATAACTTCTGAAAGCAAGATCTAAATAAATACTAAAGTCAGTGTGCAAAATTTAAGGAGAAATAAGATATTCATATAATCTGAAAGCATCTATCTCCAAATTTATTATTTATTAATACAAAGGAGAAAAACAGTGGAAAAACCCCCAAAGTGATCGAAGTTACTATCACCAGTAACAAGGCATACAGAAATCATCATGTATGCCCTGATATTGTGATATCTTGCCATAAATGCATAACTTTAACCTAATCTTAAGAAAACATGAGGCCGGGCGCGGTGGCTCACGCCTGTAATCCTAGCACTCTGGGAGGCCGAGGCGGGCAGATTGTTTGAGCTCAGGAGTTCGAGACCAGCCTGAGCAAGAGCGAGACCCCGTCTCTACTAAAAATAGAAAGAAATTATATGGACAGCTAAAATATATATAGAAAAATTAGCCGGGCATGGTGGCGCATGCCTGTAGTCCCAGCTACTTGGGAGGCTGAGGCAGAAGGATCACCTGAGCCCAGGAGGTTGAGGTTGCTGTGAGCTAGGCTGACGCCACGGCACTCACTCTAGCCCGGGAAACAGAGTGAGACACTGTCTCAAAAAAAAAAAAGAAAAAAGAAAACATGAGACACATGGTAGCTCACACCTGTAATCTCAGCACTTTGGGAGGCTGAGGTGGGAGGATAGCTTGACACCAGGAGTTTGAGACCAGCCTGGGCAACATAGTGAGACCTCATCCTTACAAAAAGATTTTTAAAATTAGCCTGGCATGGTGGCACACACCTGTAGTCCCAGCTACTCTGGAGGCTGAGGCAGGAGGATCCCTTGAACCCAAGAGTTCGAGGTCACAGTGAGCTATGATCACGTCACTGCACTCCACTCTGGGCAACTAAGATACTATTTCTTTAAAAAAAGAATAAAAAAAGAAAAAGCATGAGAGAAACTCAACTGAGGGGCATTCTATGCAGCAGTCCTCAACCTTTTTGACACCAGGGACCAGTTTCATGGATGACAGTTTTTCCACAAAGTGATGGGGGTGGGGTGTGGATCTCAGGCGGTGATGTGAGCGATGGGGAGTGGCTGTAAATACAGATGAAGGCTTGCCTGCTGCTCACCTCCTGCTGTGGGGCCAGGTTCCTAAGTTTCATGGAAGACAATTTTTCCTTGGGGGGGGGTTGTTAAGGCGGGGAGCTCAGGTGCAGGGGGTTGGGGACCGAAGTTCTATAGTATTCTTAAAATGACAAAACTATAGATGGGGAAAACTGGATGAAGAACTGGGCCGCTCTCTATAATTTTTGCAACTTCCTATAAATCTATAATTATTTCAAAATAAAAAGTTTTTTTTAAATAAAGCTGTACCAGCACAGTTTCTAATCCATATTAACTCAAATCAATGAACCCTGGGAAGAATTTTATGAGGACATTGTTTTCCTTCACACAGCCATTCAATTTAATCTGAATTGACTCACGTTAGATAGTTTGTTGTCTTTAAATATTATTTTACACCAAAGGGTTCCTTGGAAAGGTGGCTAATTCCAGGGATGGAGCAGGATGAGCCTGTATCATTTATACCAGAGAGCAAAGAAGCTATCACCAGGGTTGTATCAAAAGCACTTAGGAGCCAACTTGAATAGGTGCTTGAGATCATTTGAGAACAAATAAGGCTAAATAAAATGCAATTGTTTAAAACATCAAATACCATTAAATCCATGAAATTAGAATGATTTTTTTTTTTTTTTTTTTTTTTTTTTAGACACAGTCTGGTTCTGTTGCCCTGGGCAGAGTGCAGTGGTGTCATTGAAGCTCACTGCAACCTCAAACTCCTGGGCTCAAGCGATCCTGTTGCCTCAGCCTCCCGAGCATCTGAGACTATAGGCACATGCCACCATGCCCAGTTAATTTTTCTGTTTTTAGTAGAGACAGGGTCTCGCTCTTGCCCAGGCTGTTTCTGAACTCCTGAGCTCAAGCAATCCTCCTGCCTTGGCCTCCCAGAGTGCTAGGATTATAGGTATGAGCCACCATGCCCGATCCAAAATGATTTTTTTAAAACCTTCATTGATCTGCTGTGAAGTACACTAGGGAACCATTCCATTATTTTAAAACCTGGTTTAAAAACAGGAAAGAATCAAAAAATTATTCTGCCTTTTCTATGCACACTGTATCTGAGTAACAAAATAGTCAATAACACAAAGTTTCTCTTTATAGAAATATTCTAGCTAATAAATTAAAAGGGAAGAAAAGAATGATGCCACCTTGAATTGACATACCTAGACTATAATCATCAAAGACCTAGGTCATAAACATCACAAAGAGAGCCAATCAGACATTATGTACTTGCTATGATCTAGCTTTGGAGGGGGGGAGTGAAATCACCTGAATCTGATTGACACTCTGATCTAACTACCAATTCATAAGAAATACAGTGAAGAGAGAATGCAATTAATAATATACTGTCAAAACAAAGAACCTGGTTTCTTCCACAGAAAATGCAAACAATAAAGAAAGATGGAGAGGGAGCCTACAGATTAAAAAGTTCCAAGAGTTGAAAGACACCTAGGAGACTTAAGAACTATCCCAATTCCACAAAAACAAACAAAAAATACTCATAGGATAACAGTAGCAATGTAAACACTGACTGGATGCTGATAATATTAAGGAATCACTATTGGTTTGGGAAGATGTAATGTTTTGGTAGTTATGCTTTAAGAGGTAGGATATGCAAAGAAATATTTACAAATGAAATGATATGAAGTACTGGATCTGTGTCAAAATAATTCAATGGGAGGGTAAGGGGAGGAAGTGGGTAGGAGAACAGAGGAAGTAAAATTGCCCATGAATTGGTGACTATTGATGCTGGGTGTCAGATACATGGGAATTCATTAAACTATTCTCTTTTGTATGAGTAAAATTTTTCATAATAAAAGTGTTTTAAAAAATGAAAAACTGAACATAAGCTTTCAAACTATAATGTATTAGTAGAATAAAAACATTTATTACCATTCAAAAACACATGATCTATACACAAAATATAGAATTTACAAAAAGCTACTCGAATAAGTGAATTTAACAAAGTTGTAGAATACAAGATGGATATATAAAAATTCCTATTTCCATACACTAATAAGTAATTGGAAATTGAAATTTTAAAATACCATTTACAATAGCATAAAAATATGAAATATATAAGAATAAATCTTACAAAAGATGTGAAAGACATACCCTGAAAACTAGCAAACACTGCTAAGGGAAAAGAAAGAAAACCTAAATATATGGAGAGATGTAATCCATTTATAGGGTAAAAAACTCAATAAAGATGTCAATTGTCCCTAAATTAATCTATAGATTCAATGAAGTCCCAGTGCTAATCCTGGCAAGTTTTTTTTTTTTATTAATTTGGGTAGAAACCAATAGCTGATTCTAAAGCTTGTATGGAAATACAAAAGGGCCTAGCATAGCCAAAACAACTTTAAAAAAGAAAAACCAAAGTTGAAGGACTAATGCTACCCAATTTCAATACTTAAAAAGCTACAGGAGATAACACAATGTCATACTGGCATAAAGAGAAATAAACAGATCAATGGAACAGGAGAGAGAAATAAAAAACACATATATGGACAACTGATTTTTGGCAAAGGTGCAAAAGCAATTCAGTTAGTCTCTTCAACAACTGGTGCTGGAAAAAAACTGGTTATCCATATGCAATAAATATAGAACTTCAATCACAACCTCATAACATATACAACAATTAACTCATGGATTACACTTAAATATAAAACTTAAACATAAAACCTAAAACTGTAGAAGTTCTAGAAGAAAACATAGGAGAAAATCTTTGTGACCTTTGGTTAGGCAAGTATTTCTTAGATATGACACTGAAAGACTGATCCATTAAAAAAACTGAAAATCAAAAAGTTGGTAAATTGGACTTCATAATTAAAATTTGCTCTTTGAAAGGTACTGTTAAGAGAGTGAAAAGACAAACCATAGATTGAGATTAATATATTTGCAAATCAAATATCTGATATAGGTCTTTCCTTATACAGGGCACATAACGAGCTCTCAAAACTTAATATGAAAACAAAAATCCAATTTAAAAATGGGCAAAAGCTTTAGATACCTACATCAACTAAGAAGATAAACAGATGCCAAATAAGCACATGAAAACACACTCAACATCATTGGTCATTAGGAAACATAAACTAAAACCACAATAAGATTCTACTACACACCTGTATTAGAATGGCTAAAATTTAAAAGACTGGCCATAACAATGTTACAATCACATTTGGGAAAAGTTTGGCATTTTCTTAAAAATTTAAATGTATACCTACCTTATGACTTAGTCATTCTACTCCTAAGTATTTACCCAAGAGAAATGAAAGCAGATGTCCACACAAAGACCTGTATGGGAATGTTCTTACCACCTTTATTTATAATTAAAAATACAGAAAACAATCCAAATGTTCATCAATGAGTGAACAGATGAACAAACTGCAGTACAAGTATACAATGGAATACTACTCAGCAAGAAAAAGGAATTAACTAAGATGTAACTGAGAGAAATTAAAGACAACCTAATAACAAACAAATGGAAAGAGATTGTGAGAGGAAAAAATAAACTCTTTTTTCCCCCCTCTCCTATCACACAGCCACAGACTCAACACACTTCTGATACCAGCTGTGGGGAGATTCCCCACATACCAAGCAACTCTCCAAGGGACAACAGCTGTGTGTCCTATAACTCAACTCAGTTCAGATACTATCTACCAGGAACTGGCATCGGATCCCACAGGTTGAAAGCTCAGTCCCACAAGACTGGGCCCCATTTCAGATACCAGGAGGCTATGAAACAGGACTCCACTATCCCCTCCTCGGGGTCTATTCATTTGCTAGAGCAACTCACAGAACTCAAGGAAACACTTCATTACATTTGCTCATTTATTTTAAGAGATATTACAAAGGATACAGACGAAGAGCCAGACGAAAGAGATGCATAGGGTGAGGCGTATGGGAAGCGGGGCAGAGCTTCCACGCACTCTGCAGGCACGCCACCCTTCAGGCACCTCCACACATTCAGCTCTGAACCCTGTTCTTATGCGTTTTCATGGAGGCTTCATTACCTAGGCATGATTAATTACATTATTGGCCACTGGCATCAATTCAACCTTCAGCCCCTCTCCCTTCCCTGAAGACTGAGGGGTAGGGCTGAAAGTCCCAACCTTCTAATCCTGCCTTGGTCTTTCCTGTAACCAGCCCCACCTGGAAACTATCCAGGGATACCAGCCACCAGTCAACTCAACAGCACAGAAAAGACGCTATTATCACTATGGAGATTCCAGGAGCTGTATGTCAGGAAATGGAAAGACCACATGTATATGTCACAATATCATGGAGATACCATGGTTATGTATTGGAAGATTCAATAAGATGGTATAAACTGAAAATAAAATCTTAAGCCCTCTGCTAACTAAATAGACCCCTCTTGGCCAAGGGGACCCCAGAAACACCTTAAAACTGAGTTCCCAGCCATGACAGGATAGGAGAGATATAAAACACAATTACAAATACATGACTTCCCTTTATAAATATTCATGACTCCTCCTATAGCTTGTTGAATATATATGTTTGACTGCCCTACTCAGTATAAAATCCTGTTCCCTTATTTCTCTTCTTTGAAACAGGTGTGCCTGGCTTCTGGCTGGGGCTGTGTTTCCCAGCCTGTTGAAATGCCCACCCAACAGATTGCTACCCTTTATAAAAAATAAAGCTCTCCTTTTTCCAAAGTATAAACCTTGTTAGTTAACAATGGCAATTTGCTCAAATTGACCCATATATCTGACACAATCCCAATCAAAGTCTCAGCAGCTTTTTGGGTAGAAATCAACACACTGATTTCTAAAATCTCCATAGAAATGTAAAGCGCCTAGAATAGCCACAATAATTTTGAAAAAGAACAAGTCAGAGTACTTACACTAACCAATTTCAAGACACACTACAAACTGCCTTAATTGAGACTGCGAGGTATTGGTGTAAGAACAGACATATCATCAATGGAACCAAATAGAAAATTCAGAAATAATTCAGCAATATAGTGTTGACTGTTGTTGAAAGTGTCAAAGTAACTGAATGGGAGAAAGACAGTCTTTACAACAAACAACAGTAAAACAACAGGATACCTGTGGGAAAGAATGAACCTTAATACTTATACTGGACACAAAATTTTTTTTTTTTTTTTTTTGAGACAGAGTCTCGCTTTGTTGCCTGGGCTAGAGTGAGTGCCGTGGCGTCGGCCTAGCTCACAGCAACCTCAAACTCCTGGGCTTAAGCGATCCCACTGCCTCAGCCACCTGAGTAGCTGGGACTACAGGCATGTGCCACCATGCCCGGCTAATTTTTTTTTTTTGTATATATATATATTTTAGTTGGCCAGATAATTTCTTTCTATTGTTTTTTTAGTAGAGATGGGGGTCTCACTCTTGCTCAGGCTGGTCTCGAACTCCTGACCTTGAGCGATCCACCCGCCTCGGCCTCCCAGAGTGCTAGGATTACAGGCGTGAGCCACCGCGCCCGGCCTGGACACAAAATTTAACTCAAATAGCACCTACACGTATGCGTAAAAGCTAAAACTTCTGGAAGCTGGGGTTTGGTAGAACATGAACCATAAATGAAAAAAACTGATAAATTTGACTCCATTAAAATTATAAACTTTTACTCTCAAAAGACATAAAGTGAAAATGCAGACCATAGACTAGGAGAAAATATTTGCGATACGTATATCTGACCAAAGACTCGTATTCAGAATACATAAAGAATTCTTACAGGTGGGCTGTGGTGACTCACGCCTGTAATCCCAGCACTTTCAGGAGGCCAAGGTGGGAGGATCACTTGAGGCCAGGAATTTGAGACCAGCCTGTGCAATACAGCAAGACCTTATCTCTACAAAAAAATTAAAAAATTATCCAGGCATGGTGGCATGCACCTGTAGTCCCAGCTACTCAGGAGACTGAGGCAGGAGGATTACTTGGGCCCAGGAGTTTGAGGCTACAGTGAGCTAGGACTGTACCACTGCACTGGGCCAAAGAGTGAGACCTTGTCTCTAGAAAAGAAAACTAAAAAGAATTCTTACAAATCAGTAAGATGATCAGATTAAATTTTAAAAATGGTCAGAAGGCACTGAACAGATACTTTGTAAAAGAAGATATATGAATAGTAAATAAGGACATGAAAAGATGCTCAGCATCTTAGTCATTATAGGAATACAAATTAAGACCACAGTGAATACCACTGCATACCCAATAGAATGGCTAAATTAAAAAGACTGACCATCCCAACTGTTGGCAGAGACATGGAACAACCAGATCTCTCATACGTTGCCATTGGGAGTAGAAAACGGTACGGTCACTTTCTCACTACTCTGGCAGCTTTTTACACACTTACATTATGACCCAGCAGTTCCACTCCTAGATATTTACCCAAGAGCAATGAAAACATGACCTCACAAAGACTTGTACAAGAATGATCACAGGAGCTTTATTCTAATAGCTAAAAAGTGGAAACAACACATTGTCTACCAGTAGCTGAAGGGATAAATGAACCATGGTATGTCCACACAATAGAACGCTGCTCTGCAGTAAGACATAGACAACTGCTATGTACAAAAACATGAATCTCTTGCTGAGTGCAAGAAGCCAAACGCACTGAGTTTATACTGTATGATTCCATTTATTTGAGATTTAAAGAGGCAAAACTGACCTGTAGTGATAGAAAGGTCAATGATTCCTTGAGTCTAGGGTGAGAGTATGGTTAAGGGAATGAGGGAGTCTTACGGGATGCTGGAAATATTAACTCAATGGAGGCGGTGGCTACATAGGTATATGCATGTCAAAATTTAAGATGACGTGTCTCTAAGATGGGTACATGTTATACTGTATGTACAGCATACCTCAATAAAGCTAGTCTCTGAACACTGAAAAAAAAGGAATCAACTATTGATACACAAAATAACATGAATAAATTTCAAAAATAATTAGGATGAGTGAAAGAAGCCAGACAAAAGAGAGTATGTACTATATGATCCTATTTATATAAAATTCTAGAAAATGCAAACTAATCTATAGTGATGAAAAGCAGATCAGCGGCTGCCTGAGGACAAGTAGGGGAGGGGAACTGGACAGGGAGGTGCAGAGGGAGAGATTACAAAGGCAAATGAGAAAACTTGGAGATGATGCGGATATTCATCATCTTGAGTGTGGTGATGATGTCACATATATTTATGTATTTTTATGTGTGTGTCAAAACTTAACATATTACGTACTTGAATTATTCTCTTCAGTACCTCTCTTCAATAATATCTCTACGACACTCATTATCAATTGTTACTTTTTTCCATTTCTATGTTTTTCCCTCTAGTGCTCACAGAAACCAAATGAGATTCAGGGGAAAAAATCAGCTCCTTCATTTTGGATGTTAAGATTCAATAATAAAATGAATTCTAAAAATAGCACTAAGAACACTTTACTTTTCATTATGTTTTATAAACTTGCATGACCTTATTATCAAAAAGAAAATGTTCTTCTTGCATCAAATTTAAATATATTAGTATTTAACGTACATGTGAATGTAAGACTACACAATCAAGACTATATACTATAATATAAAAAAGATCTCAAATCAACAACTTAACTTTATAACTTAAGGAACTAGAAAAGAAGAACAAACTAAACCCAAAGCTAGCAGAAATAAGGTAATAAAAAAGGTTAGGGCAGAGATAAATGAAACAGAACAGAAAGACAATAGCAAAAGATCAATGAAACCAAAAGATGCCTCTTGGAAAAGATCAACAAAATTGACAAGCCTTTAGCTAGATGGACTAAGAAGAAAAAGAGAGAAGACTCAAATTAATAAAATCAGAAATGAAAGTAGGGACATTACTATTGATTCTATAGAAATAAAAAGGATTATAAGAGAATAGTGTGAATAATTATACACCAACGAATTGGATAACCTAGATTAAATAGACAAATTCCTAGAAACACTAAGCCTACCAAAACTAAATAATAAATAGAAAATCTGAAGATTGGTTGCACAATAATGTGAGTGTGCTTAATGCTAATGAACTGTACATTTAAAAATGGTTAAAATTGTCAATTTTATGTTATGTGTACTTTACAAAAATAAAAAGTATTGAAATATTGAGAACAGGTTTATTGGAATAACATAATTCACTGAAAATAATTGTAACAGTATAAATTCACTTAAGATGGGAACTTTTTTTAAAGTAATACAATCCCCTTTTAAGAGTTATAAACACAATAACTAAGAAAACAAAATCCCATGAAATAAATAAAAAACAAGCAGGTTTTAAATTACTTTAACAAACATTTGAATGTGCCATATAAAAACCTCAATTTAAATTTAAACAGTATAAACAAAACAACTCTGAGCAATAAACTTATTATTCAACTTTGTGTCTGTTTCTTTTGTTTACCTGGGAGAGAGAATAGTACCAAGACAGAGGAAGATCAAACACTCTTAGTGCCGCTGTCTTCAAGGAAAACTGTGATTCGCTTACTGTTTCCTCTGACATGACTCCTCTTTTAACCTTCATTAAATGAAACATAGAAACATATTAGCCACAAAGATTTCTGGTTACTTTACCAATGAAAGATACAAATTGAAAACTTAGCTCTATCAGGTTTTTTTGGCAGTCAATTATTCATGTTATTACACTTGAGCTAATATAGTATTTATTAATCACCAAAGCAGCAAAAGTTAGATTTAAACTTTTAGTTTAGGTAGTAAATATTCCTGGAAAATTACAGTTTCCAGATCCTCTCTTTTTTGGTTAAATAAAAATGTATCAGCTTTTAATTAGTTAACTTAAAATCTACTACTTCCTACTCATTTCTTTCATATAACAGGAGGCGGGCAGGTGGAGGTCGCCAAATAGAATCTGGAACAGACTTTTGGGGCTGGAGAGGAGCCTTAGACTCATGCATTTCTTTTACTACTGTCCAATTTTACATATCATAAAAGAAATGCCACATATATGCTATATAATTTTGATATTGCTTTAATGCATGCTAATTCTCTTGCAACCAAAGAAAGAAAAGTCAGATGTCTACAGAGGAAGCAGCTGCCACTCAAAGAGAGATTCTTAAGTAGTGGAACCTTGATAGAAACATAATACTTCAGGGTCTGGGTCTCTGCTTTGTAAAGCTAGAAACTCAATTTTATCACTGTACCCAATTGAACACACACTAAACAAATTCACATGGTACCGATGTATAAATCAGTTTTCAAATTAAATTGTGCATAATAAAGAAATATACTACCTAGTGACCCAATTAGTTATATATGCTTTTAAAACATACCCTCTCTGAAATTAAAATATTATGGGAAGCTGAACTATTAAGTCAAAAGCATTGTCTGGTGGGCACGAAATCAAAGGGTCCTGAGGAATAGTTCATCCCCACCAAGAAAAAGCTTGAAAACTATCTCTGGTGCACCAGACAATAGGCTTCTCCAGTAACCAGAATGTTTATGTCTACCAAATTCAGTATTTCTTTTCTTGGTATACTGCTCTATATTACCAAAGAGAAAATTAAAATTACCAACCATCTCTCTATAAAAGCTCATTTGCTGTACTTTCCTTAGGTCCTTTATTTCTGCATATATCTCTATGCTCTCTTTTTCTAGACTCCCATAGACTACTCTCTTCTGGTTTTTGTTTTTGAGACACGGTCTCGCTCTGTTGCCTGGGGTAGAATGCAGTGGCGTCATTATAACTCACTGCAACCTCAAATTCCTGGGCTAAAGTAGTCCTCCAGCCTTAGCCTCCTGAGTAGCTGGGACTACAGGGGCACACCACCATGCTGAAACATTTTTACTAATTAAATAGATTCTAGATCATTAAGCAATCTATTCTACTGCACTTAAAAAAATATATCAAGAGTAATTCACCCAAAGTAATTTTCACCATAAATAGAGCATTCCAGATTTTTAAGCAAACACTTCAATTTGCTGCAGTGGTTTTCTTAAAAGAATTTTGACAAATCTCCATTTTGTGCATTCTAATTATCCCATCCCCTTTCATTTAAAATCACTAAGGATGCTGACTGCAAACTTAGCCATCATTAATTGAAGAACTTTTTAGAAACTTGTTATTTCAGCTGCTTTCAGAAGTATAATTAAAACCAACATGAAGGCAGTGTCATGATTATTCAAATTTGTAGAAGGAGTCTAAAACATCACCAAAAATATTGCCCTGTGTAATATTACTTGCTTCTCTACATTTCAACCACTTGTGAATTAAAAATAAGTGTTTTAAATAGAATTTGCTGGTGTGTTGTTGTTGTTTTGAGACAGGGTCTCGTGCAGTCGCTGGGGCTGGAGTGCAGTGGCATCATCACAGTTCACTGCAACCTCAAACTCCTGGCCTCCAGGGATCCTCCTGCCTCGACCTCCCAAAATGGTAGGATTACTGGTGTGGTCCACCGTGCCTGGCCTTATAATTTGCTTCTTAAACATCTTAAAATTTTACAACTTTGACTTTATAATCCAACCAAGAATGAAAGAAATACCAAAAAAATTGACGGGAATCATAAATCTATACAACCAAACTCTGAGAAGATACTTTAAACAGAGCAAAAATGCTTCGTTGCAACAAAAATAAAATAATAATCATAAAAGTCTTAAAGGTCCGTGCAAGAACAAGATCTCGTGGAGTCCTCCCTCCAGAAAACAGATGTTCAATAACTTCACAGAAGAACCCGACGCCACAATACTGCCAAGATAAATTATTCTCTGCAAGCACCTTCAAGGAAGCATAATCTACCATATGCAAAAACCACTCCCTGCTCAAAACCACTGACATCCAAGCCGAACATCGGACCTCACCTTCTGCCCCAGCTCCAGCACTCTTCTTCCCCCAGACCCTCACCGTACAATCCTCTGCAGTCTTCCTTTTTTTTTTTTTTCTTAACAAGAGGACCAGAAAAGGGGCTTCCTCCCAGCCCGACCGCCCAGACCCTCCCTTGGCTCAGAGCCTTGGAGAACTCATCCCAATTCAGCGCTCCCCTTGTGGGCCTCCCTCCGGCGTGGGGGCCCTGCCGCCCTCCCATCCAAGTGCTAACCGTACCCAACCCTGCTCAGCTTCGGCGATCAGACGCGATACGGCGGGTGCAGGGCGGTATTGCAATAGACCCGCCGGCTTTCCGTTGCCCCACTGGGAACTCAAGAGTCCCGATCGCTAAAACCGGCGCTGGAACCTGCACCTCCCTCGCCCCGCGGCCTTTGGCCCGACAACGTCGCGACCCCACTCTGAGCTTCGGCCCGTCCCGCCACCCACGTACCTGGAGCTCCAGGCCAGGTACAGCCCGCCCGCCCACGCCTGCTCCCCAGCCGCAGCCAGACGCCGAGCTGCAGCCTGGCCGCGGGAGGCGGAGTCCTTCCGGGGTCAGGAGTGCGAATGTGGAGAGACAGTGGAGGTGCCCTCTAGCCTTTCCGCGTGAGGGGCTGCGTGTGAAGCAGCTCCTGCCATTTTTGTTTAGGGTAGAGTCTCCCGTCTTTTCAGGTGGACGTGAGAACTAGATAGAATAATTGCATTTTTTTTGCAAAGCATGTAAAGAACTATTATCGTAGTTCCTAACCTTTTGGGGGATCTAGGACGATTGTGAATCTGGTGAAAACTATGGAGCCTTTCCCTAGAAAAATGCACAGAGACGTGCTCATACATTATTAAAAGAAAATATATATATACAATTTCAAACCCTCAAAACCAATCCATACATCCCAGATTAAGAACTTCTACCATGGACCCTCAGCCCTCAAACGAATGAGTGTTAAGAGGCATTCCAACCGTGTATTGAGGATGCATTTATTATTGATTTCAATTTCATTTTAGCTTTTCTCAGTGTTTCACACAGAATTAGGCAACCAAAGAATTGTGAATGTGGCCAATTATTAGGCGGGATAGCCACTGCTCTCGGGTTCTGTCTAATACACAGTAAATTAATAGGGAGATACGACAGGAAAAATAATAACAAAAAACCCACGATGCTGTTTCTATGTGCCAACCTTAGCGAAAATATTCCATCAGACTCAGAGATTAAAGAATTTCAGTTGCTGAGCATATTTGTGGTGAAAAGCCAAAATAATGTTGCAAGGCTAGCTAAAACATGAGAGCAAATGTTACTACTGTTATCTAATGAACAAGAATGAGCAATCCTTTCTGTTTTCAAAATTCCCATTTAGTCAAATGGAAAATAGGGAGAATGGCAACACCAATGTGTGATGTTACTAGATGAGTAATAACTAAAAATGCACAGACTGAGTTCTATGTGAAAATATTTTGCACTTACAAAGTAAATGGAGCTCTTGAGACTTGAATCTGGAATTGGTAAGGCTATTTTTGCTTATATCCCCAATTTCCTCTCTGCTGCCTCCTCCCTATTTGCCACAACTTCCGAACATTCAACCTAATGGGAAGAGCAGTAATGGTGATGACTACCACTTAAAGCAACTTTCCTGAGAACATTATCTTCTTTAATTCCCCAGTAAACATTATGAGAGAGATACTATTACACAGTGGGTACAGATTTTACTCTTTAACAGGAGAATAAGAAATGCTGGGCCGGGCGCGGTGGCTCTTGCCTGTAATCCTAGCACTCTGGGAAGGCGAGGTGGGTGGATCCTTTGAGCTCAGGAGTTCGAGACCAGCCTGAGCAAGAGCGAGACCCCCGTCTCTACTAAAAAAATAGAAAGAAATTAGCTGGACAACTAAAAAATATATATTTATATAAAAATTGGCAGGGCATGGTGGCACATGTCTGTAGTCCCAGCTACTAGGGAGGCTGAGGCAGGATTGCTCGAGCCCAGGAGTCAGAGGTTGCTGTGAGCTAGGCTGATGCCACAGCACTCTAGCCTGGGCAACAGAGTGAGACTCTGTCTCAAAAAAAAAAAAAAAAAAAAATGCCGCATTTCATTTATTTTTCTAAACCAAATGTAATTTGCTCCAAGTCTTTCTTCTGGGTTGGAAGAGTACTGTACTCAATCTTAGCCATTATTGGGTATATTAGTTAAGATGATGTTAGCTACAAGTAAAAGAAAAGTGAATAAATAAAAAACAGGGGGCTCAATGTCTTCTGCTATCCTGTACAAGGAAAAAAAAGTAGAGCCTGAATTAATTCTAAAGGCCTGTCCCTCCCCCAGATAACCAAAGCGGTCATGTAATACTAAACCAGAGAGTGGAGTTCATGGAATAATATCAGTTGTTTCCACTGTCCAAATGCTGCAATACTTGCTACAGCAACCATTGATGAATTTAGGGCATCTTATATGCATAGCATCAAAACAATGCTGTGGAGTCAGACTGCCTGGGTTTGAATTCTTTCTCTGCTGCTTACTAGATGCATGATTAAAGGGAGAAAAAACTATTTTTCTATACTTTCAACACCTCTGACACTAAATAGGTAGAGGTTTTTTCTCCCACCAAACAATTCTTCAATTATCTGCAGACACCAACCGGGTGTCCTACAATTTAATTGGAGTCAATACTATCTACCTGGAATGCATCAGACCTCTTAAGAGCTCAGTCCCACAAGACTGCCCCTATTTCTGATGCCAATCACAAGTCCCAGGTTGTCACCTGTACTTCTGACTAATCAGCTATAAATCAGGAATTCCCAAAATTCCCTCCTCACATGCAATAATTTGCTATAATGGCTTACAAAACACAAGGAAACATTTACTTATGTTTACTGCTTTATTACAAAGGATTTTACAAAGGATATAGATGAATAGCCAGATGATGAGGTACATATGGCAAGGTCTGGAAGGGTGCTGAGTACAGAAGCTTCTGTTGCCATGGAGTTGGGGTGTGCCAGCTTTCCAGCATATGGATGTGTTCACCAACTCAGAAGCTGTTCAAACCCCGTACTTTAAGGATTTTTATGGAGGCTTCATCATGTAAGAATTATTGATTATTAATTCGATCTCCAGCTCTTCTCCCTTCCACAGAGGATGGGGCATGGGACTGAAAGTTCTAAGCCTCATGGTTTGATTTTTCTGGTGACCGTTCTCCATCCTGAAGCTATACAGTAGCCCATCAACACTCACCCCATTGGAACAAAAGGCATTCCTCTCAACCAGGAAATCCCAAGAGATTTAGGATCTCTGTCAGGAACTGGGGATAGAGACCAAATATATAATATATTTCTTATTATTTCACAGTTGTCTTAGGCAAAGTACTTACCCTCTTGCTTTATGCCTCAGTTTCCTCCTGCAGTGTTAGAAAGATAAATGTAATAATTCTTGTAAAGCACTAAGATTCTTATGTAAGTTTTTTGTTTTGTTTTTGTTTTGTTTTGTTTTTATTTTTTATTTATTTATTTTTTTTTTTTTGAGACAGAGTCTCGCTTTGTTGCCCAGGCTAGAGTGAGTGCCATGGCGTCAGCCTAGCTCACAGCAACCTCAAACTCCTGGGCTTAAGCAATCCTACTGCCTCAGCCTCCCGAGTAGCTGGGACTACAGGCATGTGCCACCATGCCCGGCTAATTTTTTCTATATATATTTTAGTTGGCCAGAT
>CM052444.1:54226254-54250259 GCA_028533085.1 Varecia variegata
TTTTTTTTTTTTTTGGCTTGCTTTTATTGTGTAGGAGTTTTCTTCCATGAATATGGAAAGATAAGCCCTAAGCTTATTACTGTGTTGTATTTTTTCTATTAAATCTAAAGTGCAATATTTAAAATGGTACCACTGGACTAGTACTGATGGAACCATAGTCTAGGTTGAAACTGTTGAAAGACAAATTAATTTTTCTATAATTATAGAATTTTAATTAAATTCTGAGTTTTTAGTGCAAAATGCTGTCCTTTGAAATACCTCTGACAGTTAGTTGGTCAACCAACCTCGGTGTAACAATTATGGGGAACATGCTCCTTCCTTGGAAGTTCATTTATATTTGAACCAAAATCTTCACCATTGATTAGATTTGCTACTCTAACTTTCTCAAGTTACATAGAAAAGAAAGGATCCCTCTTTCTTTGGTCATCGTGTTTGAATAATTGGGACACGTGTCAAGTCCTGCAACTTTTGCTTTCTGCTGTGTAAACATCCATGCTTTTAATTTTTGCTCATGATAGTTGACATTTATTGAGTACTTGCTATATCACTCTCTTCTAAGTACTTTATGTTAATATATTTGTTACATATAATTATATAATTATGTATTAAATATATTAATAATATATATTAATCCTTCCCAAAACCCCATGATTGTATCAATTTTTTGGTTGAGAGAACTGAGGCATAGAGAAGAAACCTACCTGTGGTCGCAAACCTAGGAGATAGTGGATTATTTCTTTTAAGGCTTTCTATGGGAGGCACTCTTATTCTATAGCTTTTAGTATTCTTAGATAAAATACTACATTCCATCTATAATCTACTTAGTTTATGAGTACATTGAGACTGGCTACTTTTTTATTCTGAAACCTATTCTGTTGATTAATTAAGAATTGTTTTGTGTCATACATCTTCTAGGTTCTAGAATCTAAATGCCCGAACCACTTTTTTTGGCCTCAGTTTATATGGTAGATTTTTTGAAGCCCAATATAGAATATTACCTTCATCCTCAATTATATTTCATCTTGTTAATTTTAGCTTATTTTTCTAAATGGTTTAATTTTTTTCTAAAAACTTATTTCTTGTAATTTTAAGTTTATAATTATATTTCACTGGCCTGCCTTCTGTATCTTTATCCAGATTTTTGTTTAAAATATTGAACAGTTTTGCCACCTGCTAGTGAAGACTTCCTTCTGCATTCATATTAATTTTATGTATAACTATTAAATAGCTACCAATCCTCGTGACATAATTTTCTTCTTTGCCATGTAAATCTGACTTTTTATGAATAGCTTTACTTTTTGGAATAGATTAGACAATTAAATATAGTCAGTTTGTCAATATTAAACAGTTCTCCTTAGGTTATCAACTATGCCCTGATATGTAACAAATATAAAAATTAATAGCATGGGTCCCTATGCTTTTCCTAATATTAAAATTTAAATATCTGATTATCTTCATTTTTTTCCACCTACAGCTGCATCTAATTATCTTCTACTAAAGTAGTAGAGTCAGAATTTCAGACCTGGGCCGGGGTGGTGGCTTACACCTATAATCCTAGCACTCTGTGAAGCCAAAGTGGGAGGATTGCTTGAGCTCAGGAGTTCGAGACTAGCCTGAACAAGAGAGAGACCCCTTCGCTACTAAAAATAGAAAAAAATTAGCCTGGCATGGTGGTGTGCATCTGTAGTCCCAGCAACTTGGGAGACTGAGGCCGGAGGATGACTTGGGCCCAGGAGTTTGAGGTTGCTGTGAGCTAGGCTGACACTGCACTCTAGCCTAGACTACAGAGCGAGACTCTGTCTCAAAAAAAAAAAAAAAAATTCAGACCTGAAATATTCCCCCCTTAAAAGTAATATCTTTAGAATCAGTTTTGATTCTACTTAATGTAGATGGGCAGTTGAGCCCCCAATTTGTATATCATAGAGCACTGGACAAAACTGTATTTAATGGAATTAGAAACAAGAGAACAAAAGTGGTGGAAAGGATAAATAAATCCCAAAGCTGGTTCTTTGCAAAGACCAATGAACTAAATGAATTGTTAAAGAACTGCAAATTCTAGCTCATAGACCCAATGTGCAGCTAAAGCCAAACATTGTGCTACTGGTGCTTGGAGATTGAATTTGGCCAAGGTGAGAAGACAGGGAGAGCAAAATCTTTCAGATCCATCTTAACAAAAGGATGAAGTAGGGAGCTTTTATGCAGTTAGGAAGGGAGGGGGAGTTTCAGAGTACTGAAGTGGGTAGTCAGTCTATGTTACTTTTAGTTTCAGATAATGCCTTGAGTACCCCATACTTCTGGGCATCAGCAGTGAGTCACAACTTTCTCAGGGGCATTCATTCCTTCTGCAAAACAAGCTCAGAGATTTTCCTTGTGATGCTGGAGTTTCTGCCACCTGCTTGACAAAGAAACGATACTTCAGCAGTTAATAATTTCTGTGAGAACAAGGGGTGCTGAGCAGGAAGCAGGCAGTTAACATGTGCAAGCAAAGAAGAGTCTAGTCAAGTTTTATATTATTTCAGTCATTAAAAAAAATGCTGGGGTACTAAAATCTCAAGGGGCCCAGCTATAAAACCTCTTCCATGAGGGAAAAGAATGGAGCAAAAATATACAAGATTAGGAATGAGGAAACACCATAGACTCCAAATATAGGAAAGATTAATCTTTTGCAAGTTTTCTTGAGAATATACATATAATGCTATGGTGCCAGAGTTATTTCAAGAGGAAATGGGTAGATGTTATAGCAAAATACAAATGAGTAAAATTGACCCGAGAAGTAAAAACTTGAATTGACCAATTCCCATGAAAGGATTCAAAAGATGATTGAAGATTTGTCCTTGAAAAAAGCAGCATAGCAGATGGTTTTGCAGCTCAATTTCATTTAATTGTTGAAGAAGAAACACATCATCATAATAAGAATGAACCCTGTTCTTCACTATCAAAGATGCAGAGCTACTTAGTGCATTCTGTGAAGCACATAAACTTTTTTTTTTTTTGAGACAGGGTCTTGCTCTGTTTCTGGGGCTAGAATGCAGTGGTGTCATCATAGCACTCTATCCTCCAACTCCTGGGCTCAAGCAGTTCTCCAACCTTGGCCTCCCAAAGTGCTAGAATTACAGACATGAGCCACTGAGCCTGGCCTGTTGAAACACATACACTTTTATCTCTGATCAGGATGCTGCTAATCCTGATTGAAGTACCAGAGAGAGCAAAAAGAAAAAAAAAAATGCTGCCAATGAAGATCAGCCTTACTTATGTCTAGAAATATAAAATTTCTAAATACAATATTAGTCAATGGAATATAAGTATGAAGCAACAGACTAATAATGCACTTTGATCCAATAGGGTATATTGCATCAATGCAAGGATCATTAAGTATCAAATCTTAATATAATGGATTATATGAACAAATGAAGCAAGAAATTTAGTAAGCCATTAGTAACTGTTGAGAAGGCATTTGATAAAGTTCATCAAGACTATAAAATATCTAAGTGAATTAAGAAGAGAGGGAAATTGTAGCAAATACCCTAAATATCAAGATCACTAAAATTAAGAACTTGATGAGGGTGCCCATGATCACATTTCTATTCAGTGTTGTCTTAGAGGTTCTAGTAAATGCATTATAACAGTAAAGTTAAATAATTGGTGTTAATATTAGAAAATAAGTAAAATTCATGTTTTCCAGTATATTCAGAGAATAGCCAAGGGAACTGAAAAGGATTAGTGAGGAGATGTGTCTTATAAAAATATTCTGTACAGAGGTAATCAGATTAATATAGTATTTGCATGGACAGATTAGCAGAAACAAATAGAGAATCCAGAAATCCATTATATGTGCAAATTTAATAAGTGATAAAGATAGTATTACAATTCAGTGGGAAATGAGTAGATTATTTAATAGGTGGTGCTGGTACAACTGTCTTGCCCATCTAGAAGAAATAAAATTGGGTTCTTGTCTTAAGATAAATTCCAGATGGATTAAAACCTTGTGAAAATATGTAAGGATATTCTACAGATTTAGTTATACAAACTAGGATGAAGGAAACTTGAATCTCAGAAACTCAGAAGCTGTTACAAAATAAGATGTATATTTAATTTTATAAAAATTAAAACCTTTTAATGGTAAAGGATACCATGGGGAAGTCAATGACAGTATTGGCATTAAGAGAGACATAAACCAGTGGAATAGAATAGACAGCCCAGATATCAACCGTCATGTGCTGTATGTGGTCAAGTGATTTTTGACAGTGGTGTGAAGGCCATTCAGTGGGGAAAGGACAGTCTTTTCAACATGGTGTTGAGCAAACTGTATATCCACATACAAAGGAATGAAATGGGACCCTTACTCTATACCACATACAAAAATTAACTCAAGTGGATCAAAGACCTAAAACGTAAGTGGCAAAACTAACCCTTAGAAGAAAACAGGGAAAAACTTGAATCTTGGATTTGGCAGTGATTGCTTGTGTGGGACACCAGAAACATAGGCAAAACTTGAAACGGGCTTCAATTAGAGCCATATTTATGGCTAGGTGTGGTGGCTCATGCAGGTAATTTCAGCACTTTAGGAGCCTGAGGTGGGACTATTGCTTGAGGCCAGTAGTTCAAGACCAGCTTGGGCAAAATAGCAACACCCCATCTCTTAAAAAAATTTTTTTTACCGTGTTCCATTCTTTCCTTTCTTGCATGTTCCTCCCATGTGGCAGGTGTTCTAGATGCCTATGATAGGAAGATACATAAATGACCAGGACTTCAACTCACTCACTAACTTATATAAGTGGTAGGCACAACTCCTAGAAGAAAACATAAGGGGGAACAAAACTCCACTTGTACCCCCTGAATCTATTGAAGTAAGAAAACATGAGAGAAAGCTTCTTGACATTGGTCTTGGGAATGATTTCTTGGATATGACGCTGAAAGCACAGGCAACAAAAGCAAAAATAGATTAGAGGGACTATATCAAACTAAAAAGCTTCTGCACAGCAAAGGAAACAATCAACAAACTGCAAAGGTAACCTACAGAATGGGAGAAAATATTTGGAAGCCCTATATTTGCTAAGGGGTTAATATCCAAAACATATACGGAACTCCTACAACTTAATAGGAAAAAAATTAAATTAAAAAATCAAATAACCCGATTTAAAAGTGGGTAAAGGGCTTGAATAAACATTTCCCCAAAGAAGATCTATATAAAATGGCCATCAAGCATATGAAAAGATGCTCAACATCACTAATCATTAGGAAAATGGAAGTTCAAACCACAGTGAAATATCACTTCAAACACAAGTGTCCATTGACAGATGAATGGATAAACAAAATGTGATATACAGTAGAATGTTATTCAAACTGGAAAAGGAAAGAAATTCTGACACATACTACAACATGGATGCGCCTTGAAGACATTATGTTAAGTAAAATATGAGAGCCACAAAAAGATACACTGTATGATTCCACTTGGGAGGTACCTAGTCAAATTCATAGAGACAGAAAATATAATAGTGATTGCCAGGGGCTGGGGGAAGGGGAAATGGGGAGGTTAATGAGTGTAGAATTTGAGTTTTGCAAGGTAAAGTGTTCTGGAAATTGGTTGTGTAACAGTATAAATGTACTGAACGCTACTTAACCATCTTTAAGTATGCTTAAAGATGGTTAAGATGGTAAATTTTATGTTATGTATATTTTACCATAATTAAAAAACTAAACAGATAAGTTTGAAAAAATATTCTGCAATATAGAGCACAGAGGATTAATTTTACAAGAAGAGGCTATGGACCCAATAGTAAAAAGGGCAAAAGATTTAAAGAAGCAGTTAATAAAAAAGCAAATTCAGGGGGCCGTAACATTTGTGAAAAGACACTCAGACTTACTGGTTATTAGGGTAATGCAAATTAATTAAAGTAATAGTGAAATATAACAATGTGTCCATCAAATGACAGAATTTAAAAAACCATACCTTTTGCTAATAGAAAAAACAGTGATGTTGTGCAGAACATGGTATTCCCTTATGATGTTAGTGAAATACATGTTAGTATAGCCCCTTTGGAAAGTAATCTTGCAAGACCAACCAGCCCATGTAAGATTATATTTACAAGGATATTTTTTCCATCCAAGTACTAACCAGGCCTGACCTGCTTAGTTTCTGAGATGAGAAGTGATCTGGCATGTTCAGGGTGGTATGGCTATAGACTACAAGGATATTTTTTTTTTTTTTTTTTTTTTTTGAGACAGAGTCTCACTCTGTTGCCCAGGCTAGAGTGAGTGCCGTGGCGTCAGCCTAACTCACAGCAACCTCAAACTCCTGGGCTCAAGCGATCCTGCTGCCTCAGCCTCCCGAGTAGCTGGGACTACAGGCATGCGCCACCATGCCCGGCTAATTTTTTTTTCTGTATATATTTTAGCTGTCCATATAATTTCTTTCTATTTTTAGTAGAGACGGGGTCTCGCTCTTGCTCAGGCTGGTCTCGAACTCCTGAGCTCAAACAATCCTCCTGCCTCGGCCTCCCAGAGTGCTAGGATTACAGGCGTGAGCCACCTCGCCCCGCCACAAGGATATTTTTAATGGCAGAATATGGAGACAAAGTGGCACAATGTGGAAACAAAGTAAATGTCCATGAATAGAAGAATTGGTTAAATAATTTATGCAGTGCATGCATCATGAAGTATTGTATATTCATGAAAACAACATAGAAGGGTGTCCATTAAAGTATTACTGAACAAGAAAAGCAGAATTCAAAAAAGTGGTAAATGATTACATGTTTGTTGAAGAAACAGTGACAAATAAGGCCATGTGTATTTGTGTATGATTATGTGACCATAGAAAAATGTTGAAGGATACATACAGGTTTTATAGTGTAGATATGCTGGTGATAAATTCTGCTTTTGTATGCCTAAAGAAGTCCTTATTTTCATTTTGTTTTGTAAGATATTCACCAGGTATGGAATTCTAGGTTGACAGTGTTCTTTCAGTACTTTAAAGATGTTGTCCCACTGTTTTCTGGCTTTCATTATTTCCAGTGAGAAGTCTGCGGTTATTTCTTGTTTCTCTGTACATTGTGGTTCTTTGTTGGCTGCTTTTAACATTTTTTAATTCTGTTAGGGTATGGTTACAGACATTTTCTTTTCTTCTTCTTTTTTTGTTTTTTACTAGTTTTAAACGACTTGTTTTTGATGTGCCATGGTGTAGTTTGTTCACGCGTTTTGTGCTTTGAGTTTGCATTGCTTGTGAATCTGTAGGGTTATAGTTTTTGTCAGATCTTGAACATTTCCCCATCTGTCTCACTAATGCTCTGATTTAATTTTTTAGATCTTCTCTATGTGTTTTAATTTGGATAGTTTCTTTTGCTATGCCTTCAAGTTCATTATTCTTTTACATTGTCTAATTTGATGTTAATCTCATCCACTGTATTTTTCACCTCAGACATTGTGTTTTTAATCTGTAGAAACTTAATTTGTGTCTTTTTTTTCTGTCTTCCATGTTTCTCCTTAACATGTATATGCTTTATTCTATTAATATCATCTGTGTTATTTCTGGGTGTCTTCTTTTTCTCCTCACTGTGGGTCGGATTTTTCTTCTTTGTATGTCTGTAATTTTTTTTTTTTTTTTGAGACAGAGTCTCACTCTGTTGCCCGGGCTAGAGTGAGTGCCGTGGCGTCAGCCTAGCTCACAGCAACCTCAAACTCCTGGGCTCAAGCCATCCTCTTGCCTCAGCCTCCGGAGTAGTGGGGACTACAGGCACTCGCCTGGCTAATTTTTTCTATTTATTTATTTTTTTTTAGTAGAGACGGGGTCTCGCTGTTGCTCAGGCTGGTCTCAAACTCCTGACCTCAAGTGATTCTCCCTTCTCGGCCTCCCAGAGTGCTAGGATTATAGGCATGAACCACTGTGCCTGGCCTGTCTGTAGTTTTTTATTGGATGCCAGCCATTGTGATTTTTACCTTGTTGGATACTAAATTTTTTAATCCCTTTAAATGTCCTTATGCTTTGTTCTGGGATACAGTTCCTAGGGAAAAATTTGATCCTTTTAAGACTTCTTTTTGAGCTTTTCAAAGGCAGAACGAAAGTAACCTTTAGGTTAAGGACAATTTTTTCCCCATTGCTGAGGCAATACCCTTCTTAGTACCCTTCTCTATTATGAAGAATTTCAACTCTGGCTGGTGGGAACACAAACAGCCCTATGTAGGCTTTGAGAATTGTTCTACCTACTCCTTTCCTGTGGTTCTTTCCCTATCTTGGGGTATTTTAATCACATGTATGTGTTCACTGGTGCTCAACTGAATGAATATTTAGTGGTAGCCCTTTACAGATCTTCAGAGCTCATTCACTGTCTGTATGATCCTTTCCTCTCTGTTACTGAGATCTAACCACCCTGGCCTACCTAAAGTCTCCACTCAAGGAGACTGCCAGATTCTGTTTGGGTTTTCTCCTAGCTGCAATGTGGCCTAGACATTCTCTCTGGGCAATAAGTTGGGGTGGTGATAGGGCTCACCTTGTTTTTGTCTTCTTAGGACCAGTGTCCTGCACTGCCTGTTGTCCACTGTCTGAAAAACACTGTTTTATATATTTTGTCTGTTTTTTTTTTTTTTAGTTATTTAAGATGAGAATGTAAATCTGGACTCTGTTTGTTACTCCATCTTGGCCATCATTGAAAGTAATCGGGTAGGAGGGCAGAGAAATCTAACCAAAAAAGGAAGTGAGAGGTAGGTGGGAAAGATTGTCAAACCTTTCCCCAAACATAAATAAGAAATAGAAAATATTAGGAAATATTGTAAATTTAACTTCACGCTCTGAAAGGCTGGAGGAGCATGGCTTATTTAATATTATGTAGTAATGTAACATTTAGAAATGTTTTCACTATTAACCCTGGAGTGGTTCCTGGTGAATTTTGTGTGTTGCAGTATAATAGGGGATTGATTATTTGATTTGATTTTGCTCAACCTTCTTCCTTTTTTTTTTGAGACAGAGTCTCACTCTGTTGCCCGGGCTAGAGTGAGTGCCATGGCATCAGCCTAGCTCACAGCAACCTCAAACTCCTGGGGTTAAGCCATCCTACTACCTCAGCCTCCCAAGTAGCTGGGACTACAGGCATGCACCACCATGCCCTGCTAATTTTTTCTATATATAGTTTTGGTTGGCCAGATAATTTCTTTCTATTTTTAGTAGAGACAGGGGTCTCGCTCTTGCTCAGGCTAGTCTCGAACTCCTGACCTCGAGCTATCCACCCACCTCGGCCTCCCAGAGTGCTAGGATTGTAGACGTGAGCCAGTGCGCCTGACCCCTTTTTGTTTTAATGGTTTACTAATGTGTTAATATTTCAGCAAACTGCCGACAAACACTATTATAGGCTATAGGGTAACAAAGGGGTTGTATACAGCATAAACTATTACGTTGACCTGCAGGTTTATTGAATAACTTACAAACCGTAAAAGAAATTAATTTTATAATATTTCTGAATGTAAAACCTTCATACTGTTTCATTCTATCCTGGTAAGTTCCCTATCTCTTTCCCAAATAGTGTTCTGAAACCCCAAAGATAAACTAAGGGCAAGAAAAGCCCTGTTACTAAAAATGTACAACCAAAAGAAGATCTGGAATACTGAATTAGACTTGAGATCTTTATTCGGAAGTCACTCACTTTTCTTGAAATAAGCACTGTGAACTCAGTAAAGTTTGCATTCTGTCTAGAGATACTGGTTGTCTGAGCTCAGAGTGGTGGTGGGAGTTTTGTGGCTGTAGTGCGTAGAAGCAAGAATGTTGCTAAATATCCTGCAAGGCATAGGACAATCCCTTGCAAGAAAGAATTACCTAGCCCTCAGTGTCAATAGTACCAGGATTGAGAAACCCTGATATAAAGGGCCTCTCCTGGTATAATGCCAGGATACCAGATCAATTCTTTTATGTTATCAGTAGGGCCTGCTGTTAGTAGGAAAAATGAAGCTTTTCATTTGAAATTTCACTTCCTATTCCACCCTAAGGATATCTTTTTTAAAAAAAGATAAAAATGCTTCAAAATTGAGTAACTTGCATATTCCCCCTTTATCCATAAAAAGTGAAACGGGAGAGAGGGAAAAAGCAGCAAAGGTCATGGAGAACCAAACGTATATTTGTTTGTAGGTGTCAATTTTAATAAAATGTTTATTTGGTAGAGAAATTTTCAATGTTCAAATTAACTGCAATTATGAAAACTTACTTAGGTATTTGAAAATATACTGTTTTCCAGGGTAAACTTGTAAACGTGTCATTCTTATGTTACCTTTTATTTAAATTATTTTTAATGTTAGCTTTTTTTTTTGAGACGGAGTCTCTCGCTCTGTTGCCAGGGTTACAGTGCAGTGGTGTCATCATAGCTCACTGCAACCTCATGGGCTCCCACCTCAGCCTCTCAGGTAGCTTAGGACTATAGTTGCATGCCACCACACCTGGCTAATTTTTCTATTTTTTGTGGGGATGGGATCTTGCTTTTGCTCAGGCTGGTCTTGAACTCCTGAGCAATCCTCCCACCTTGGCCTCCCAAAGTGCAAGGATTATAGACATGAGCCACCTTGCCTGGCCAGAAGCATCTTTAAATTAATTTTTTGTGTCGCTTTTCCTACAGGTATTACCTCACTTTGAAAGCCTTGGGAAACAGGAAAAAATTTCTAACATGTCAGGTTTTCGAAATTATTGTCCACATTTGGATTCCGTTGGTGAAATAACAAAAGAAGATTTGATCCAAAAGTCTCATGTAAGATATAGATTTTTTTCTTCTACAAAACATTATATTCACTTTTCTTCCAATTATGCATTTTTTTGTAAATTACTATAGTACTCTATGTTCATCAGTCCCTTTTTAAAATATGTGTGATGTTATTAGTGAATTGTGTTTGGTTGTGTCAGTATAACAAATGTCATTTCGATTTCTTTTCATAGGGTACTTGTCAGGATTGTAAAGTCAGAGGACCAAATCTTTGGGCATGCCTGGAGGTATGTGTATGTTTTTTCCTGAAAAGTTTGTTATAATAATAATAAATGTAAATCTGATTAATGATAACTAGAATAAATTTTGACCCTTAAAGGGATTTTTGTAAATAAACATGTTTTTTAAAGATCATTATTGATAACCATAAATTAAACTTTGGAAGGATTTTAACTTATAGTGCTTCTGCAGAGTTTTTAGTAAATCATTTTGAGATATTTTACTCTTGCCTTTTATTAAAAATGTTGTAGCTTTTAGCTTAGAAATATATATTCTGGTTTTATTTTGTGCCTGTACCTTTTGGTTAAATTAGCTGACAATGGAAAGTCATTGAGTTAAGACATGTAATCAAAACTTAATTGTAAATATAATTGTAATGCTATTATAAATATACACATATAAAATATCTTATTTTTCTTCCTGTATAATTATAGAATAGATGTTCATATGTTGGCTGTGGTGAATCACAAGTAGATCATAGCACCATACATTCCCAGGTATGTATATAAAAATGTTTAGTACAAGACATTTTTAAAAAGAGAGCCTGAAGGATAAGGACCCAATATAACATTATTAATTCATGTTGTAATTCCAAATTTTGTGCTTTTATGAGTTAAAACTTCACTTATATTCTCTGTGAAAGATAGAGGGGTGCTAAGAAGATGAATATTAGAATACATTAGTAATTAAGAAATTATTGATTTAAAAAGTATACATCCAGATATGTGGAGGTGATAGCTGGAATATTAGAAGGTTATGGTGGTTGAAGTCAGAGAGTGGTTGCTTAGGTTTGTGACACGGCCTGCCTAACTTCAAGTCTCAACTCATATCCTATCGCCTTTTACTCCACATTGTCCTAATTAGAGTCTCCTTTCTACTTTGCTCTGGTTATTTGATACTTTCCATGTGACTCTGGCATGCCTAGAGTATAAGGTAGAGCTCCCATTCTACACTGTAAGTTTCTCAAATGCACTGTTTTTAAGATGCACATTGATGTCTCTACAACATCAACTGTTCTCAACCAGGATTCCTCAAGAGAATTAATTAAGCCCATATACCCAAAGCTCTGAGGCATCATTGTGCATGATTTGTTTCTCTTTTGTGCGTCTAGAATGGTACTTGGTATGTATCATCCTTGGGAGAATTGTGAAATCAGTCACTCAAGTCATTTTCTGTAGGGCTTAATTCTCTTACAAAATTCTGGTTGAGAAAGGCTGGACTCTTATCTCTCCAAGATCATGTCTTCCCTATTGCTTGAGCTCGTCTATGCTTTGACCCATGTCATTTCTGTTCTTTTGCCATTCTGATTTCCTAGAATAGGTATTTGCTATTGTCAGTTATTCTCTTGTGTTATACTTATTTGTGAGATGCAGAGATACTCTTGCATTTATCTTTGTATAATGAATAGTGGGAGGAAAATGACAATAGAATAATTTCTAAAGTGGGCTTAGATATTGTTACTATTCACTATGCTTTAGCAGTTTATCTAAAACTTTTTTTTGGTGCTCTAGATTACCTCTTTTGAATATGTTGTTGTTCATCAAAGGCCAGCAGTTTATTTTCTATGATCTTTTGAAGAAATGTTTTCAAGTATGTCTAATTTTGGCTCCTCTTCTCCCTCTCCTATGAAATTATGCAGGAGACAAAGCATTATCTAACTGTGAACCTTACCACTCTTCGAGTATGGTGTTACGCTTGCAGCAAAGAAGTATTTTTAGATAGGAAATTAGGAACTCAGCCTTCATTGCCTCATGTAAGACAACCTCACCAAACACAAGAAAACAGTGTCCAGGTAATAATCTAAATCCATTTAGTTAAGGTATCAAACATTCACGTAATAATTTCATAATTTGTCATATAGCTGAAATTTAAAAAAGGAATCCTGCCTTACATGTACTTTAAAAAATTTCTGTAATTTTCCCCTTAAATGAAACATTTATGCTCTTCTTTCTTGTGTAGCATACAGTGATAGATTAGGGTGAGATTGAAGCCCACCTGTCTGAAGATGGAAAAGTATCTCATGAATTTTAAAAGATTAAAAAAAAATAGTTTAGGTAATCTTTATTTTTTTCTAGTAAATATGATTGAAGGAGAGGGCGTGGGCTGTCTTTGATAGGGAATGGCAGGCACTATTAATAATTCAGCTTCTTTTCCCCTTCTCCACTCCTCTTGTATTACTGTGAATATTTTACTAATTATGGAAATCCAGATAGAATATAATAAAGCTTAGCATTGGTCTTTGGTTAAAGACTTTTTTCCCTTTAGATCAAGAGGCTTGTAGAACATGTATAGGCTTGCTTGTAAAATTGATCACTTAATTTCAGAATTCTCTAGTCATATGAAAATAGGAAAAAGGGGTGGGCCTGGTGGCTCACACTTGTAATCCCAACACTTTGGGAGGCCAAAGTGGAAGGATCACTTGAGGCCAGTAGTTCAAGACTAGCTTGGACAACATAGTGAGACCCTGTCTCTACAAAAAAATTTAAAAAATTAGCCGGGTGTGGTGGCACACACTTGTAGTCCCAGCTACTTGGGAGGCTGAGGCAGGAGGATTGCTTGAGCCCAGGAGTTCAAGGCTACTTTGAGCTATAACCATGCCACTGCCTGGGTGGCTATAACCAGCCTGGGTGACAAAGTGAGACCTTGTCTCTTAAAAAAAGGTAATAGGAAAAAGGAAATGAAGAAATTAGAATAGTTGGCTTCTAACTTATTCTGATCATTTTTTTTTTTTTTTTGAGACAGAGTCTTGCTCTGTTGCCTGGCTAGAGTGCAGTGGCATCATCATAGCTCAGTACAACCTCAAACTCCTGGGTAATCCCTCTGCCTCAGCCTCTCAAGTAGCTAGGACTACAGGCCTATGCTGCCACACCCATCTGATTTTTCTATTTTCAGTAGAGACAGGGTCTTGCGGTTGCTCAGGCTTGTTTTGAACTCCTGAGCTCAAGCATTCCTCCTGCCTGGGCCTCCCAGAGTGCTAGGATTACAGGTGTGAGCCACTGCACCTGGCCTCTGATCATCATTTGATTTGATTAACAGCAAGTTTTCCTCATGTATATTATAATAATAGAAATAACATTGTATTTCTGTTCTTGATCCTTGATACCAACTCTCAGATTTTTCTGTTGTATCTTTGTATACCATTCTTATGGTAGACATTTGCGATAGTAAATTTGCTTGCCTCACACATTATGTAACTTAAGGTGGCTAGATTTTAGACAAGGAATAATTTTTGCATTTCTAGCTTCACAGTTGAATGACTCTAGTTAATAATCAGCACCATTCCTATTTCTCCCTATTTATCATTCACAAATGTGTTTAGTCTTTTTCAGAAGTCCTGATAGTATGAAAATAAAAGTTTTCTTGAGTCCTCTTAAATCATTAACAAAAGTGTGATGTGATGACTCAAAGTTTAATCACATAAGGAACTGATAATTTATAAGGGCAAAATTATCAGCATCACTTACTAAAGAAAAGCAAGTTAAATAAGCTATCTGTTGCCATTTCTGCCAGAAGAGATCAAGATTGCAAACTCCAATGAGTGTTGAATATGATAGAATATAGAATAAGTATAGTGACACTTTCCTGATGGCTTGTAGATAATTTTCTGGTGACTTACAAATATGTTATCACATAAAAGGCATGAACTTGTGCAACCTCCTTATGATCCCACTGTTGAGAAATTATTAAGAAGAAAAAAGTCACTCAGATTTCTTCAGAAGTACAAAGTTTATAGGCTGTTTGAATCCAGTTTACTATGGCATTATTTGTAAGATAGCTAAACATTGGAAACAAGGCAAATGTTATTAAGAAGATTTTTCAAATGGAAATGTCTTCTAGGTGATAGCATTTTGAATGATTTCTTTTCTTTTTTTTTTTTTGAGACAGAGTCTTGCTCTGTCACCCTGGCTAGAGTGCCATGGCGTCAGCCTAGCTCACAGCAACCTCAAACTCCTGGACTCAAGCAATCCTTTTGCCTCAGCCTCCCGAGTAGCTGGGACTACAGGCATGCACCACCATGCCAGCTAATTTTTTCTGTATATTTTTAGTTGGCCAGATCATTTCTTTCTATTTTTAGTAGAGACGGGGTCTCGCTCTTGCTCAGGCTGGTCTCGAACTCCTTAGCTCAAACGATCCACCTGCCTCGGCCTCCCAAGTGCTAGGATTACAGGCGTGAGCCACCGTGCCTGGCCTGAATGATTTCTTTTAAGCCTCTGTACTTAAATATTTTGTAATGAACATGTACCATCTTTATAAAAACAGTGAGAATATGGGACCTACTTAAATGTCCAATATCTACAAATGTCAGGAATGTAAAGGTATAAAGTGGGTGAATGTAAGTGCATATGCCTGCATTGTAGAGGTGGAATAAGGCTATAATAAGTTGCAGAACTAGAGTGCATGCTGAATGCATGCTGCTATTCAGTTTCCGTCTCCATCTGATTGTTGCTGAATGGGTTCAGTTTACTTCCATCTTCTATTTCAAGAGAACTTGCAAATTCTAGTTTTTATGTGCCTTCTGATTTGTTAAACTTTAGCTCTTTTTGTTGTTTTTTAAGTGTGGGTTATTGCTTTACATAATCAGCACTAATAAAAAAGAAGAGGGGAAAGAAATTAAATTTAAAAAGTTAAAAATTTGGCTGGGCACGGTGGCTCACGCCTGTAATCCTAGCACTCTGGTAGGCCGAGGCAGGAGTATCACTTGAGCTCAGGAGTTTGAGACCAGCCTGAGCAAGAATAAGACCCCGTCTCTACTAAAAATAGTAAAAATTAGCTGGGTGGGGTGGCGCACGCCTGTAGTCCCAGCTACTCGGGAGGCTGAGGTAAGAGGATCACTTGAGCCCAGGAGTTTGAGGTTGCTGAGAGCTAGGCTGACTGCCATAGCACTCTAGCCTGGGCAACCGAGTTGAGACTCTGTCTCAAAAAAAAGAAAAGTTAAAAATTTTTAAAAATTAAAAAAAAAAAGTGTGGGCTAGCATTTGGCCAAGAGATCACCACTTGTAACTTCTGAGGTAAGCCAGTTCTTGGAAATTAATATTAGAATATTTTATTGTTAAAATAAGAGACCATGTGGTATTGATAGTGTACTTCGAAGGTCTTTTTAGCTGCAATCTGATGCCATTTAACTGGCATTAGTTGTTGGGTTTTAATTTTAAAAATTATAAAAAGTGGGTTTGTTACTCAAGTACATATGTTAACAAAGCTTAGGATGATATGCTATTACCTAATGTAGATCCTTATTTCCTTCAAAATATGAATGTAGATTTTATACTCTATTGCTAATACCACAAATTCTTAGGGTTCTACTATTAAAATAACATCCCAGTTATTTTTATAGTATAGATGTTATATAAGTAAAATTATTTTTTTAACCTAAGGATTTGTTCAAGTTTGCTATCTTTTTTGTTATCAAGGATTTTAAAATACCTAGTAATACAACATTAAAAACTCCTCTGGTTGCTGTATTTGATGATCTGGATATAGAAGTGGAAGAAGAAGATGAACTTAAGGCAAGAGGTAAAATAATTCTCCTGTGTAACACTCCTTTGTATGGCACTGCCTATTTCTTTAGCAAACTGTATAATGGGAAAATTTCAAAATCTGGAGGTGAAACGGACTTGATGATGAAAGAACTCTGAAATTTGGCCTAGTACAATTGTATTTGCAAGCAAACTTTTGATTTCTCTGGTATCGGTTTACCAAAGCTGGGATCCTAATTACTCTCTGGCATTTCAGCCTTATGGTCCTTTTTGCTTAACTGCCTTTTGAAGTCTGTGTGCACAATGGTTCTCAGTCCATTTTTCTATTCCTAACCTGTCATTGATGGGGATTGGTGGGAAGTTATTAGGGTATCCTCTTAGCAGTATTTCTTAGAGCTGTGGTCCCCAACCCGTGTTAGGGACTGGACCACAGAGCTCTGACGCTCCCACTGCCCGGCACGCCAAATTCTCTTCCATCAAACTTATAGAGGGGGGCGCACAGCAGGAGGTGAGCGGCAGGCAAGTGAGCCAGGGAAGCTTCATCTGTATTTGTAGCCGCTCCCCTCCCCATTGCCCATCACTGGCATCACCATCTGACCTCCCCTCCCACTCTGAGTCCATGGAAAAATTGTCTTCCATGAAACTGGTCCCTGGTGCCAAAAAGGCTGGAGACTGCTGTTTAGGGATAATATTCATTTAGAAAAAGAATCAGGTGATTCTGATACTCTCTTCCCTTGTTTCCCATTCACTCCCTCTCAATCCCTACATTGCGAACCAGTCTATTAGGATTTTCTATATTCTTTTAAGCCTACAGTTCTTAGTATAAACTTTAATTTTTCAGCTTTTCAGTTGATACTAGGTATATATTTAGTGTGCATATAGATAATTATCTGGAAATTAACACTTTGGTATAAGTTTAACATTACTTGAGATAATTTATAAATACTTTATATATTTCTATATTTTAGCCCATTAATTTAGCCTACACTATTTATTGGATACTTATCAAGTGTTAATTCAGCCATGTTTCAGAGATTCCTAGAAGTTTAAATTTTCTTTGTATTGCTCTAAATTCAAATAGCATTTATAATTTTATTTTTTAAGTACATGTTATTTCATCTTTTAATAATGGAGTAAACTGATGAAAGTGAACTTGAATATACATGGAAGAGATAACAATAGTTCAATGACTTTTTTACTGTATTAGCTTGAGTCACATGGAATTGTCATTTTTGTAGGTTGAATGTTAGTAGTTTCCTATGGTTCAACCTAATAAATACTGCTTTCAATTCAATTCATTGAAATGGGAAGGAAAAGGATGCTTATCATTTATCATGATGTGAATTTTTTGCATTGTCATTAAACTACTTTCTCATAATAAACTTAGTTTATAATGAGAAATATAAGTCTCAGCTGGTGCTCTTTAAAAATGTCTGTTCTTAGCAAAATGATAATAGGAAAGGCTGTTCTTCCTGTGCAGATATCAGAGGTTGAACTGAGTAACCCTTGAATTTATCTAAAGCTCAAAATTTTGGTGATTATAATTTTGTGATTTTGATTTCCAAAAGTGTGACCTTTCTGAGTTGTTCAGGTTGCTATTTTATATTTCTGTGGTCCTTAATGTACTTTGGGAACCATAGTATTCACCCAAAAAATTGAGTCATTTTGTATTATTGAATGATGACTTAATTTATATTTTTTCTTAATAGGTCTTACAGGTTTGAAAAATATTGGAAATACTTGTTATATGAATGCAGCTTTGCAGGCTCTTTCTAATTGGTAAGTAGAGAAATTAATTTTATTTTTGTTCATATAATTTTTAAACTCACTTTTTGAGCACAAAACCACGCTACTGTAGTAGTTAACTAACTCTCAAGGTAGAGTGGGCAAGAATCTGGTTTGGGACATAATCTGTTGTTGTCCCAGTGGGGTTTACTCTGTGTATACCTATAGTTTCTTGTGGCTACTGGTCCTAGCTTAGATCCTAGGTAGTTGTGTGTCTTTGAGCAAGTTATTTGTTTTTTACATCTAGAAAATGAGGAACTGGAACTAATTAATTCTTCAGATTACTTTAGTTCAGAGATCATATGGAAATATTTTATATTTTTCTGTGGGTGAAAAGCTTTTAATAAATATTCAGATTTTTTTTCCTTATTGTAGCCCTCCAAAGTAGATAGGTCAGGTGGTATTACTCTTAAGATTAGATGCATTGAGTCAGGACCAGAATTCAGAAATCACTAACTTTGACATTACCTTTTCTACTAGATTGAATTTTAAAGCAGTGGTTGGAAACTGAACATATTTATACAGGTTTAGTATCCCTTATCTGAAATGCTTGGGACCAGAAGTGGTTGGGATTTTTTCAGATTTTTGAATATTTGCATTATACTTAGCAGTTGAACATCAGTGCCTAAGCTGAAAATCCAATATTTGAAATGCTCCAATGAGCATTTTCTTTGAGCATCATGTCAGCACTCAAAAAGTTTCAGATTTTAGAACATTTTGAATTTTGGATTTTGGGATTAGGGATACAAAACCTATATATCTTCCCAAAATAGTTTCATTTCTATTATATATAACCCTCTACAAATGCTTTATCTTCAGTTGTCTTATGTTTCATAACCCTTTAAAATAAAGAGAACTCAATTTTTATTAAGTGATGAGAGAACACCTCTTTGAAGAAGTGACATTTAATCTGAAACCTGAAGAATGAGTATGCTGGTTGTATGAAAAGACGTGTAAAACATTCCAAGCAGAAAGATCAACACTGTAAGCAGCCTTGGGGTGGAAAAGAGCTTGACATTTCTGAGGAGCTGGAAGAAAATCTATGTGACAGGAGTACAGGAATAATGGGAGTGAATAATATGGGTCTGGGTCATGTAGGCCACATTATTTAGGTTCTGCATAGTAAGACACCATTGAAGTGTTTTTACCATGGAGTAGCCGAATAATCAAACTTACATTTTAAAAAGATTACTATGGTTGCCATGTGTACAGTGAATTGGCAGAAGAAGAAAATGGAATCTAGTAGATCAGCTAGGAGATTATTATAGCAATTTAGACAAGAAATGGTGGTGGCTTGTACTATTTAGGGTGGTAGGAAAGAATTGGAGGAATTGAAGATAAACATTTTTAGGAGAATGACTGGTTGATAGGATGTGGGTTAGAGTAAGTGGAGAAAGGCAGAAGGAGATTGAAGTTTTAATAATATAATCATATGATGAAAGAACTGTAGGTTAATGCTATTGTTATTTTTATGCACGTAAGAAAACTAGACATAAAAGTTTAAATAACTTTGCCAATGTAACCAGCTAGTAAGTACTAGAGGAGAATTCTAAATTTAAGGTTTATATGTGTGTGTTTGTTGCTCTAAATCCTTTGATGTTGATTGCTGTACAGTACTGCTTCCACAAATTTACTTTGCAACTTCTTTGATTTCATTGGAAAAGATGTGGCCAATAAGGTTACACTGTTTGCAAAGAGATGGCTTAGTAACTATCCAAATGCTTTCAGAGGATGGTTAATTCACTGCAGGTCAAGATTTGGTCCTTTGCCCAGTCAGTTTCCTATAACTGAATAGATTCCTGGAGGTTCCCTCAAGCTAATCAAACTCATAAAAGATTATACTGCCTTATAAATTGCTAACTTGAGTTATCAACAGATAACTACAATGTAGAAGCCTGGAGGAAAAGCAGGTTCACTTGAAAGTTATATTTTGCGCATGTTAAATTTGAAATACCATGATGGCCATTTGGGCATTTGATATAAATCTGGAGTTCAGCTAAACATGGTTCACTTTATATAAATTTGGCCATAATTGGCATATGGGTGAAAATTTTAGATAACCCAGGTGAAGGAGTACATAGGGAAGAGGAAAAGTTACAGGATCAGGTCCTGAGGAACCCTTTTATTTAATACTTAGATGTCTGAGAGCAAAAGGAGCAGTAAAGAGGGAAAAGGAGTTGCCAGGGAGGTAAAGAGGAAAAGTAGAAAAGTGCATCACAGTAGTCCAGAGATTTGTTCAAGAACGAGAGAGTAGTCACCTGTAACAAGTGTTACTGAGAAAGAACTGAAAGGTATTAACTGGACCTGGCAGCATGGAGAACTCTGATATATATGGTGGAGCCAAATCTGATTTGAATGGGTTGAGCTCATTAAGAATATGAAGAAATGAAGGTGAAGCTGTAAAAGGCAGCAGAGGAATAACAGATACAGAGATATTTGTGCTGTCAATTCATTTAATGGTTTGAAATTTATTAGTATTAAACTTTGATTCCACTCTGATATTTTTCTTTTTTAAATTAGCCCACCTTTGACACAATTTTTTCTTGATTGTGGAGGACTAGCTCGAACAGATAAGAAACCAGCCATTTGTAAAAGTTATCTCAAGCTAATGACAGAACTGTGGCATAAAAGCAGGTGTGTACTTACTATATTTCTCTTCTTTTATTTTTAACTATTATAAATAATAAAAGGGTGTAGGTCTATTTATAGAGCTGAAAAAGTGGAAGAGAGACAGATTGGAGATAGTTCAGTTTCATGCATATTACATTTGCAACCGAATATCCAAATGAAAGCGTCATAGAAGTTTAGAATTATTTGGACTGGTAGTATAGTGTTGAAGTGCTAAAGCTGCTGTTACTGAAGCTTTTGAGTTTTAATGGAGGAGTAGGCATTCTCACAATACTAAAATCAGACCCTGAATACCTATATTAATGTTTTCCTGTTTATGTTTATTCTTTGTTATGTTCATACTTTGTTCTGAAGTTTAGCATTAGGATAATTATTTGCTGTAATATGTTAGTATTTTAAGAACTATTGAGGAAACTGCATTTTTGAAAAATCTTACAGTGGAGCATGATTATTTAGTTGGGGGAGGAGAGCAATAAAATATCAATTAAAATATCACTAATATGTTCTCATGTACCTATGAAACATAATACTGGACAGATTTGAATGATGTTTTTGAAATATAAACAATTTTAAATTTATTAAGCACTTTGAATTCTTGGTTGTTAATTTCTAAAACAAAAATTAAAAATCCCCAAAATTTCTCTTTAAAAATGTATTCTTCAGGCCAGGATCTGTTGTGCCCACAAATCTGTTTCAAGGAATTAAAACTGTAAATCCAACATTTCGGGGGTATTCTCAGCAGGTTAGTCTATTGTTTTTCATTCATAATTTTAATAATCTTAAATAAATTTGGAAAATGCTATTAGGCTTTTTGTCTGTTTAGGTCATTACTCCTTTGTCTTTATTTACCAAGATTAGTAACCTATTATGTTTGTTTACAGTTTTCCAACTTTTAGTTTTATTATGTATGTTTTTCTAGAAACTTTTAAATGTCGGGGTGGGTAAACACATCAATATATTTCTTGTAGCTTTTAGCTTCGAGTTCCACACTCAGAGATTAGAAATTTTTACCAATATTTTATATATTTTATGCTTTCATTTTTTACATTTAATTATTCAGTACATCTGGCATCTATTTTGTATTACAGTATCATTCAAATTTCATTTTTATTTTTCATAAACAGTTAAGAAATTATACTAAACTCTACAAATGTAAGAATCATCTTCCTATCTGATTTAAAATTTTCTTTGTTAATTTTTTCATTCTTATGTTAATATATGATAGGATCTGTTTCTGGGCTCTCTAATCATTTCATTGACCTATCCTTTTGAAATAGTACCACAAGGCGGTTTCAGTTATTGTAGTTTTTTTAATATAATATCTTCTAATAGTAATACCTAGTCCTCTCACATTTTTCTTTTTTTTCAACCCATTACCTATTCCCTGTTCGTTTTTTCCCATGCAAATTTCTGGATCTTTAAAGATTATGATTCGGTGGTATGGGTTATTGTGTTTTCAATAAGTACTTTAGGTTGATCAAGGAATTTTCTTTGAAATACAGTGCAAGATTGGGAGAAGCTCTAATTGAAGCCAAACATATAAAATATTTGAATTTAGGACATCTCTCTGAATTCTGTCACATGAGGCAAATCCTTATTTTTTCTATGTCTTATCCTTCCAGTTTATTAGTAGCAACACTACTAAAAGCTGATCTCCAGATCATCTTCAGTTTATTAAAACTTTTATTTGCACAACTTTTTAGAATTTAGTGTGTCCTATCCCTCTAGCACCTAATGTTCTACAAACTGATATTCTTCAGTATAGTGCTACAGATTTATAAATCAGTTGACAAACATATTTTGTATATTTTCCCTTAAGTTTCTATATGCACATGTAATGAAGTGATAACATTATGTTGCTGTTACATTAGGATGCTCAAGAATTCCTTCGATGTTTAATGGATCTGCTTCATGAAGAACTGAAGGAGCAGATCATGGAAGTAGAGGAAGATCCTCAAACCATAACCACTGAAGAGACCATGGAAGAAGACAAGAACCAGTCAGATGTAGATTTTCAGTCTTGTGAATCTTGCAGCAACAGTGATAAAGCAGAAAATGAAAATGGCTCTAGAGGCTTTTCTGAAGATAATAACGAAACAACAATGTTAATTCAGGATGATGAGAACAATTCAGAAATGTCAAAAGATTGGCAAAAAGAGAAGATCTGTAATAAGATTAATAAAATAAATTCTGAAGGAGAATTAGATAAAGATAGAGACTCTGTATCTGAAACAGTTGACTTGAACAACCAGGAAACTGTCAAAGTGCAAATACACAGCAGAGCTTCAGGTGACAATTTAATAATTTAATCATGAAAATGATAGTATTCATTTTTAGACAATGGGTGTTTAAATAATTGTTACTTTGGGGATTATTTATTTATTTATGTGTGTATGTGTGTATGTATTTATTTAAAGAGACAGGGTCTTGCTCTGTCACCCAGGTTGGAGTGTGGTGGCCCAGTGACAGCTACTGTATCCTCAAACTACTGAGTTTGAGCTGTCCCTCTGCCTTAGCCTCCAGAGTAGCTGGGACAACAACATCCTCCTTTAAACTATAGCAATCCCAGCTACTTGGGAGCCTGAGGCAGGAGGATGGCTCTAGCCCAGGAGTTTGAGGTTGCAGTGAACTATGACGACGCCACTGCATGCCAGCCCAGGCCAATAGTGACACCCTGTCTCAAAAAAAAATAGAGTTATAGTTTAGCAATATTTGCTTGTGAGTGTTAAGCTAAAGCCATAAAAGTGTAGAACTTGAGGATAAGAGGAATTTTATGGGTCATTTCATTATGTAAGAAATTTATCCTTTTGAACTAAACATTTCATCAAAAGTCTTTTACATAGTTATGTAGTAATCTAGAAAATTTGGCTTCTGAGAAGTTAAGCAAATTCTGTTGAGTACCCAAAAAGAGATAAAATAAACCAAGTTGCAATTTTTAAATTATACACACTATTATATTTAGATTGCCGTCACTGGAGTCACATCGGATGTGTTTTAGTGTAGGAATTTAACAATACTGAGGCCAGGCACGGTAGCTCACACCTGTAATCCTAGTACTGTGGGAGGCCCAGGCATGAGGATTGCTTGAGCACAGGAATTCGAGACCAGTCTAAGCAAGAGTGAGACCTCTGTCTGTACTAAAAACAGAAAAATAGCTGGGCATTGT
>CM052444.1:54250359-54270031 GCA_028533085.1 Varecia variegata
CCAGTAGCTGGGACTACAGGCATGCGCCACCATGCCCGGCTAATTTTTTCTATATGTATTTTTAGTTGGCTAGATAATTTCTTTCTATTTTTAGTAGAGACGGGGTCTCGCTCTTGCTCAGGCTGGTCTCGAACTCCTGAGCTCAAACAATCCTCCCGCCTCAGCCTCCCAGAGTGCTAGGATTACAGGCGTGAGCCACCACGCCTGGCCTGAGCCAAGGAGTTTGAGGTTGCAGTGAGCTGTGATGCTGCCACTGCACTCTAGCTGGGGTGACTGAGCGAGTCTCTGTCTCTGTTATGATAGATTATGCTATAATGTACTAGTCAGTGTTCCTTTGAGAAAGAACGAGTGGCCAAATTAACAATATTTGAGTTAAATTGCTTTGTGTATTACATATATCTCTTCAAGAGTTAACTTATCTTGGCTTAATGTGGTGTTTTAGTTTTCTAAATCACACACAACTGGATCATCAGAAGTTCAAATTACGTGATCTTAAAATAAGTGGCAGACAAGTAACATAAGAAAGTTCATCTTTTGTAATTACTGAAGAGAGTTACTAAACACTTTATTTAGGTATTTGAATGAATCCAGAATTCTTTCTTGAGGAATATTTCCTTAACTATACAAAGACTAATGGTTCACCTGTGTACAGAGACTTCTGGTCAGGAAAACTAGGAGTGTTAAGCTCCTTAATTATGCTGACCTTGTGTAGAAGTTGTTGAGTCAATAAATTTGTCAAATGTCAGTATTGAAAGAGTTAGCCTTGACACCAGCCCTTTCTTGTTAAAAGCCCAGTTAAACCTCATTAAGGGACATGCCGGTCCTTTATTGCTCTGTAACAAGCTTGTTCTTATACATAGTAACTAAGGGATGACCTAAATCAGGAGTTTGAGCTTTTACGTGTTTTAAAGCTTGATGAAAAAAATCTGGCAAAGTCCATATGGCATGCAAAACCTAAAATATTTACTATTGGGCCTTTTCTAGGAAAAATTTGCCACCCCCTAACCTTGATCACATTAACTTTATTCCTTTCAGAAAGTCCTAGAGTGAGTCTTTTTTTACCCCAGATAATATGCAGTCTGATTTAGTCATGATTGAAATATTCAGAAGTGTCTATGTGAAAAATGATTTTGCATTATCTGGAAAAATCCCTGAAGACATTCTGTTTCAAAGTATCTTGTGAACATTTCTCTTTTCTTCATTCAAATAGTTATTGAATATAGTCTTTGCCCTGGAATATGTGTAAGGCAATAAGAATCCAACAACAGACTATCAAGATAGCTCTCATGGAACTTGTATTTTCTGGATTCATCTTATAATTTAATTCTAAAAAAGATCCTTTCCTGATGAATGTGTGTGTTTTCTTTTATCACAGTAACAATAAAATGACTTATGATTACTTTATGCTTAGATTTATTTTTTAAATGATTATGGGTAGGCCGGGCACGGTGGCTCTCGCCTGTAATCTTAGCACTCTGGTAGGCCGAGTGCAGGTGGATCATTTGAGCTCAGGAGTTCTAGACCAGCCTGAGCAAGAGCGAGACCCTGTCTCTACTAAAATAGAAAGAAATTATATGGACAACTAAAACTATATACAGAAAAAATTAGCCGGGCATGGTGGCGCATGCTTGTAGTCCCAGCTACTCAGGAGGCTGAGGCAGGATTGCTTGAGCCCAGGAGTTTGAGGTTGCTGTGAGCTAGGCTGACACCATGGCACTCTAGCCCAGGCAACAGAGTGGGACGCTGTCTCAAAAAAAAAAAAAAAAAATTATTATGGGTACATAATAGTTGCATATATTTATAGGGATATGCCTCAATTTCTTGTTTGAGTCCCCCTACCCCAACAAAGTCTTGCCCTGTTGCCCAGGCTAGAGTGCAGTGGCACGATATAGCTTACTGCAGCCTCGAGAACTCTTGGGCTCAAGCAATCCTTCTACCTCAGGCATGTGCAACTATGCCTGGCTAATTTTTTTTAATTATTATTATTTTTTGTACAAACAGAGTCTCACTATGTTGCCCAGTCCAGTCTCGAGTGATCCTTCCACTTTGGCCTCCCAAAGTACTGGGATTGAGTACAGGCATGAGCTACTGCACCCTGCCTTTTGTTTGATTTTTATTACTACATTAGTTTGGGAGATTAATCTCTCTTTTTCCTACGTGGTTTTAAAACTGTCCTGAATATCTTTTTTTTTTAAATACTGTATTTGGACAAATAAGATCCTTTTTGGTTTTGTATATAGTTCCACTGCTCATTTCCTGAATTGCCTACGATAGTAGTATGTTATAAACATTAATTGGATTCCTAGGTGGAAAATCACTATTATTTTGCTTAGCAAGCACTTTGTCTATCAAGTATTCACCTGACATTTGTTAATGTGAATTGTGTGCAAAATGTCAAATTAGAAAACCTTTAAATTAGTTAACGTTATTGGACAGGTAGAATAACTTTACTATTTAAGGTAATAATACAAAATTTCAATATTACAGAATATATCACTGATGTCCATTTGAATGACCTGTCTACAACACAGATCCTTCCATCAAATGAAAGTGTTAACCCACGTTTATCAGCAAGCCCTCCTAAATCAGGCAATTTGTGGCCAGGATTGGCACCCACACACAAAAAAGGTAAAAAGTTTCCCTTATTTAAATTCTTTTACTTTGGGTTTTAGTTTAAAATGCTGATTTTGATATTTGATAATTTGAAGTGTTATTCATGAAATATTATTTGTTCCTTTAAAATTGACAGCATAATTTTATGTAACCATGATTTAAAATTTTGTTTGTTCTTTCTCAATTTTTAAAAATTTACTTACAGTTGAGTTCTCTTTTTCTTGTGTAGAGTTTTATTAGTTTTAACACATGATAACACATGAATAAATTCTTGTTAACACCACAACAGACAGAATATAGAATGGTTCTATCACCCAAAAGAATTCCCTCATACTAGTACTTTGTAATCAGATCATTGTTCTATCCCTAAGCCCTGGTACCGTTGATCCTCTTTTCCTATTGTTTTGCCTTTTCCCTGAATGTCATAAATGTAATCATAGTCTTTTGAAGTAGGCTTCTTTCACTTAACATGATGCATTTGAGATTCAGGCATGTTATTGCATGTCTGTATAGTTTGTTCCTTTTTATTACCAAGCAGTATTTCATTGTATAGCTCTACTACTATTAATTCGTTAATTCCATCATTGAAGGACTTTTGAATTGTTTCTAGTTATTGACAATTATGAACAACGCTGCTCTAAACATTCATGTGCAGGTTTTTCTAAGAATGTAAGTTTTCATTTGTCTAGGCTACATACCTAGAAGTGGGTTTAGTGGGTTTTATGTTCATTTTATGCTTAAAATTGTGTGAAACTGCCAAACTTTTCCAGAGTGTCAGTACCATTTTGTGTATAAGAGTCCCAGTATTATAAACTGTAAAACTATAAATCTTTGAGAAGAAAACATAGGCAAAAGTCTTCATGACCTTGGGTTAGGCAAAGAATTCTTAAAGACATCAAAGACATCAAAAACTTGATCCATAGGGAGGCTGAGGCAGTGGGATCACTTAAGCCCAGGAGTTTGAGGTTGCTGTGAGCTAGGCTGACGCCACGGCACTCACTCTAGCCCGGGAAACAGAGTGAGACACTGTCTCAAAAAAAAAAAAAAAAAAACTTGATCCATAAAAGAAAAGGTTAAAAATTTTTCTTGACAATGGACATTGTTAGAAGAATGAAAAGATAAGATTGGGAGGAAATATTTACAAATCACATAGCTAACAACAGACTTGTATCCAGAAATATATAAAGAACTCTGAAAACTTACTAGAATCCTTTCCTCAAATAAAGCCTTACTTGGAACCAAAAACAGATAAAAGCAGAATTACTCTGAAGTCAAGATGGGGAGCCTGAACCCCACCTATTTCATCTTTAGCTTTTACTCCACTTTTTAACCTCTTTCTCTCTTCCTTTGACTTGGAGGACATAAGTAAACATACTAGTGATGAGGCTAAACTCTTCATTTTGCATATGGAAAAAATGCCTTGAATATTGTGCTAATTAAGGATTTTTTCATTTCCCCATATGTACATTTATGGTGGCCAAGGATCATACATGTTTAAAAACAACAGCAGCTTAAACCTTGTCTACTTGGTTTCTCTGTTTTTTGTTTGTTTGTTTTTAAGTAAAGCTATCTTGAATGGTATTATGAAAATTTCCCTTCAGTGTAGTAATTTTTACTAGAGAAAAAAATGTTAAAGGATGTACTTTGATTGTTTTTTTAAATGTTGTACCCTTGTGTTTCAATCCTAGCTCAGTCTGCATCTCCAAAGAGAAAAAAACAGCACAAGAAATACAGAAGTGTTATTTCAGACATATTTGATGGAACAATCATTAGCTCAGTACAGTGTCTGACTTGTGACAGGGTGAGTATGAGGGAATTAGAATACACAGAAAATTTCTGTCAAATGCTTTTTTAAAAAAAAACCTGGCAAAATGATGTGAAAAATTTAATTCCTTCTCTTTGTTACTGATGTTCATACATGCATTTCTTGTGTTTGCAGCAATATCAATTGGTTCTAGGAGTAGAGTTTAGTTTTTTGGAAGTAATATTAATAGTAACATCCTTTTTAAAGGGTGAGTTTTGACCCATCATTGGACAGGCATGTGTATTATAAGGAAAAATTACTAAATTCTTCATTTTGGTTACATATAAAGGTGAGAAGTTGCTCAGCAACAAGAATTGGTAACACTTATGTATTCTACCAAGGCTGATGAAATAAGTATGATTGGAAATTTGCTATTCACAGGGCATAAAGCTGTGACTGTATCTCTTACATTTGGTTATACTTATGCCTTATAAATAATTCCCCATGTTAAGATTGGAACTCTGATAATAAAGGTAGTGTCAAATTCATAGACAGTAATAAGGGCATAAATTAAAATCATCATGAGTTCTTTAATAACAGTTAAATCTCTTAAAGTTTTTTTGAACTTAAGCATGGTTTCACGTTAGTGAAATAATGAGTATAATTAATGAATATGAAATAGTATTTCAAAAATAAAACTAAGTTCTCAATTATTGTATTAGAATATCAAGTCCAATCTAAGGGCTTTCAATAGGGTCATTTTAAAGTAGGTTATTTTGGTGCTAAATACTTAAATGTAATTATCAGAAATGTTTTCAGCTATTTAAAATTAAATGCCAGATTTGGCTCCCCCCCTTTTAAAAAACATTTTAAAACTATCCTTAAAGGTCACTTTTCAAAAATAAATACAATATTACTTAAGAGTTTTGACCTTATGCTACAGTGGCTGGATTTGGATTGCTTGATGTTGTAATGTCTGTGACTGTAATGGAGATGCCTAGTAGCTACTGCACCGGGTTAATGTAAAGATTAAATTTGGAATAGCACCTGGTACAGAGTAAGGGGTTTTTTTTGCTGTTGTTACTATAAAAGCAGTTCATTTTTTTTGTTTGTTTTTACTTATTATAACTTGCTTTGATCTTTGGAATCTGAAATCTAACCTTATAAATGTGCTGGATTATTTTCATCCCATTTTTAAAACACAAAACAATTTTAGGTGTCTGTAACCCTCGAGACCTTTCAAGATCTGTCCTTGCCAATTCCTGGCAAGGAAGACCTTGCTAAGCTGCATTCATCGAGTCATCCAACTTCTATAGTCAAAGCAGGATCATGTGGCGAAGCATATGCTCCACAAGGGTGGATAGCTTTTTTCATGGAATACGTGAAGAGGTATGTATTTATTTTCTTTGTATTAAATGATTGTTAAAACTACTGTTTCTGCTGTACTGGCAGAACACTTCCTTTTTTTTTCTGTCAATGATGTTTCAGGTTTGTTGTCTCATGTGTCCCTAGCTGGTTTTGGGGTCCAGTAGTAACCTTGCAAGATTGTCTTGCTGCCTTCTTCGCCAGAGATGAACTAAAAGGTAAGATATAATAATATCTATGGCTAAATTGTTATAGGTGAAGCTAATTTAGTGGGACTAAATTATAAAATGTATTCACAAAAGCTAAATTTTAAGACAGCTTACATAGTACTTGCCCATTGGTACAGTGTCAATATTTATCATGACAATATAACTACAACAAGAAAAATCATATCCTAGAGGAATTTATGCAAATTCCTACGTACAAGACAAAATGATAGGTGAAGTGTCTTAAAACTGTTCCAAGATTCAAAGAAGGTCAAACTTAACCAAAATAATGGGCTTATTTACATATCTGGAATTGTCTGTGAACTCTGTATCATTTAAGGTCCTTCACTGTTTTTTGTGTCTAGCACCTTGCTTGAACATGTGACAGGTAGTCAGTAAATTTTGTTGAGTGAATAAATGGAAAGAATATTTATTATTTAAAGTAGGGCTTCAAAGTTGAAAGGAGTAAAGGGAGGGGAAGGTAAACAATGATCTGACTCATGAGCAAAGACTAAAAAAAGGAACCTTGTTTTATTGAGGTCAGCTTGTGACAAAATCAAAGAATTATAGAACCAAGAGAAAGTAATTTGCTGTTAATTTGAGAGGACTGACCAGATCTGTTCTGTTTGCAGGTGACAATATGTACAGTTGTGAAAAATGTAAAAAGTAAGTGACATTGGTGATGCTTTTAATTGCATGTTGCATATTTTTCTTGGTTGTATGAATTGGGCATATGGAGTTAGATTTGCCACTATATTTATAAAAATATAGGTCAGAAAGCTTTGTCCTTATTATAATAAAGAGACTAAAAAGACAACTGTTCTAGAGCCAACACAATTTTGTTCCTGAAGAATCAGAACAATTGTTTCTAGGGTGCTCGATTCTGCTGTTCTTGACCTTAAAAGTACAATGTGCTGCTTGCTACAGTGTTTCTCTTGGCACTAGTGTTGATAATCCACCAGAGTGCCACATCTAGAGACTCAGTGTTCATCTTGGTGTATGGCCCTGGCATGCTGATTTATCCTGGTCACTTTAGGGTTGGGATTTTTACTCCCCTGCCAGATGGGAGGATTTTTTAAAATGGCAGCATACAGAGCTGGAGCTCTGTTTCCATTTATATGAGGATTCAGGAGCTCATCTTGTCTGGATTCAGCTTGTAGACAGGCAGCTCTCTTAATGCAGCTGTGCAAGAAGTTCACCTGTTCATGCTGAGATAAACATGTAACAAATTTAATAGGCTTATCTAAGCTATGAAAGTGTATATTTTGAGGGATAAAATAAGTGATTTTGCATAAAACATTTTTTAAAATAAGGCAATATTGTCTTCTGAATTACCCTTTTGACAGGCTAAATTCAGGAAGAAAAAGGTATATAGTTTCAGATCTACATAAAATTCAGAAAGGGTATACCAACTTTGATGTTATCTGCTGTTATAATGGCAAAATAGAACAGCTAAAGTCTGATTTTGTTTATATCTACTACCAGCTGCCTTTTGATATCTTGTAATAAATTTGGACTACAATGCTTCTTGGTGGTAATTCAGACAAAAGTGAGTGCAGACTTGATGAAAGAACTATTTTGAGGTGGAGTGAACTGGGAAATTTTTCTGAGTCTTTGTAATAGAAAAATAATGGCCTCCTAGTAAGATCTAGAATCCTAATGCAGACTTCTTGTTCTTGGCAGTAACCTCAGGGAAAAATTGATCTGCAGCTGTTGGTCCTTTTCCTTGCAGAAAGCAATGGTGTACTGTTTGGTTGATAAAGATGAAGATGCTGCCTTATACTTTTGGAAAGATTTTATCAGTTTGTCTTTGAAGCCCTACCTGACAGCTAAAAAGGGAGTTGGCCTAGAGAGGGATTGTTCCTTGTAAAGCAGAGCAGACTAAGAAAAAGATAATAGTGAAGATGGAAAAGAACCTTGAATCTACCCCCAAAATCCAAAGTATATTTTCAATTGTATATTAATATTGATTATTAATAATAACCATCCTTTATTTCAAGTTTTTTTTCAACAATAAAGTTTTTTGTTTTTTTTTTTTTTTGGTCAAAACACCTTTAATAATGGAGGGAAAGATGCTAATACCTCTGCTGTCTGCTCTTAACATTTTACTATGATAGGAAGCTCTGGAGCCTACAACTTTGGAGGAGAAGCCATCATTCAAGTCAGTCAACAGCAAACCCTCACTCTTTGCTCCTCAGAACTCCTGTTTCAGATGATCCTATGTTAAGAGTAAACACCACATCTCATTACAAGACAGAGAGGCAGAGAGGACACCACCTGGAGTTCGTCTCCCAAAGTCTGGGAGTCTTAAGACAGTGGCAAAACCACAAGCCTTGGCCAATGGATAGACAAAATGGGGAGGGGAGGGGTCTTGAGAAAGGAAGATGAGGAAATAGAAGAGGTCAGGGAATAACAGAGGGAGTTATTTAAAACTAGAAGCACACTGGTGCTAGGAAATCCTCTGTGATCCCTGGTGCACTGCTGCACACTATGTCATTAGCCCAAAAGAGTATGTTTGAGAACGTTCACATTGACAAGAATTTGAGACTTCTCCCTTCCATCATGTCCCTTTCTTAATCACTCAGGTTCCCAGCAAGCCTTATGCTTTAGCAACATTCCTCAACTCTCCTTCATTACTTCATCAGCCACCCTAACCAACAGTACTCATTGAAGATAGGAACTAATTTCACATTTTCTAAAATATTGCATGTGAGACCTCTTGGCAATAAATCAGTTTGTTTCCCAGCTTTGAGAGGCCATGATGAATGAGAAGCTGGAGATGGCATGGCCTGTTGACCAGTAACACCTGTGCCTTAATGTGACTGTCAAAGGATTTACTGGGAAAATTGTCCTATGCCCATCATTTCTCCGGATTGAGCCACCAATTACTGGAGTATCTTCATTGCCTGCATCTCATGGAGCAGGGGGAGGGAGAAAGAATATACAGTTTGCTACTTGTCATCAATGATGGGCTTCTCAGGCACTACTGTGGATGCAGGAGGCTGAACTAGGAGGAGGGGAACTGTCTTCTCCTTGGCCTGACTGGGTCCTGTTGTTGGAGGTACCTTCCCAACCACAGCTCCTGGGCCAGACAACACTGGTGGAGCCAGGCCTAAAGTGGTAGTGGAAGTGGAGCTGTAACCCCAAGGCTTGGTGTGCCTGCCATACCATGTAAGAACTCAGAGGAAAACACAAAAGAAAGGCTCATAAACTTGGGAGGTCCTTCTGTGGCCTCTCAGTTTCTGCTCCCTGGGTCAAAGGGCAGCAGATACAGAAAAATAGGCTCATGGAGTTGTGGAGTCATCTTTTTGGGGAAAGGAGGAGAGCCCGGGAAAGTGATGGAAGGTGAACAGCCAGGGATCAAGGGAAGAGCAGCAATATTCTGAGGGCCATGGGGGCAAAGGGCTATACCTGGTGGTGAGCCAGCAGCATATGTTTCTTGAGGGTATCCCATTTGAGAAAGCTCTCCCTGCAGGAGATGCAAGTGAACAGTGGCCCCTTTTTGGGTGGATCTCCTAATGTTCCTCCAGAGCTGCCTGGGTGGGAAAGATGTGGCCACATGCTTCATAGGCCTTTTTGCTGCTGCTCTCTTGGCTCCTTTTTCTCATTGCCTCAGGCAAGCTCAGCTTCTCCACCGAGGCGGGCTAGTGTCCTCCCCTTCTGGGGTGAGTGCTAACGCTGGGCTTGAGTCCTTCCCGGTTGGCCCCCCTCTTCCTTGCCTCCTGAAATAGCACTGCTTGCCCGCTCCATCGGCTGGGGCTGATCCAGGTTGTCAGGTGGTGGTGGTGGCAGAGAAGTCTGTTGAGTTGCTTTCTCCTAATGAGAAAGTCCATCTCTGTCCCGGCTATGGCTGTTAGTGCCACTGTCCCCACTTCCTCCTCTGCCCCAGATGCCTCTTGCAAATCACCTCACACTGATACTGTCTTCTCACCTCCACTCTTTGAACCTCTCCCTGTGAGGAAATCTTCGCCAGTCACATCTTCCTCATCTTCTCCCTCCTCCTCAGACAACTCCTCTTCTGGTCATGGCTGCTGAGACTGCCACTGGGGGAAGCTCCCTGCCTCAGAGACTAGATTGCTCAGAGCCATTCTCATGGGCAGCTCCTCCCCCTTCAGGGAATGTGGTACCACCACTGGGGATCCGACCCCCTAGGTGCATCCAAATATGCTGCTGCAGAGAGACAGTGTTGGCGAACTTTTGGCAGATGGGCAGGAGTTCTGGGCTTAGGCCACTGGACTGGCCTTATGGCCCATGAAATATACACTCAGATAGCCCAGAGTGGAGAACGCTCTGCCACACACTTTGCATTTGAAGGGCCACTCACCTCCACGTTGGCCGTAACACAGGTGTAGGACCCAAGGACAGTTGAGCACACAGGTAGATGACACCCTGGTTAGGTCCAGAAGAGGCTGACGATGAAGGTGCGAGGGCAGGGGTGGTGGAGGCTCCTGAGGCAGTAGAGGCCACTGCCATCACTCCTTGTCAGTCAATCTTTTCTACAGTTGCTGCAACTTTGGTGTCTCAGAGGGTAAGGCCTCTAAGGGCTCTAGCATATAGGAAAAGGAGAAGCTACTAGTGGACTTAAAGTGATTGGTAAACACTGCCCAGCTTAGCAGTGAAGACACCAGCTTACTTAGCTGCACGTGGGTTGCTGTGCTACTTTCTGCCACCCTCACTCCCTGGTGGGGTTTTTCATCAGCTTTGCTCTTCCACTGTCTTTGTGAGCACAAACTTACCAAAAGCAGGGAGCCCTGGAGCTGCAGCTGTGCCTGCACCAGTGGAGGCACTGAGTGCTGTGTTGGAGGCCACCACAGGCTTGCACTCGACACTTCTACCTGGTGTGGCTGCCTCTCTCGGCCTTCTTTGGTGGCACAGACACACCAGCAGGGCAGTTTAGGTGCTCTGGCACTGGGTGTGGGTTCATCTCCATGCGTGGGTACTTCTCATGATGCTGGTGGAAATGTACTTTGAGGTCACCATGGGTGGTAAAGCAGTTGCCACAGACATTGCACTTATAGGGCCTCTCATCTGTGTGAGAACGAAGGTGGATCCGCAGGGCACTGTCACTGCCAAATACTATGGCACAGAAGTGGCATTTGTGCCCTCCACCAGGCTTCTTCAAGAAACCCATTGCTTCACCACAGCCCAGCTTACCATTTCCGTTCTTCAGTTTCAGGAGCCCTGGGGAGGCAGCCTCAATGCCCTTGGGCCGTCCCAAGACACTGTGCTGCCAGTAGTCCAGTGGTGCTTGGGAATGCCAGATGAGGCGAGGCAGTCAGCCGATCTGTGCTACCTGGCGGGGCTGGGGAGGGGGCAGGGTGGGTTTGAGGCTTCACTCAACCCCTCCAGCAGATAAAGGATGCTGTGACCCCTGTGTGTAGTAAAGGTGGAAGAAAGCCTGTTTGGCTGTTTCTGCCCCTGAGGAGGAGGAAGAAGATGCCAGTGTCTTGCCAGTTTGGACAGGCTTGATGGGGCTGACGAGGAGTAGTAGGGACTTGGTGGAAGAGGCAGTCCCTGTCCCAGGTAGCTCTCAGGGGACTGTCAGGGACACCTACCGTCTGGCCTGAAGAGTTGAGCAGTAAGTAGCACTTGCCTGTGGATTTGCATCTGATGGATCTGCTGCTGCTACAGCACCCATAGCTCTTCCAAGATCAGGGGAATGTTCAAGTGGCCACTGTCTATATGTGGGAGTAGGGGTGGGAGTGGCGGAGGAAGGCATGCAGGGGTAGATTTTGGAGGTAATGGCATTGCTCCCAGCTTGGGACTTTCCAAGATCAGGTTCTTGACTCCCCTAGCTGCTATACCTGTGGGAGTGACCAGGAAATGCCCTAAAGACTCCTCTCTGCGCTGGGCCCCAAGTGGGATCCATGAGCACAGAGGACCCAGATTCTGGGGGGTTGCTGTGCTTGTATCCATAACCTGGGAACTATTGTGACCCTCAGGCTCAGGTTAAGAGGAGGCCAAAGAGTTTAGTTAGAGTTCTCCTGGTCCCCAATGACCACCATTACAGGAGGGTCAGTAGAACATGTTTTCTCTCTCTTGCTCGCTCTCTATGTCCCCCCTTCCTTTTCCTCTCCCTCTCCCTGTCTAAAAGTTTTAACACATTGACCTGAACTACAGATTTTATAAAATTGAGATTTTGCTTTATCTAGTTTTACTTGGATGTTATATAGGCATGGCCAGACCATAGACAGTAGCACACTTCTTAAAACGTAAAATGGGCTGGGCATGGTGGCTCAACACCTGTAATCCTAGCACTTTGGGAGGCCAAGGCGAGAGGATCACTTGAAGCCTGAGCAAAATAGTGAGACCCCATCCCTACAAAAAATAGAAAAATTAGCTGGGCATAGTGGTGTGTGGTTGTAGTCCCAGCTACTCGGGAGGCTGAGGCAGGAGGATCGCTTGAGCCCAGGAGTTTAAGGTTGCAGTGAGCTGTGATGACGCCACTGCACTCTAACATGGGCAACAGAGCGAGACCCTGTTTCAAAAACAGACGAAAACAAACAAAATCATTTCTATCAAAAGATTATACAGCTCTCCAAATTTTTATTACTGATATCTTGGTTTAAATTATTTTTTACAATAAGGGACTCTAGTGTTTTGATTATTAAGATATTTACTATATATGTGTAACAATTCAAATAATGAGCATTTCTAGTCTGATAGCATTTGTCTCTGCATTTTCTAAAAGAGTTTTCCTATATATTTAAATATACTAAATCTTTTGTAGATTCATTGGTTTTCTATTTTCCTGCCTTAGGTTGAGGAATGGAGTGAAGTTTTGTAAAGTTCAAAAGTTTCCTGAGGTATGGGCTTTGATTTTAATTGTTTATATTATGTGATAGGAACAAACATAAAGTATTAAGGAACATAATGTTGTAATAAATTCTTAGCCAGGTTGAAGAATGGAGTGGTTCTATTGAGAAGTTGCTTTGCATACCTTATTAGAATTATCATTTTTAAAATAGTAGGTTAAATACTGGAAGTGCCTCTAACTGTGCTATGTTTAACACAGTTTAATCAGACTATAGGATCTTGCAAGTATAAAGTATAGAATTAGAAAACACCAGTGAACTTAGGAAGTGCCAACTTTCACCATTTCCACATTTTTACATCTCTGGAATCAGGTTATAATTGCAGGTTAATGTTTAACCTTGACACTTGAAATTCATTATATTTGATAGACTCCTTTATCTGGCATATAAAACTAAATAAAATTTTAAATAACTTTATACTTTTATTTTGATTGAACACCTCAATTTTTTGCTTGTAGAATGAAAAGCTAGTGTACTAAGTTTTACTACTTAGAATACTTTTAGTCTTTTGTAATGGCAAATTAGAGTTTCGAATTTTATTCTCTTTTAGATTTTATGCATCCACCTTAAAAGATTCAGACATGAACTGATGTTTTCCACCAAAATCAGCACCCATGTTTCATTTCCGCTAGAAGGCCTGGATCTTCAGCCATTTCTTGCTAAGGATAGTCCAACTCAAATTGTGACGTATGATCTTCTGTCAGTCATTTGCCATCATGGAACTGCAAGTAGTAAGTATACCAATTTGACATTTGTTTTTATATTTAAAAAAATAAGATAAAACATCTGAATTGAGTCTTTAAATAAGACCTGATTGACCACAGGAGAAAAGTATTTAAAAACAGATTTTGCTGGTAGTTATTAAAAATGTGTCAGACAATTTTAGGAAATTGAATATTTTTTACTATGATATTTAGAATATTAGAAATTATATTGTATAAAGTTAAATAATAAGGACTTTAACATGATCATTTTTATACTGGGTTTTTAAAGATTACATGTTCTGTCCTATATTTCCTTATGTGGCATCAATAATATGTATTGAAAAAAAATAAGCATAGTTCTTGCTGTATCTAAGCTGCTGTGCTAGGCACTAGGGATACAAAAAGATTATCTTCATTATTGTTTTAATTTTGTATTATTGTAATGATCTCTTTTCCCTCAAATTCAGGTGGACACTATATAGCCTATTGCCGAAACAATTTAAATAATCTCTGGTATGAATTTGATGATCAGAGTGTCACTGAAGTTTCAGAATCTACTGTACAAAATGCAGAAGCTTATGTTCTTTTCTATAGGTAATGGAAGTAACTATTTCATGGATAAGTAATTTTTACAAATATGAAAGAATGTCTCTCACTTTGGGGTTATTAGTGACTTCTAAGACTTTCAAATTGCCAAGTAAAGATTAGAAATTGTTTTCCTCTCGTATCATTAGACTCAAGTAAAAGGCTATATGCAGAATGATTCTTTGTTCAGAAAACATTAAGTCATTTACTTGAAGGTCAAAGGGATGTATTTTGTTTTAGAAAGATTAGTTTTAATTAAAGAATGAGGCACTGATGGTAGGAATTAAGTATGAAATTTTCTCCTAAAATAGCAAATAAAGGAGGTATTACTATTAAAGTTTTTGGTATTTTTTAGTATCTTATAAAAGAAAATGTTAGCTACTGAAACAGAAAAACAGATTAAATATTTAGCTTGGTCTTATTAACATCGAATGCCTCCTGCTGGGTACCAGTAGTTATGTGCATATATACCAGTATTTAAGATACAGTACTGCCCCTACAGGTATAGAATGTATTTGGTGGATGATACAACGTACATTTTCTTTTGCCATTCCCAAGACCTAATAAGATTAGTATTAAGATGTGTGCTAAGTCTAATAAGAGGAAAAATTCACCTAGTTGTCTAATATAGTAAAATGTATATTGAATTTAATTAATCATTGTCCTTAATAGGAAGAGCAGCGAAGAGGCACAAAAAGAGAGGCGAAGGATATCAAATTTGTTGAACATAATGGAACCAAGTCTCCTTCAGTTTTATATTTCTCGACAGTGGCTGAATAAATTTAAGACTTTTGCTGAACCTGGCCCTATTTCAAATAATGACTTTCTTTGTATTCATGGAGGTAAGAAATTCTATAATGCAAAGTGTTGATAGGAATTTGTTGTTAAATAATTTGCACTTTAGGAAAGAGTCAAGAATTTTCCTCTTACACTTATTCTGTATTTCCCCATCTGCAGTCCAACTTAATGCATTTAATTACATACAGTTTCAGAAATTGGCCTTTTCTTTCTAATTATAGGCAATCTGTACCCTCTTTATTGAACATATATTTACTAAGTACCTGTTCTAGAGCCTAAGGACACCAAAGACCCTATTTCTGTTCTCAAAGCTCTAATTTAATAGTAGAGTCAGATACACAAATGGCTAATTATAGTACAGTGAGCTCTTTCTATTACACATTACTTGTCTTAGCTCAAAGGCATTCCTTTGATAGTGATTTCAGCTACCAACTACATTCATGGTTTTTATGCCTTTTGTTTAAATGAATAGCTGGCTCTTTTCCTAAGTATGGAAATATATCTGGGCTTTAACAAAAAAGATGCCTCACAGTTAAATATAATTTATGCCTTTGTGATTGGCTATGTTAGTATTTGTTCCACAATAAATAGGACCTTCGTGTGACACTTTGATTAAACTTCATTGTTGAAGACTCAGTATACTTGTTAATTATGTTTGTAGTAAAACCACAAGGGTTAGGAATATCCTATATTGGATATAGAAACCTAAACCTTAACACACATTTCTATATGTGAATATCAAGGTGTATGTTCATGTTTAGGAAACATAATTACCAAAAATGCTTTATACTTACTTTTTTGGGAGAGGGGGTTAAGAATTGTGATTGACCAGTCATTAGTTATTGTTTAAAAATGAGTTTAATCTTTGAAAATAATATAAATGAATTAAAGAATGAGACAGACATGTCTAAATTTTTTTAGGTGTTCCTCCAAGAAAAGCTGGTTACATTGAAGACCTGGTTTTGATGCTGCCTCAGAATATTTGGGATAACCTATATAGCAGGTTTGTTTTTTAATTTTTTTCTTTTTTCTTTAGTTTTTCTTTTTACTACTGTTAGAAACACACAGGTTTGTCTTTTAAATCAGATAATAGAGTATTGTGAAAATAAACTGGTTAAAAGGAGATTGGATTATTTCACAGGTGTTCCTTGTGCTGTACATTGCTTATGGAGAATATCCCTTCTTTTTCCTTCATTTATTCAATCTGAAGTGTGAGCAGGAAGACTTTGTAGCTAGTGTAACTGTAGTCTAGATAATTAATTCTAATTTTTTGTTCTGATTATCTGTCTGTAAAGGTATGCTGTGATATTTAACTTTAAGTACCTTGTTGGAAAGATTTTGCATACCCCAGCACTAAAATTTTATATATGTATATATTCACACAATTGAATATTCCTACTCTTAAATTTTATAATTTTATTTTAAAACATTTTGTATTATAATTTTCTTATTAATTATGTTTTTCTTAGTTAAACATTAAAAATAATTTATACCTTGAGTGCTTCTTACTTGAGAGGCCAGGGGAAGCTTTCATCTGATTCAAACCTGACTATGACTGTGTATGTATAACTAAGGTTTATATATTGTATGCTAATTTTTTTCTTGTCTTTTCTTTTTTTTTCCCGTTGAATCTGGATTTCAGATCACTATATGCTAATTTTTGAAAACCACCTCTTTTACTTTTTTGTGGCCTCTAACATTTTGGAACAGAAGTAGCTATAAGGGCAAGTTGAAATATAGATAAAGCAGGTTAGGCAATAAACTAAAAGTCATTGACACTAATAAACATAAAATCAAATCCTCCTATGATTTTTAAATTTTTACAATACTTTGAGATTTTATTGTTTGGATTTATTCTTAACTGGGGATTTAGCCATTGACTTAAAAGTTAGAAACAAATTTCCTAGAAGATCAGCTTTCTTTAAAATTATCATGATTTTTATTCTTAAATTCTTCATGCTTTAGGTATGGTGGAGGACCAGCTGTCAACCATCTGTACATTTGTCACACTTGCCAAATTGAGGCAGAGAAAATTGAAAAAAGAAGAAAAACTGAATTGGAAATTTTTATTCGGGTAAAAAAAAGTGATTCTTTTTAAACTGTAAATGATTTAGGATAAGGATGAAGACCTGACAGTTAGCACAACTGTATGATGTTAATGAAATGATTGGATGAAAGCATTGTAGTAGATTTCAAGTTTTCTGGGTACATAACAGTGAGTGACCTTAGGCACTATATTATTACAACTCCAATGAGATAAGTTCTCTCTTTGTGGGTTTTTCTTTTTATGGATTGGCAATAAATTTTGTTTTATGGATTGCTACTGGCAAGAAATTTCCTCATCGAAATGGAAAACTACAGGTTTTCTTGAGTTAGTATTGTCTGTGGTATACCCAGACTGCATGCACTACTTCTATCCCTTTGTGAAATATAATATTGTTTTGTCTTTTGGGGAACTCTTCGTACTTATAAATATACCCATTTTCCTCAAAATGAGTATATTATGAGATGTTCCTTGATTATAAACAACAGAAAGTTTGGTCATGGAATTCAAAAGCTGAACAACCAGGTTTTATGGACAAGGACTAGTACAGTTTCAGCTATCTAGGTAGCAAGAGTCTTTTCAGAGTGCTGCTGTCAGTAACATAGTTCCAACTATTTAAGACAATCTAAAGTTTGGGTTACCTTAGAGCAGCGGTGCCCAACCTTTTTGGCACCAGGGACCGGTTTCATGGAAGACAGTTTTTCCCCAGTCCTGGGGTAGAGAAGTGGGGTGTCATAGGTGGGGGTGGGGGGGCTGGTGCAGAGCTCAGGGAGTGATGCGTGGCCCATTTCCTAACAGGCCACGGACTGGTACCAGGCTGTGGTCCGGGGCTTGGGGACTGCAGCCTGAGAGGCACATTCATTGACAATTTTACTGAGATAATATTAGGGGGAGGGATAATACCGCAGGAGAAAATTGGGATTCTTTTAGTAAAAGCAGGGGAGAAGATATTGAGCAGACCAAAATAAGATGTCCAATACATTCCATGTTATGTCTTCCCAGTGCATGTGCAGACACACACACACCTGCTTGTCATTGATTCAGGGTTTTTTTTAATGCCCTTGCCTAGAGTAAAGAAATTTTACATCAGGGAAGATACAGGTATGGATTTATTTTATTTATTAATATTTTATGTGGGCCTCATTTGCTTCCTGAATGTAAGGAAGCAAGTTTTATTTGAATATTAAAAATAGTTCATTCTACCAATGCTTAAATAATGGTTAATAACTGTATCTGTCACAGTTTGATTAACAGAAGCCATTCTAAGTGTTTTTAATAGAATTGGAATACAGGGAATGAGAGACTTATATAACCACTGAAAGGACTGGGCAGTGAAAGTCAGGATGACCACTGATGATTTTCCAGAAGTTTTGAAGTGAGGTGGGCTGCCACACTGGCGGTAGGAGTGGGGCAGTGAACAAGAGTGTGGTATCTTAGCCAAGACAGGGTGAAGAGAGCTTCTGTGTAGTGAATGGCATGAGCCAAGTCAAGGGTGTTGGCGCCCAGGCAGGATGAGAAGGGATGCCCATGTTGGCCAGAGATTAGTGGCTATAGGAGTGTAGCATAGTGGTAGTGGTGGCAGTGAGAGATTGATTCCAGATGGGGAATTGATTAAATAATAAATATAATGAGTGCTGGGTTCCTCATTATCAGATAAGGAAGTTTCAAGTATGGAAAGGGAGAAAACTAAAATGCACTTTGTGTTATTAGATTGGATTTGTAGGTATTTTTGTGAGCTAGCTCATGGTGATAACTAAGTAAATATGGAGGTGTAAAGTGTGTGTGTGTTTGTGTGTATTTATAGAAACTTGATGTTTCTTAACTTCACTGAAAGGACCTGGGATCAGTGATTACTCCAGAAGGATTTATCATACCTAGCTGTCAGATCTTGGCTTCTAAACATCTTTTTTTTTTTGGAGACAGAGTCTCGCCCTGTTGCCCGGGCTAGAGTGAGTGCCGTGGCGTCAGCCTAGCTCACAGCAACCTCAAACTCCTGGGCTTAAGCGATCCTCCTGCCTCAGCCTCCCGAGTAGCTGGGACTACAGGCATGCGCCACCATGCCTGGCTAATTTTTTTTTTCTATATATATTTTTAGTTGGCCAGATAATTTGTTTCTATTTTTTAATAGAGACGGGGTCTCGCTCTTGCTCAGGCTGGTCTCAAACACCTGACCTTGAGCGATCCACCCACCTCGGCCTCCCAGAGTGCTAGGATTACAGGCGTGAGCCACCTCGCCCGGCCCTAAACATCTTTTTGTGCTAAAAGGAACTAGCCTCCTTTGGAGAAATGGCTGATTCCAGGGCCAAGCCAGGGAAATTATAAGATGAAACTGGAACATCTTATTGTGCTAAAAAGTAAAGAAGTTCTTGAAAAATGGTGAGGACCTCTCAAGAGTGTACAGAAGCCAGCTTGACGGGGCTTCTACTTGCCAAATTTGGGACAATTTGAATTTCAAAATGAATTACAGTAACATATAATTCATTAAACAAAATAGGAGATGTTGTACCCATGTTGATATAAATAAATAAGTGAATAAATGAAAAGGTTGAGGAATAAGATATTTATTTATTTATTTATTTATTTATTTATTTTTTGAGACAGAGTCTTGCTTTGTTGCCTGGGCTAGAGTGAGTGCCGTGGCATCAGCCTAGCTCACAGCAACCTCAAACTCCTGGGCTTAAGCAATCCTTCTGCCTCAGCCTCCCGAGTAGCTAGGACTACAGGCATGCGACACCATGCCTGGCTAATTTTTTCTATATATTTTTAGTTGGCCAGATAATTTCTTTCTATTTTTGGTA
>CM052444.1:54287855-54327761 GCA_028533085.1 Varecia variegata
TGGCTCACGCCTGTAATCCTAGCACTCTGGGAGGCCGAGGCGGGTGGATCGCTCAAGGTCAGGAGTTCGAGACCAGCCTGAGCAAGAGCGAGACCCCGTCTCTACTAAAAATAGAAAGAAATGATCTGGCCAACTAAAAATATATATAGAAAAAATTAGCCGGGCATGGTGGCGCATGCCTGTAGTCCCAGCTACTTGGAAGGCTGAGGCAGTAGGATCGCTTGAGCCCAGGAGTGTGAGGTTGCTGTGAGCTAGGCTGATGCCACGGCACTCACTCTAGCCCGGGCAACAAAAGCGAGACTCTTGTCTCAAAAAAAACAAAAAAACAAAAAAAAAAACATTAAGAACATTACTTTAATATGTGTAAAATAACCTTAAATAGTGTTAAGAAGGAATTAAGTATTAAGTATCAGACTTTGAGAGAAATATCTGAAAAGGCAGTTTTTGTCCTTGACCATTTTAATGTTTTTATTAATGTTTTAGATACATACACAGTTGTGCTTATGAAATTTCAGAACAACTCAGCTGACAAGGGTAAATGACTAAAACAACTTTCAAAGTTCTCCTTGAAACTCCAGGCAGGAACCTATAGTGTGAGTTGCTGAAAAGTGTGGAATTAAAAAAAAGAAAGTATGGAATTCAGAAAGAAAAAGTTGTATGAGCAGAATTTTTTCAATTCTTCAATTTTAAGGTACTGTATGTATTAAGAAAAAAATGTATTGCTCTGTTCCTTCAAGGAGCCTATAATGAAGTAGGGAATATAGACATATCAAATTATACATTTTAAATTCTGTGATAGAAGAATTAAGCATTATCAGCAATGGAGTGAGCATGTAATTCTGATGGATCATTGAATTGGGCTTTGAAGAATGAGGGTTTTTCAGGAATTGTAGATAGGAGAAAGCAATTTTGTGTGCCCCCTTCTCCTTCTTCTGTTATAGGACTGAAAAATCACTTAGGGCTGTGTTTATTAACATAGATATATTTGTGAGCAGATAAAGAGTAGATTGGAATGGGAGACTAATTAGACTATTACATACAGTTGTTTAAATGGTTTGATGATGGCCTGAACTGGAGCAATAACAATATAGGACAGAAAGAGCAGTTTTTTTTTCATGACATTTTGGAGGTAGAATAAGAAAAGTTTATTGACTATGTATTGTTAGAAAAAGGAAACAGTTAAGATGTTCTAAGTTTTTTAGTTTGGGTAATTAGATATTTGTCACTGAGATTATTGATATAGAGAGGAGATGATTTTGGGAGGGGTTGGAAGAAAATGACTAGGGATTTTGCTTGTTAAATACAAGGTAATTTTAGGACATCTAGGTTGAGAGCTCAGAATATGCTGGTCTGAAGTTTGGAGTGGAGGTTGGGAATAGAGATAGAAAACTGCTTATAGATTAACATTATCTGAATGAGAGTTAATGAATTTACCTATAAGAGAGAGGACTAGAAAGAGACATGTACATTTTGGGGAAGATCAGAGGAATCATGACTTGTGAGACAATGGAGGGAAAGAGACTTGATTTTTATCTCAGAGTTAAGAGGAAAACTAGAAGGAAATGGAGGAAGTCAAAGATGGGCGTTTCAAAGGAAGGAGGGGATGATGACTTAGTTAAAAGCTTCCAGAGGGATTTAATGATGTGGGGACTGAAAAGGGAAACTTGTATTTAGGGGAAGAACTATCTGGATTTGATAGAGACTTTCATGAGTTTGGTTTTGTGTAGTCTCAGGTATCCAACAGTGAGTTGCTTTAAAAACAAAAAACAAAATAAATGAAGTACCACATTGCATTAATAGGATTCTGTCCATAATAAGGGATATAATACGTATTCTGTGTTGGTTAGAACACATTTACAATGTTGGCCTTATTTCTGTAAGCTACATTTTGAGAAAAGTAAATGAAAAATTGAATATGTCAAGAGGAGGGTAACCCTTGAGAACCATTGGAGGAATTGAGAGTGCTTATTTTGGGAATGGAAAATTTGACTTGGTAGAAATGAGTGAAGAAGGGGAGGGAACAGTTATGTTAAGGTAGTAAAAGACTATAATAGATTGGTCCATGGAGCAGAATTAGATCCAGGATAACACCAGACTTTTTTTTTTTTTACTAAGAACTAGGATATTCTCTTAACTACAGTTACAGTGATCAAAATTAGGAAATTTAACATTACTATTATCAAATGTATAGTCATTAATTTTGTCAATTATCCCATAGTAGCCCTTACTTTTTATAGTTTTTTAAAATCAAAGACCATGTATTACATTTAATTATCATATCTCTCTAATCTCCTTTAATCTGAAATAGTTTGTCAAATTTTTTGACCTTGGCATTTTTAAAGAGTTTAGACTAGTTATTTTGTTGAATGTCCCTCAATTGGAGTTTCTGATGTTTTCTTGTGGTTGGATTCAGCTTAAGTATACGGATACTCTCAATTCCAGTCATTACAGTGTATATTCAGATTTTCTACTTTTCCATATTTGTGATAATTTAAGTTTGTTTGCTTCATGTTTAAAAATACCTTGTTAACAATTTGAACCATGCTCAGAAAATGGAAAAGGGGCATCTTGTAATATAAGGAACTCCCCCAAATTGGAAAAAGGAAACAATTTTGAGTGCTCACTTTATGCCAAACATTCCTCATTTTATTCATATGATAATTATTCAAGATTGGTATGCTTTTCTCTTTTATAGAAAAGTAGTTAATCTCTCCTTGGAGAGGTTGTAGTTTTTACTAGCTATCTGACTAAAATGTCCTTATTCCTTTCTGTCTGTGACAGGGCAACTAAGTGTCAGAAAAAACCGTAGGCTATAAACCCTGATTAGGTTTATTAGAAAATTTAGAGGAGATAATAAGTTGGATTAATTAACCTAAATTTAAAATTGTCTTTAATTAGTAACATTAAAACACTTTAAGCTACAATGAGCAATAACAAATTAGTAAAGTGTGTTATAAGCCTTCTTTTATATGTAAAATATGCTTCATAAGCTATTTTAATGAACTTTCTTATGCAGTCATTTAAAAATGAATTTAGAATTTTTGTTAACAAATGCAGCTTTATCATAAAAGCAATATGACAGTGTCCGTGAAGGACGTAAAAAAATTCATATTCTGTGACCCAGTAAGTCTGTTTTAAAGAAATAATCAGAGATGCAGACATGCAGTGTACAAGCACATTCATCACAGCATTTTTTAAATAATGAATACTAAAATAGCAGAAGCAGCTTAAATGTCCTAACAGAATGGAAATGGTTAAATCAGGAATTATTTATAAGGTTTTTATATGACCATTAATGATTTTAAATCCTTAATCATATATTGTTAAGTGGAATAAAAGCAAGATACAAAACTGTGTGTGTGAGTGTGTGTGTGAGAATTCTGATTTTAAAAATGCATGTAGAAATAAGAATGGAAGGGAATATACCAGTATAAGTGGTTGTTGAAATGAGATAGCTATATTTGTACTTTATCTTATGGATGTGTCTAAGTTACTGTATTTTGTATAATCTTCATTCATTTAACAAATATTTATTGGACACCAAGGACTAGATTAGGCTCTGGAGTATAAAAGTCAAGAAGATGAAGTCCTTCTAGTGGAGCTTATAATCAAGTTGTGGGAGACAGAACAAACAAATATTTGCTTGAACCTTATTAAATTGCTGTTACTTGACCATTTTAAACCTATAAAACTGGCAGTTTCATATAGTTCAACCTAATATGTATGTCAGATAGTGATGAATAGTAAGGAAGAAACTGAAAATAGGGTTAAAGGGCTAGAGATTGTGGTTGTGTGGAGGCAGGGGGGGGGCTATCAGGGAGTATCAAACGTAGGTGGTCATGTAAGCTTTCTTGGATATGGTGATATCTAAGCAGAGAACTTAAAAAAGTGAGGGATCTAGCCAGATCCAGGCAGATGGAACAGTAAGTTGAACTTCTGAAGCCTTGTAGTTGTGTGATGCTCTATACTTCTGAGAATGCTTTAATATGTTTTTGTAATATAATGTATTTTAAACACATGATTTAGCTTAGGCCAACTATATTAGCACATTAAATTTTCCTAGGCAGAAGCATAGAACTAAGGTTTGATTATCTTCTCTTTTTTTTTTTTTTCATGTATGTGTTTTCTGGATAATAGGTCTCAACTTTTTCCCTATAAAAGATCTCCTTTATTATTTTCCTTAACAACTTATATTTTCCAGGGCTTTGTTTGCTAAACAGATTGTGTTAGTACTTCTGATCAGCATTGGGATAGCTAGTGGTTTCTATATATTTTTCTAGTCAGAAATCAAGAATTGTAGATGGAACTGATGATTACTATACAGTGTAAATATACAGTTGATCCTTGAACAACAGGGGTTTGAACTGCACAGGTCCAACTATACTTGGATTTTTTTTCAGTAAATACAGTTGGCCTTCCATATTAGAAGATTCTGCATCACAACCAAATGTGGATGAAAAATACATGTATTTGTGGGATGTGAAACCCAAGTATATAGAAGGCTGGCTTTTCATATAGGCAGGTTCCAAAGGGGGCTGACTATGGGACTTGAGTCTGCATGGGTTTTTCTATACGAGGGGGTCCTGGAACCAATCTCCACATATACCGAACGATAACTACATTCTGTTCTCATTATTCTCGGATTCCGTATTTGTGAACTCATGTATTAGCTGCAATTTATTTGTAACCTCCAAATCAATACTACTGGCACTTTCACAATCAGTTGCAGACATGTTTAGAGTGGTGAAAATTGAGTCGTCTGATGTGCACATTCCCAACTGAGGTTGAACAGGATGATGCTCTCCTCTTGTTCCAGCTTTCTTACTGTGAACAAGTGTTTGAGGTCTTTTTATGTAGTGCCATATCTTCTCTCTTTTGTCCTTTTTTGGGAGGTTATTTGACTGTATAAAATTACCCCCAAGTGCTGAAGTGCTGTCTAGTGTTCCTATGTGCAAAAAGGCTGTGATAAAAATCCACGTTAGATAAACTTCATTCGGGTATGAATTATGGTGCTCTTGGCTGTAAGTTCAATGTTTATGAATCAATATATATTAAAGTATCTTTAAATAGAAACACACATAAAGCAAGGATATGTGTTGATAGGTGATGAAAATGTTTTGATTAGAGGCTTGTAGGAACTTAACTTAGAACCCTTGGTATTAGGCCTTCACTAATTCAGTGTGCTAACTTCATAGAACATAACTACCATGGATAATGAGAATTGACTGTAAATGATTTGTTATGGCAGTTAGGGTTTTTGAAATATTGAAAATAGCATGGGAACTCCTTTACCTGCTCTGTAGACTCTTAGAGGTGGTAGAAAATCCAGCTTAGAGGTTGATTAGTATGCTGGTGAAAAATTTTTCATGCCTTATCAGAATGACAGTAACACTGTAAGAATTTAGAGGAAGCTACATATCTGATAAGATTTAAGGTCCTCTGTATTTTGCTATTCAGACCTTGACATTGATATCAAGGATATTTCTGGGAGGAAATGGTAAAATATCCTAACTCTATAAATCTTTACCTTGATCTGTCTCCTCTTGATTATTTTATTTGCTTTTAAGACTTTTCGTAGTCTTACTTGTTCTTGATTGTTGTATTGACAAAACCACTGAGAATTCTTAAGACAGAGGGAACACGGCTTTTATAAAGGATTAAGAAACCATTTTATTACCTGTGACTGGTTTTTTAAAAAACTGACATTAAATAACATCCTTAAAGATAAGAATCACTGAATGAAATTTATGGAAATTTAGCCTTTTATCTAAATTTAACTAATTGACAAATGCATAATCAGTCAATACAGCATTGCAGAATTTGATTTTAAAATTATTATGCAACTTATTTTTAATATTTTAAAGGTAGCACTTAAGAATCATAATTTTTTATAAGCATTTTAAAACTGCAATATACAGTTAGCTTTTGTGAAGAAAACTGCAAGTTGATAAAAGTAAAACATGCTTTTATAAAAATTGTAGATACAGAGGGATCTTTACATTAGGCATTTCACATAGACCTTACTGAATTATTTATGCTTCGATTGCAGATATCTGTGGAAGATGAATGGTTGTCTAGTATTAAGATCATATCTTAATGATAAATACATAGGACAGAGTATACATTCAATTAATGCATCTTGAAAGGAATCAATCTTGCTAGTGTAAGAATCATTTTCAAGCTGGCCTGTTCCAGGATTTAACAAGCTAATTTGGACCTAAGAATGATATATATAGTGCTTTCTCATTTCTTCTTCTAAGTCATCAGTAAAAAAAGGGACTTTTTTTTTTTTTGACTTATGAAACTGAAAAATCCAACATGGCTTTAGGCAGAGCAAAATCAAAGTGTTTAAATCTGCAGTCCCCAACCCCTGGGCCATGGACTGATACCGGTCCATGGCCTGTTAGGGACCGGTAGTAGAATTCTGACGCACCCCCCCTTCCCTCGTCCATGGAAAAATTGTCTTCCATGAAACTTAGGAAACAGGGGTGGAAGGATCGGGGGAGGAGGTGGGTAGCAGGAGGTGAGCCTCCTTGAGCCAGCTAGTGAAGCTTCATGTGTATTTACAGCTGCTCCCCACTGTTCCCATCACCACCTGAGCTCAGTCTCCTGCCGCCTGCCCACCTGCAATCTGCCAGAAAAATTGGCTTCCATGAAACTGGTCCCTGGTACCAAAAAGGCCGGGGACTACTGGTTTATATGATGTCTTTTTTTGGAGACAGGGTCTTGCTCTGTCTCCTGGGCTAAAGTGCAGTGGCGTCATCAAAGCTCACTGAAGCCTCAAATTCCTGGGCTCAAGAGATCCTCCTGCGATCCTCCTGCCTCAGCCTCTGGAGTAGCTGGGACTATAGGCACGTGCCAACATGCCCAGCTAATTTTTCTGTCTTTTGTAGAGTTGGAGTCTTCAGTCTTGCTCTTGCTCAGGCTGGTCGAACTCCTGGCCTCCAGCAATCCTCCCACCTCTGCCTTCCAAAGTGCTAGGATTACAGGCATGAGCCACCATTGCTGGGCCTACATGATGTCTTTTTAATGCTCTGCTTCTTTCTTTTGCTTGGTCATTGATGATTTTAGCCTTATTTTTTGAGAGAGAGTATTGTCTGTCTATCTGTCTCATTAACCATTATCTTAGTCTGTTTGGGCTGTTATAGAAGACAACCACAGACTGGGTAGCTTATAAACAACAAATTTATTTCTCGCTGGTACACACTCAGCCTTCTTGGCTTGTGATGCTCTGTGCCACCTGGGAATTCTTCAGAGAGTCTCCAGTGGCAAGAAGGCTCTCACCAAAGGCAGCCCCTCGCCTTTGGGATTCTCAGCATCTATAACTGTCAGAAATATTAATTCCTTTCTTTTTTATAAATTACTCAGTTTCTAGTATTCTGTTATAAGCAACAGAAAATGGACTAAGACAGCTTGCTTCTCTTAAGTTTTCTATTCTAGGAGATAAATAGGAAATAAATACAACTGGCACTTTTGGTATCAGGCCTTATGTGCTGCCTTGTGTTCAGTCCCATGCCTCTCCATGGATAGATGGATATTTTTTCCCTTTCTATGAACAAAGGGAGGGAATAACTTTGCAGGAGAATCTTAATGACTTACAAAAAGTATAAAATTCTCATCTCTAGTTCTTTTCTAAATTATTAATTATTAGTATCATTCATTAAACAAGAAACATAGCATAGAAAACAGTAATAGATCTGTCAAAATATATTCTGCTTCTGATTAGCACTGAGTTTTTCTCATAAATTTCAAATAAGTAGTGTAAAGTTGTTATTGATATTCTCAAGTAAATTTATATTTTAACTTCTGGAAAACTTGAATGTTCACAGCCATTGGGAGGAAGTCTTAACATAGATCAGGTGTCACTTACATTTCAGGCATACCCATCTTACTTTCTCCTGGAAGAATTTCTTCTTTCAAAGTGTTTATAAAATTATTAACATGATGCCGGAGAGTCACAGAGTTTCTTGGATTGTACTCTGGTTTGGGGATTAAGACCTAGGTTCAAATTCTGGCGTCATTATTTGTGTGATCATAGGCATTTCTTGAGTCTGTTGCTATATACAGTATAGGATATGAAGATGATGTCTCAACTATCTACTTTGGAGGTTATTGTGAAAGTACAGTGAGAAAGTTCTTTGTTATTGTAAAGCACAGCATCTATAGAGTGGTTAAGACTGTATTCTGCCATTTAACTAGCTTTGTAATGTTGGGTAAAATACTTAACTTTTTTAACCCTCAGTTTTCCCATATGTTAAATTGAGGTGATATTTTATAATAGTACCTATCTCCATAGTTGGTTTTTTTCTTTTTTTTTTTTTTTTTTTGAGACAAAGTCTTGCTCTGTTGCCTGGGCTAGAGTGCCATGGTGTCAGCCTAGCTCACAGCAACCTCAAATTCCTGGGCTTGAGCGATCCTCTTGCCTCAGCCTCCTGAGCAACTGGGACTACAGGCATGCCCCACCATGACTGGCTAATTTTTATTTTTTTCTATTTTTAGTTACCTAGCTAATTTCTTTCTGTTTTTAGTAGAGACGGGGGTCTTGCTCTTGCTCAGGCTGGTCTTGAACGCCTAACCTCCAGCGATCCTCCTGCCTTGGTCTCCCAGAGTGCTAGGATTACAGGTGTGAGCTACCATGCCTGGCCTCCATAGGTTTTTGAGAGTTTTAAATGAGAATGCATATAAAGTACAGTGTCTAGTATATTGTACATAATAAATATACTATGTACTGAGAATACTTTGTATGATTTATTTCATTTAATTCTCAGGACAATTCTATATGATGGGAATGCTTTCTATTTCACAAATGAGAAATGGGTGTCAGAGGTTAATTACTCAAGGTCATATAGCAAGTAAGTGGTTTACTTGGGATTGAAACCCAAAACCTGTGTTTTTTTATTAATAGTATACTTAGATGCCTCTCAAATATATGTTCTAGGTACATCTGCATTATATGGACAGATCACCTTTGATTCATGTTCGTAGAATTTTTCAGATTGAGTTTTATGCATTTCCAGTGTTTTCAAATATATTCTATCCCAGTCTTCCTAGGTTTCTTTAATTTGTTCAATCAACCAGAATTTTTGCAGAAATAAACATGCTCTGTTGTATATAATTAAGAACCGTTAATGGTTTGTTTATAAACCACTAGACTCCTTGTGTCTGGCTGATTAAGCTATTAGAGAGTGACTTTAGCTTTTACCTCTGTAAAGGGAAAAATACTCTGATTTTATTTTGTCTTTGTAAGGAGCTTACTTCAATCTGATATGCAAAATTGTAATGACTTCATAGCCAAGGGCAAAAGGCCCACAGACCCAGAAATGAAAAAATACCTATCCTTAAATATTTCTGGATGAAGTTTTTTGTTGCTAAGTCTGGGGAGATAGAAATAGCTAGTGTATTTAAAAGAAATTTTGGAAACTATATTGAGGTTTTCTTTCTTTCTTTCTTTCTTCTTTCTTTTTCTGTAGCAGTCCATTTTTTAAACTTGGAAAAATAATGGGACACTTTTAAAATATTCCTAGTCAAAGTGCCTTCTACATTATGGCCACTCACATTTTACTCCGTTGCTGTAAAATGGGCAACATTCAAATATATAATCTTTCACTTGGTGCTATATATTTATTAAAAGTACACTTTTGAAAGGCAGTTAATGTGGAAAAGTTTGTGTATTTGGGACCAAATATTTTTCTACTGGTAGTTCCTCTGTGAAGTTGAATTTGTAAACCTTTGGGAAAATAAGATATAATTGTATTATCCTGGATGGAGCTGGAGCCCATTCGCCTAAGTGAAGTATCACAAGAATGGAAAAACAAGCACTACATATACTCACCGTCAAACTGGTACTAATTGATCAACAATTACATGCACATATGGAAGTAACATTCTTCGGGTAGGAAGGTGGAGGGAGAGGATGGGTATATTCACACCTAATGGGTGTGTGGTGAGCACTGTCTGGGGGATGGGCATGCTTGTAGCTCTAACTCGGGTGGGGCAAAAGCAATATATGTAACCTAAACATTTGTAGCCTCATAATATTCTGAAATTTAAAAAAGATATAATTTATGAATTTTATGAACAACTTGAAATTTATCTTTTATGAAGTTAGATATAGGTGTTTATGAAAGATAATTTCTGTTATTTGTAGGTCATAATGAAACTATTTTCTAAACTTTAATCTTTTTCCTCTAAGTATTGTTTTTATTGTACCTGGATATAATCTAAATACAATTCTTTACTTCATGTTTTTCTTTGATTAGAATTTTTTCACCTACCCTCAATTTAAAAATTTTTAATAAAATTATTGATTTCATGTACTAGTTACTCTTTTCCCTGACACTTCTTCAAATAAACATTACTTAAATAAATGCTCATTCTTTTACTACCTGAAATTATCAGCATAGGAATGAATAATGTACTTTGAGAAGTGTGGAATTAACCGAATTACATGTAAAATCAGCATGTAACTGAAATTCATAGGAAAAAAGTAGGAAATAGTCCCTAATGGTTAATGGGTCTGCAGCTTATAGGAAAGTTGCTTCTAAATGAGCCTTTTAAACTCCATTTATCTCCTTGATCTTACTTGTTTTTATATTTTTATTTTATTCCTTATACCTTTAATCCACAAATATGAAATAGAATTATTGAATAATATTTAGAAATAACAGTCTGATAATTCTTTGTCTTTTTAAAACTTATTTTTGCCACTTCAGTGTGGTTCTAAGTTATTGTAATTAATTAACAAACGTTAAACTTTTACAGACCAGTATAATTTTCAAAAAACTTTAGGGACATCATTGTGGGGTTGCCAACTTTTAATTTTGTTAAAAAATGATGTTGAGAGGCTGGATGCGGTGGCTTACGCCTGTCATCCCAGCACTTTGAGAGGCTGAGGCGGGAGGATCCCTTGAAGCTAGGAGTTTGAGACTAGCCTGGGCAACATAGCAAGACCCTGTCTCTACAAAAATAATAAAAAAAATTAGCCAAGCATGTTGGTGCATGCCTGTAGTCCCAGGGTATTTTGTGCCATAATGCATTTATATACGTAATTCTGGAGGAAGAACTAGGTTATTGGGGCTAAAGGGAAGATGGTGAATTCAGTTTTGAACAAGTAGAATTTGAGGTTCTTATTGAGTCTAGCATGTAGTTGGATGTATGGAACTGAAGCTCAGAAGGGAAATGTAGAAGCTGACCTTTAGATTTAGGATCTTTCAGCATAGTGAAATGATTGTACAATAATGAAAGACAGCAGGAACAGGAGGAGGACTAGGACAGAACCTTGAGGAGTACTGCCTGGGCAGAGGAAGATTGGTTTAAGAATCTTTGATTTACTCTCTCTAAAAGCCTCACGTACAGTGTATTAGCTAATTCTATGGGGCCTGCCTTCAACATCTAAATTGAAGTGGATAATTTCTTACCACTTCCACTGGTCCTACACCATTATTTCTTTTATAGTAATAACAGCCTCCTAAACCATGTTCCATTTTTCTACTCTTTTGCTGTCTATAGTCTGTTCTCCACATAGCAATCGGAATGATCCTTTTGAAATGTCAAATCATTGTGGGTTTTTTTTACTTTTTTTTTTTTTGAGACAGTCTCACTCTGTTGCCCTGAGTAGAATGCCATGGCGTCAGCCTAGCTCACAACAATATCCAACTCCTGGGCTCAAGCGATCCTCTTGCCTCAGCCTCCCAAGTAGCTGGGACTACAGGCGTGCACCACCACTCTTGGCTAATTTTTCTATTTTAGTAGAAATGGGGTCACACTCTTGCTCAGGCTGGTCTTGAACTCCTGAGCTCAAGCAATCCTCCCACCTCAGCCTCCCAGAGTGCTGGATTACAGGCCTGAGCCACCGTGCCTGGCCTAAAATGTCAAATCATATTATTCCCTTGATCAGTATTCTCCAGTGGGTCTCATTTTGCTCAATATAAAATCTAAATTCCTTCTTGTAGTTTACCAGGCCCCACATGATTGCTCTTTAACTGTTAGATCATTAGAGAGTTTCTCCCTGAACACTCATCATTCTTCATTGTATTACCAGCTTTATTTTTGTAGCATTTCTCACCTGACATAATTTGTATTTGATTTGTTTATATAAAGTGTAAGCTTTGTGAAAACAGGGACTTTTTGTTTGTCTTTGCATTACCAGTGCCCGGAACAGTGCCAATTATGACAGTTGGTTCCAATTAATATTTGTTGAATGAATGGAAATCAGCAACAAAATTGGATCAGTATCACTTTCCTGCTTCAACTTTTTTATTCTTTTGTTCTTCTGGGTCACATTTATTGTTGTACTCTTGTTTCTTTCCCATTATGCTCTAAGTTCACAGTCACACAGCAGCCAGAACGATCTTTTAAAAATGTATAATAGATTATGTCCTTCCTCTCCTTAAAATTCTTCAATAGAATAAATAATTCAAATAAAATTTTAAGAAAGTAAATAGAGGCCGGGCGCGGTGGCTCACGCCTGTAATCCTAGCACTCTGGGAGGCTGAGGTGGGTGGATCGCTCAAGGTCAGGAGTTCGAGACCAGCCTGAGCAAGAGTGAGACCCCGTCTCTACTAAAAAATAGAAAGAAATTATCTGGCCAACTAAAAATATATATAGAAAAAATTAGCCGGGCATGGTGGCGCATGCCTGTAGTCCCAGCTATTCGGGAGGCTGAGGCAGTAGGATCGCTTGAGCCCAGGAGTGTGAGGTTGCTGTGAGCTAGGCTGACGCCACGGCACTCATTCTAGCCTGGGCAACAGAGTGAGACTCTGTCTCAAAAAAAAAAAAAAAAAAAAAGAAAGTAAATAGAAACAAAACAAACACAGATCACAATTCTTACCATAACCTTACAAGGCCTTTCATTTACTTGAAAGCTTTATTTAATGGTGCTTTCCTCCTTACCCACTAGTTGCAGCCTCATTGGCTTCGTTCAAGTTCCTCTGACAAGCCAAGCTGTTTTCTATTTTAGGACCTCTACAGATACTGTTGCCCTTGCTTCATGGTTGTTTTTTTTTTTATATACCTTACTGATTTATCCTTCACATTTCCTCTTAGTTTGAATAATGTCCCAATAATAATGTTTAATGTTTTCTAGGCACAAGGGAAATGAAAAATAAGATAGGCCTTGCTATAGAACACTTTTGGTGAGTGAAACAGACAAGTGAATAGGTGATGGGTATAGTAAATAGTTATTTTCAAACTCCTAGAGGGATAATTTGAGGGAGGGTGGCCAAGCTTATTGTCTTGCAGTTTACTTTACCCTTGCTTTTAACTTGAGTAGCTTCAATTTCTTCTGTTTTTCCAGGATATAATTTAATTAAGGATTCTTATCTTAAAAGACAGTTTTAAGAAACACCACAAATGCTCATTAGTATGATAAGAGCTGTGCACAGAGTTCCCTGAGAAGGTAGTTGCATCTGATCTGTGACATGAAGGGTAAGATAAATGTGAGATGAACAAAGAAAGGAAGGTAAAGATGCCTGAGACAGAGTTAATAGTTTTAATCCTTGGCTGCTCATCATACCATCCTTGGAATTCTTAAAGAATATATACTTCTACATTTTGTGATAGCTCATAAAGCTATACATTTATGATTCTTGTACTTCTCTTTATGTATAATTATACTTCAGTAGAAAAGTTAAACACTTAGAAACATAAAATTTTAAAAATTACAGAAAACTACAGCTGGACTGAATTCTAGACCTATGGAATCAGAAACTCCTATTATCTTTTTTCTTAAATGTAATTAATAGGTGATTATGATACTTAGCCATGGTTGAAAACCTCTGTGATAGGAGATTGCAATTTAGATCTGGTTAGCTACTAGGGAGGATTTAGAATAGAATTAGGTAGTGGTGGAAAAGCCAGGTACAATTTGCACCCTCATTAAGATGCTTAGATTTTAACCTGTGTCTTTGAAACTACTTTGTTTCTTGGGTTTATTTTGAAGTAGCATTATTGAGGAATAATTGGCTATAAATATTTAAAGTATGTAATTTGTTAAATTTTGATATATATGTACACTGTGCAACCATCACTACAATCAAGATTATGAGCATATCCAGCTCCCCAAAGTTTCCTCAGACCATTTTCTAATCTTTCCAAACTCCTGCTACCCCCTTCCACATCCGAGGGTAAACCACTGATCTATTTTCTCTCACCATAGATGGATGTTGGATTGTTATCAGAATGCCTTTTCTGTATTTGTATAGATGATCTCATGGGTTTTGTTTTGTTTTGTTTTTAGACTGTTAATATAGAGTGAATTGCATTGAACCAACTTTATGTACATGTAAACCAATCTTACATTTTGGGGAAAAACACCATTTAGTCATGGTGTGTCATGGTCCTTTTATATCTTGGATTTGGTTTGTTAAAATTTGTTTAGAATGTTGCATCTGTGTTTATGAGGAATGTGGTCCTTGGCCTGGAGTTTATTTGTTAGTAAGTTTTTAACTATAACTTAAATTTTTTTAAGAATATTTAAGAAATTTCTTCCTGGGTAAGTTTTGGAAGTTTGTGGTTTTTCAAGGAATTTGTCCATTTCATCTAAATTGTTGGTTTTATTGACAAGAAGTTATTTATAGTCTCCTATCTTTAAAAAGTTGAGATACACATATACCATAAAATTCACCCTTTTAAAGTATACAGTTCAGTGATTTTTAGTATATTCACAGAGTAGAGTGACCATCGCCAGTACCTAACTGCAGAAACTTTTATCACTCTAAAAAGAAACTCCATACCCATAGCACTCACTTTCTACTATCTCCTCCCTTCCACAGTCTCTGTAATCACTTATCCCCCTTTTGTCTGTTCTCTGTGGATTTGCCTATTCTGTACATTTCCTCTTTCACTTGGCATGTTTTTAAGGTTCATCCATGTTATAGCATGTATCAATACCTCCTTTTTATGGCTTAATAGTATTTCATTGTTTGATCAACCTTGTTATTCAGCAGTTGATGGGCATCTTGGGGTTGTTTTTATGGCTATTATGAATAATGCCACTGTGAACATTTGCGTACAAGGTTTTTTGTGAACATATGTTTTCCTTTCTTTTGGGTATAGACGTAGGGATGGAATTCCTGGGTCATATGGTAATTCTATGTTTAACTTGTTGAGAAGCTACCAAGCTGTTTTCCAGAGCAGCTGTATCATTTTATGTTTCCACCAGCAATGTATGAGGGTACAAATTTCTCTACATCCTTTCCAACACTTGTTATTGTCCATCTTTTTTATTTTAGCCATCCTAGTGAGTGTAAAGTGGTTTCTTACTGTGGTTTTGATTTACATTTCCTTGAGGGCTAATGTTGTTGAATATTTTTCATGTGCTTATCAGCTGTGTGTATATCGTCTTGGTAAAAATATCTTTGGGGTTTTTGCCCATTTTAAAATTATGCTTATCTTTTTTTTTTTTTTTTGAAAAACAAATCTTTATTGTCTAGAAATATATATAAAAAAAAAAAAACAGAAAAGATGCTATTCTCTCATTTCCCCATCTTCTTCTTCTTCTTCAACACCTCTGATATAAAGGACATTATTACACCTTATTAAAACTTCACCCAGATGTCCAGACAATGCCCCATCTATGTATTCTTATGTATTTGCAAGCTGCATGTTCATATAGCCATCTCCGGGTACCAGGTAGCCCTTGTACTCCATTCCCCACTTCAGTTTCACCATCACTGGCTTTCCTGTTAATCCATTGAGGAAAGGTTTGGGATTGAGGGGTAAACTCATCGTAACTACCGGCGAATGCTGCAGGCTACTCGCCGCCGACCAAGCTGCAGCCTGTCCCTCTCGACTGCAGGAGCTACCGCAGGTCCCGAACCGCTGAGCTTAAAAGAAATGTATGCTTATCTTTTACTTATTAAGTTGTAAGGGTTTTTATAGACAGATATTTGCAAATATTATCTTTCATTCTGTAGGTTATCTTTTAAGTTGTAAGGGTTTTTTATAGACAGATATTTGCAAATATTATCTTTCATTCTGTAGGTTGTCTTTTCACACTGTCAGATTTTTGTGAGGCTTAAATGTTGTGATTTTTATGATGCCCATTTATTTGTATTTTTCTTTGGTTGCTTATACTTTTTGAATTTTAATTTTTTAATTGTGACAATACATGCAACATAGAAAATTTACCATTTTAACCATTTTTTAAGTGCTCAGGTTAGTGGCATTAAGTACATTCACATTGTTGTGTCACCATCATCATCGTCCCATCTCCAGAACTTTATTCATTTGGTAGAACTGTAACTCTGTACCCATTAAGCAGTAACTCCCCATTACCCCTTCCCCTCGTCCCTGGCAACCACCATTCTGTATTTTGTCTGTATGAATTTGACTACTCCGGGTAATTATGTGGAATCACATATGCTTTTAGCATCTTATATATAAGAAACTGTTGTTTAATCCAAGGTCACAAAGATTTGCACCTATGTTTTCATCTAAGAATGTTATTTTAGCTCTTACATTTAGGTCTTTGATTCATTTTGGGTTAATTTTTGGATATGGTGTGAGGGAGGGGTCCGGCATTATTCTTTTGTATATGGATATCCAGTTGTCCTAGCAGCATTTGTTGGAAAGATTATTCTTTCCCCATTGAATTGTCTTGGTACCCTTGTTTGAATAATTACTTTAAAAAAAATCTATAGAATCATTTTAAAAAATATTGATAATTTGTATTTTTTTCCCTGGTAAGTCTGGCCAGAGATTTATCAGTTTTACTGATTTTACTTAAACGGCTTTGGATTTATTGATTTTTGTCTGTTGCCTTTTTGCTTTCTATTTCATTGATTTCTACTCATCATTATTTTTTCCATTTTATATGGGTTATATTATCCTTTCTTTTTCTGGTTTCTTAAGGTAAAAACTAAAGTTATTGAGACTTCTTTTTTCTAATAAATGTTTACTGCTTTAGATTTCTCTGTAAATAGTGCTTTTGCTGCATCCTACAGATTCTGATATGTCATGTTAGTTTCCCTTTTGATTTCTTCTTTGACTTATGGGTTATTTAGAAGCATGTTATTTATGTCCAGATATTTGGGGATTTTTGAGTTATATTTTGTATAATTGATTTCTAATTCTAATTCTAATTCTAATTTGATTCTATTGTGATCACAATTTATATGACTTGAATCTTTTAAAATTTATTTATTGTTCTTCCCAGTTAACTATTTCTAAATAACCGAACTGCTTTAAACTGTTTTAGACTATTTACAGTTGAAGCAGTTACATTAAAGTGATTATTGACATAGTTAAGTTTAAATTTATCACCTTGCTATTGGTTTTTTATTTCTCCTGTATGCTCTTTGTTCCTTTATCCCTCTTATTCTGCTTTCCTTTGGATTATTTTTTAATGAAATTTTGATTCCTTTGTTAGCTTATTAACTATAACTTTTTCCTTCTCCTTCCCTTTTTAATAGTTGCTTTAAGGTTTACAGTATGTATCTTTAATTTATCACAGCGTACTTTGAAGTGATATTATACCACTTCACATATAGTATAAGAATCTTACAACATTGTATTTTCCCTTTCCAGTTGTGCTGTTACATTTTACTTCCATGTATATTATACACTGCACAACATATTGGTGTCTTTTTTTTTTGTTTGTTTTTTTTAAGAAATGGGATCTCACTCTGTAGCCCAAACTAGAGTGCAGTGGCACAATCATAGCTCATTGCAGCTTCAAACTCCTGAGCTCTTCCTGAGTAGCTGGGACTACAGGTGCATGCCACCACACCCGGCTGAATTTTCTATTTCTTGTAGTACGGGATCTCACTATGTTGCCCAGACTGGTCTTGAACTCCTAGACACAAATAATCCTCCCACCTCGGCCTCCCAAAGTGTTGGGACTACAGGCATGAGCTACTGCATCAGGCCTAGTTTTAAAAGATATTTAAAAGCTAAGGGGAAAGTCTTTTATGTTTCCTTTTACTTTTACCATTTCTGATTCTTTCCTTTAGATAGATCCAGACTTTCATCTAGTATCTTTTCCTTCTGCCTGAAGAACTTCCTTTAACATTTCCTATAATATACATCTGTTGGTGATGTATTCTTTTAATATTTTAAATTTGGAATTGTCTTTATGTCATCGTATTTTTTAAAAGATATTTTCTCTGGGTGTAGAATTTTTGCTTGATACTTTCTTCCTTTCTTTTTTTTTCTTTTTCCAGTACCTTAAAAATGTGTCTTCTGGTTTGTGTTTCCATGGAGAAGTCTATTATTCTTAGTTTTGTTTTTGTTTTTGTTTTGGAGTGTTTATCTGCTTTTAAGATACTCTTTTTATTATTGATTTTAAGCTATGGGATTATGAATTGGCTTACTGTAGTTTTCTTCATGTTTCTTGTGCTTAGGTTTATTGAATTTCTTTGATCTGTGGATTTATAATTTCCATCAAATTTAGAAAATTTTGGCCTATTTCTTCAAATATTTTTTCTGCCTCTCAGTCATTTGTAGACTCCCGTTACTCATATGTTAGGCTTCTTGATGATATTCTACAACTCATTTATATATGTTGTTTCCTGTCTTGTTTCTCTCTTTTATTTTGCATTATTTCTATTTGCTATGGCTTAGGGTTCATTGGCCTTTTCTTTCCAGTGTCTAATCTGCTGCTAATCCCAACCAGCTTATTTTTCATCTGGAACATTGTGTTTTTCTTACTAGAAGAATCAATTTGAGTTTTTAAAAAAATCTCATATGTATACTTAATCTATCTCTCTACCTTTTTGAACATGTGAAGAAGAGTTACAATAACTGATTTAATGTCCTTCTCTAGTAACTTTGTCACGTACAGGTTTTTTTCCTGTTGATTGAATTTTCTTATTATGAATGGTATTTGCCCACTTCTTTGTATGTTTGGTAATTTTTTATTAGATTCCAGGCATTGTCAGTTTTACCTTGTTTGGTGCTGGATGCTTTTGTATTCCTGTAAGTATTCTTGGGCTTTGTTCTGGGTTATGTTAATAGTTAAGCTCCTTGGAAATGACTTTGTTCTTTTGAGGCTTGCTTTATATCTTTGTTAGGTGGGACCAGAACAGTCTTTAGTCTAGAGGTCACTTTGTACCACCACTGAAAGTAGTGGTGTACTGCACACTGTACTTGATGTCCCATGAATTATATAAGGTTTTCCACTATAGCTGGTAGATACACAAACTGTTTATGGCCCTGTGTGAGCCACGTGAAGTGGTATGCTAGAGCTGCCTTTTGCAAGGCAGTTGTTAAAATGTCAGGAAGTTTGCGAGCTAGCTTAATTCTTAATAGAATCAAATTATGCAAACTTATAATTGAATCAATTACACTAAGAACAAGAGTAATAAATGTTCAAAACTCATTATATATTACTATTTTTGTGCACTTATAGTAATTTACATCTGTTGTGTCCTTATGGTACAAATATAATGTATAATATACTACCATATATTTCTTACCAACTGCCATTCACTGATACTATTTAGTAGCTTGAAATTGGCCATAGTGGAAGTATACACACCACAGACATTAGTAACCCTGTAAACTAGGAACTAAATACCAGTAAACCTTCCATTGTTACGTTTTCCAGCATACCCTCACTGATGGATGTCTTTCCCTTGGATACTGATCAGTATTTAAGAAGTACTTCTGAAGATCTACTGAGATCTTGTTCCCTTTCTGAATCTTTCTTCTTTTGTTGTGGAGAGTGTAGCTACCTTGGCCTCCTGAGACTCCTTACTTCCTCATCTTAACTCAGGGAAACCACTGAGCTTGCCTGGGATCGCCTTCCCTACTCTGCAACCTAGAAACTCTCCAAGTAGTAAGCTTGGAGGCAGTTATAGGCCTTATCTGATTTATTTTTTTCTCTTTCATTGGTCTTTGTCCTGCATTGTCTGGTTTCCAGTGTCTGAAAAATATTTCATACATTTTGTCCAGATTTTTACTTGTTTCAAATGGAAGCATAAATCTTATACCTGTTAATCTATCTTGGCTAGCAGCATAAGTCTCTTGGAAGTTTTAGATAGGAGAGTGACATCTCACTTGGTAGACCATGCATTTTTAAAGGACCAAGATGTAAGTAGAAGGACTAATTAAAAGGCATTTGGGTTAGATCAAATGAGAGATGATGAAGGCCTAAAGTTGGTCATGGATGATGATACTAGAGAGGTGGGGAACAATTTGAGAAATATTTAAGAGGAAAAATCTAGTGCAGGGCTTGTTTACTCTGAATCACCTATATAATGATAAATGAAGAATCTGTGCTCCATTCTAAGTTTATTGAATCTGAATTTCTCGATGAGGTTTAGAAATTTGCATTTTAAATGAGTACCTAGGTTAATGCTTAATGAACACTGAAGTTTTAGAAGATACAGAGTGGTATATCAGTGATATATATATATATATATATATATATAGTGATATAGAATGGTTTTTTTCAGAGTACGATCATCATTGGGGAGCTCCTACATTGGAATGACATAAAGTGCTTAAGTAAATATGAAGATTGATGCATTCATGTCTAGGCCTGCTGAATCTGAATTTCTGGGGTGATTGGGTCCAGCAATTTCATAGACACACTGAAGTTTGAGAGCCAATATGCTGAAGTACTTCATGGACATGATCTTTTCTGAACTTCTCAATAACCATGAGAGGTACTAGACTGGTATTATATCTCCCATTTTATAGATGAAAAAATAAAGCACAGATAGGCAAAGTGGCTTGCCCATCTTTAGTTAATTATTGAAGACAGAGAATCATGCTTCCATCTGCTTCCACCAAATCTGATACTTTTCTTGCTATCCTTCTATTGAATTTGAAATAGGCTTATCTTTAAAACTGTAGAAGGCATCCAAGACATCGAACCTATGGTTCTAAACAATTTAGGGAGCCAGGAAAATGTGTTCTTCTTTGGTTATGCTTTGTACCAAATAAAACTTCGGTTCAGCTCTTTATAAGCAACTTTATAAGCAACTCTTTATAAGTAACTGTGAAAGGTAAATTGTCTAGGAAGGGTGTTTCTGTCTTTGACCATTATCTTAATGCTTTTTACAACTGACATTGAATATGTCTTTCTTTTAAAATCATTGCATAGTGCACATATTTAGTATTTTCACGTGTAACAGCTGAAGAGTCAGGTACTAAATGTGAGTCTATAGTATAACCTTTCTTTCTTTTCTTTTCTTTTTCTTTTTTTGTTTTTTGAGACAGCATCTCACTCTATTGCCCAGGCTAGGGTGCCGTGGCGTAAGCCTAGCTCACAGCAATCTCAAACACCTGGGCTCAGGCGATCCTCCTGCCTCAGCCTCCCAAGTAGCTGGGCCCACAGGCATGTGCCACCATGTCCGGCTAATTTTTTCTGTATATATTTTTAGTTGTCCATATAATTTCTTTCTATTTTTAGTAAAAATGGGGTCTCGCTCTTGCTCAGGCTGGTCTCGGACTCCTGAGCTCAAATGATCCACCCGCCTCGGCCTTCCAGAGTGCTAGGATTACAGGCGTGAGCCACCGCGCCTGGCTATAGTATAATCTTTCTTCTGAATTTTTTCCAAGCTCTTATAAAACTAAAAAGAAAATTGCAGTGTCTCATAATTTAGGTTGCATTTAGCTTGAACTTCACAGTTTTATTTTTATAGTAAATTGTGTGTCTTATAACTTTGCTATATCATTAAAACTGCTAGTATTTTCTAGTGATATTTTTGGTAGTCTTTTAAAGTGCTTATATGTGTGCTACGAATCTGAGGTTCTGTAATCTGTTAAACACAGTAGTACCAGAGTTAGATTGCAAATAGTAGGAAAAGTAATTATTTTCAGTGAAGATTGGTTTTGGGGTTTACTTTTGGAATGCTTGAATAGTCAACAAATTTTATTATTACATGAAAACAAGCAAAACTTTGTACTAAGAAATAAATAAGAAGGCTTTAGGAATGGGACTTAAATAGTTTGTTTTCCATTTTGCTTGCTTTTAAAAAGACAAAATAGCTAAATTTTTTAAATTTCTGGAAATAAGTTACTATAGTTAAATAATTCAAATGAAAAAATTATTGTAACTTGTCATAATTTAAAGTATGTACTTCAGAAAGCATATAGCATTGTTGCTGAATGCTTAAATTTGAAATGTATAGCAAATGAAATGAACACAATGTAGGGGCTATAAGAGTTTTGGCTAGTTTAATTTCCTTGCTTGTTATAAGAGAGATCGTGACAACCTTGAAATTTAGGAATACTTAGATCTGTGCTAAATTTTTTTTTAATTTGTATAAATTTATAGGGTACAAGTGTAATGTTACATGGATATATTGCATTGTGGCGAAGCAAGAATTTTTAATGTATTCATCACTGAAATAATGTGTCCATTAAGTAATTTCTCATCATCCACCTTCCTCCCACCCCCACCCTTCCAAATCTCCATTGCTTATTATTCCATACTCTACATCCATGTGTGAACATTATTTAGCTCCCACTTATGAGTGAGAACCTGTGGTATTTGTCTTTCTATGTCTGAGTTGTTTCACTTAAGGTAATGGCCTTCAGTTCCATCTATGTTGCTGCAGAACACATGATTTCATTCTTTTTTGTGACTGGGTATATATGCCACATTTATCCAATCATCTGTTGATGGACACTTAGGTTAATTCCATATCTTCGCTATTGTGAATAGTGCTGTGATAAACATACCAATGCAGGTATCTTTATGCTATGATTTCTTTCCTTTTGGGAGATACCCAGTAGTGGGATTGCTGGATCAAAGGGTAGTTCTATTTTTAGTTCTTTGAGAAATCTCCATACCGTATTCCATAGAGGTTGTACTAATTTACATTGCCACCAACAGTATATAAAAGTTCCCTTTTCTCTTATGAACTAAAATAAAATCTTAATCTCCCTCGCCAGCTGACTGAATGGACCCCCCTCTTGGCCAGTGGCCAACTGAGTTGCTAGCTGTGAGAAGGGAGGTCAGACATGCCTCATCATTTCCCCTTCCCTTCTTGGAGATATCCTTTGTAACTCCTTAACAGGCCTAAGGCTATGCAAAACAAAGCTTAAACCACACCTGCAGGTCCTCAATCCACATAGCAAATTACTTGAGTCTGGGTATATGGCCAGTGGCTTGTCTCTGATTAACAGACTTCCTTATTTATCTTAACTTGAAACATTTCAAGCCTTTAGACAAAGCTGCATTTCAACCCACCTATAACCTGTAAGCCCCCTGCTTTGAGATGTTCTATCTTTTCAGGTAAAATCAATGTACACATACAATTTTACGTATAATTCCTGTCTCCCTGAAATGTGTAAAACCAAACTGTAACCCAACCACAGTGAGTCCGCTTGCTTAAGGCTTCTTGGGCATGGCTCCATGCCGTGGTCATCAAATCTGGCTCAGAGTAAACCTCTGTAAGTTATTTTACAGAGTTTGGCTTCTTTTCTGTTGACAGTTTGCATTCTCATCAACACGTGTTATTTTTTGTCTTTTTAATAATAGCCATTCTAATTGCTATGATATCTCATTGTGGATTTAATTTGCGTTTCTCTGATGATTGGTGATGAGCAGCATTTTATCTTATACTTGTTGGCCATTTGTTTGTCTTTTGAAAAATGTCTGTTTATGCCCTTAGCCCACTTTTTAATGGAATTATTTGTTTTTTGTTGTTGAGTTGTTTGAGTTCCTTGTAAATTCTGAATATTAGTTTCCCTGTTCGATGTATAGCTTGCAAATATTTTTTTCCATTTTGCATGTTGTCTTTTCACTCTTTTGATTATTTCTTTTGCTGTGCAAAAGCTTTTTAGTTTAATTAAGTCCCATTTGTCTATTTTTATTTTTGTTGTGTGTGCTTTTGAGGTCTTAGTCATGAGTTCTTTGCCGAGATCAGTGTCCAGAAGAGTTTTCCCTAGGTTTTTTTTTTTTAGTGCTTTTATAGTTTCTGGTCTCACATTTTGTTAAATTTTTTATGGTGCTAATTAAGATTTTTTTTAATGATTCAGAACATAAATGAATAGAGAATTGTGTTTGAGGATAGATATTGGTGTTTCTCAATCCCTCTATATTGTTTTTTTTTTAATTTTTTTTTAATCCCTCTATATTGTTAATGAAACTTTTCACTGAGAATACCTGAAAAGTTGACAACTCCCATAACACATTTTATCCACAAAACTGGTAGGATGGGGTTATCTGCATTTTCCAAGATTTTTACCTTCTTTTTGTTGTGTAGAATTTGGAGTGACACACCCTGGCGAATCATTTTAGAATATTATTCATAAGCTTCTTTTTGTATGAATGAACATTTTTTTGTAGCTCATTTTCTTCACTGGTTAAAAAAACTTAAAGTTTTATATAAATAATGCTTTTTGTCATTATTATAAGCACATGGATGTGTTTCTTAGACTTGTAATCAGCAACCAAGTTTGTTTTTAAGAAGCTTACTTTTAAATAATGTTTGTGCAGCTACACTGATTTATTTTAAATCACATTTATTTTCTATTTATTTCCAAAATACCTTTAACAGAGGGATAATTAGTCTATAGAGGAATAATTGAAGGCTAAAAGATTACTTTAAAAGATATCAAATATTTTAAAGTCACATTTAAAGTCATGATCTTTTTATACTTCATTCTTAAGCATTATAGATTCATTCCTTAATACATCATAAAACACAAAGTACTTTTCTGTTAATGTCAAGCAATTATAGACTGCTGGGGGAATAAGATATATCTATATTGGTAGTAAGAAAAGGAATCTGAGGATCTCTCAACTTTGTAAGAATTTTAATTTAGAATTAAATTTAGAAAACTTGTATGTGAGTACTATCTGAGAAGAATTTGTGTTAGCAAATTAGTTTGTTGAAGATAACATGTATTTCACAATTAAATGTAAGGAATAATTTGTGAAATTTATTAGGAAATGAAGTGTGGTATGTAAGTGTTTAGAAATATTATTGCTTTTATCCACAGATCTATAAACAGTAACACATCCATAGTGACTATATTGTGGTTTCCCTTCACAGATATCAAGTTGTGCTAGTACAACCATATAAATAATTAATACCTGAAGTTTCAATGTAACATGGACATTAACAGTGATGACAGATAAATACAGACGATTGGGAATCAAATACTAGGCGAAACACTTTTAAAAAGGTAAGAAAACAATGTAATCTCAATTAAGGCCACATGGGGTTTAGTTAGAAGTAATTGACTGCAGTTTCTTTTTCAGTGTATCAGGCTTTTAAGAAACACGTCTGCAGGATCCTGTCTATCTTAATGCTGGTAGAACTCAGCTGTAAGTATCAGTTCTACTGTGAAAGCAATAGTTGCAGATGTTCTTGCCTGATAAATATCGTAGTAGATGATGTTCCTATGGTAAACCCTATAGGAACATCATCTATACCCTATAGGAACATTATCTATACCTTATAGGGACCCAATAGGGGTAGGGTAGTAATGTGGCTGACTAGAACTTGATAGAGTGTTAGAATGGGCACATCCTTGTGTGCTCAGAGACACATTTTAAGTTGTAGATCCTCTTTGCTTCTGACGATTGCCACCACCTTCTCACGCTATAGAATATAATGTTTTACCATGTTTGCAAAAGGCTTCAGGGTTGGGTACAAATGAGTTGTCAGTTGGCGTCTTTGTTATAAAAAAAGTGGATTTTCAAGTCAGGGGTTACTTCTTGTAGGATCATGTTTTTACTGTGCTCCCTTCTCATGTTAACTGAGAACATTTTTTAATGTACTGTAGTATTAAATGGCTATATTTAGATAATTTTCCTACCTTGTGCTTTTACAAGAAATTATAAGGCATATTTGGGAGAGGTTGCATCTACAGATATTAGCTCTATTCCCCTTCTAACTAAAACAGTAATCTATTTTTACTACACAATAACTTTAGTTTACTAGGTTTTATAATTGTTTCAGTCTTTAAATTGTAACACTTCACCAAAATAATGTCACTTTTAGAATATCTACTTTTATGCTTGTAATAAAGTGACAGTTTCCATCATAAACATGTGCTGGTCTTTTTCCTGGTATTCTTCCTTGTTTCCAGATGGGCATTCATAATAACCCATTTAGCCAGATTGTGCAGTCTCTGAAGAGGATATCATAACACATTATTATAAAGTAAAAATTTAGTTAACCAGACTGTTCCAAGAAATGAAATATAATTAGATTAATTAAAATATTTGGCTAACTAGGTGCTAAAACAAGAAAATTCTTATTGTTTTTGTCCTTGTTGAAAATACATATGTCAAAAATAATAGAAATTTCCTTTTTCCTTTGAATCTTTTACTACTTTAATCAGCGTCACGGTTATTCTGTAGGTATAGAAGACTTGGTTGATTCTTTGGTGTACATAACCTAAATGATTTTTGTGGTTCAGCTTCCAGTTTTGCGTACTTGAAGTCCAAAATTTGGAAAGTCCTCTAGGATAAGAGATTATAAATTCTGTTGTGAAAAATCTTATCACGGCAATCTTTAGGTCATAGCAAAAAAATATTGCCTTAGAGCAGACTATAGAAAAGAACTGAGTCATATTTTGACTCAAAATATTACTGAGTAGTTCTAAGGATTTGATTTATTTCAAGCTCTTTTTGGTTTGTTTTTGTTGATTTCTAAAAATCCTATTCCTACTTATTAATATCCCTGAGGCTACAGACTTACCAGGAAACACTGAAGATAAAAGTATGAATAGATTCTATTACCTGCTATTTCGTCTTATTATAGAAGGAGTGAATCTATTAGCATAAGTTAATTTTCTTCTTTAATTCTTTTTTTTTATTATTTTATTTTAAAGAAAGGAATTTAGGAGGTTCTAGTATTCTCCATGGCTGAAGCTGAGAGTCTGAAACCCTGATGCTTAAGCTCTATTCTAGATCATAGCTCCAACTCCTTCAGGATATAAGGAAAAGAGATAATATTACCACAATGATAGATCTTTGGTTGTACAGGTAAGTTATTTAGTTTTGCAGTAGTGAAGACAACTGTAGTTTTATTTATTTATTTATTTATTTATTTATTTTTGTGGGAAGGGGTTGCTATTTCATCCTCTGTGGAAAATTGTATCATCTGGCTGGCTGTTTATAGGCATGTAGAACTATAGGGTATGGGTTAGTTAGGGATGAACAATTTTCCCCCTTTTTCTGTTTATAGGCATGTAGAACTATAGGGTATGGGTTAGTTAGGGATGAACAGTTTTCCCCCTTTTTCCCTAAAAGGGGGATAAATGAAGTGGTTGAGTATGTTGTAATCTCTAGATCATTAAATCTATCTCTGATACCGTAGATATTTTTGATTCAAAGGGCATTATGAAATTCCTTGACTTCTCTTTCCTCCCAATTGTCTTTTTAAGTGTATATTCATTCACTTCTTCTATCTGTCTGTCAGTCAGTCAGTCATCTGTCATATATCCGTTTCTCTTAATGGGAAAGAAAGAAGAAATTCCTTTATATAAGACAGTACATAATAGAGTTCCCAGACTTAAAAGAGGTGGATATTAAGAACCTTAAGTTGAATTGCATGGGTGGGTCCCCAAATTTTACCCTTGTACCTTAACCTTATAGATAATGGTGATAATTGCACAGCTGAAGTAATTTGTCTTAAAAGAAGTATATGACATGCATAGCCTGAACATTATTAAATACTTGATGTTTATGTCCTAGACAACTAGAAAAGTAATCATATTGGTGACACTTCCCAGTTGCTTTTATTCTCTTTTTCCTTTTACTTAGTTTTCTCTATGTGACTATATACGAGTATCATGACTAGTTTCCTAAAAATCGTTCACTTAGTAAAACTAAATATTATGATAATCAATATTGACTAGAACATTGGTGTTGATGGAGGATTGCCAGCCCCTCAATTAAAATAAAATATACCACTTTGGTGATGATAATAGGAGCAAAGCTTACAGCCAGGGTCTTTGAAATATCTTTTTGAGATTTCTTTCTCTTAAGTAAGTAGCTGCAGCAGTGTATCACTAGGTGAGCCTTTTTTGTTTAATCATTTTTCCTTTTAGTTGTTATTGATGCAGTTCTACAGATGTGATCACAGAGGCTAGAAATTTATCATTTGAAACATAGCGGATTGTGTTTCAGAGAGTGTTTCATAATCCTGTAGTTAGATTTGGGTAACAGTAAGTTCAAATTTAGGAGGGGGTAGTTTAACAGCAAATAAGTGGGTAGGATATGTGTAATTATGGGTAGGATTTGGGGCTTACTATGAATACAGAGGCTGAAATTTGGTTGACTGGCCTATCTCAGATATACCCTCCATTAGGATGAAAATTTATGAGGGTGGAGAATAAAGGTAGTCTGATTACTTTTAGTGGTTGATCACATTCTCTTCCTGCTGTGTTCTAGAAAGTCCCACCACTCATTAATTGGTGGATAGCATATAGGAAAATCTTCAGTCTAGTTGTTAGATTGTGCTTTGTCCATATGAATATATTAACTAATGATTTCCCCTAATTCTAAAACTAGAGTGATTGAATTTCTTTTTTTTTTCCTTTGGGACAGAGTCTCACTCTGTTGCCCGGGCTAGAGTGCCGTGGCGTCAGCCTAGCTCACAGCAACCTCAAACTCCTGGGCTCAAGCAATCCTACTGCCTCAGCCTCCCGAGTAGCTGGGAGTACAGGCATGCGCCACCATGCCCGGCTAATTTTTTATATATATATTTTTAGTTGTCCAGATAATTTCTTTCTGTTTTTTTAGTGAGACAGGGCCTTCCTCTTGCTCAGGCTGGTCTCAGAACTCCTGAGCTCAAATGATCTACCTGCCTTGGCCTCCCAGAGTGCTAGGATTATAGGCGTGAGCCACCATACCCGGCCGGCCGGCCACCGAGTGATTGAATTTCTAATTCCAAATGGGCACTGGCTAGGATTATCAGTGTATCCCCTATTTAGTTAACCAGCAAGGGTATTTTCTGAGATAGTTTGTAAATGAGTTCATTTCTATTCCCTTAGCAACTTAATATTTGGCCAGAATATAATTTTATGCTCAAAACCTCTTAATTGGATTCTTTAGTAACTTTGTGTTATTTAGCTAAAATGAGGAAAACAACTCCTTTAGTCTATAATACTTTGCTAAGCATGGCAAAACAATGTTGAGACTTGGTTGAGATAATTTAGACTTTTTTTTGTTTGTTTAAGAGGCGGGGTCTTCTCTATATTGCCCAGGCTATTCTTGAGCTCCTGGGCTCAAGTGAGCCTCCAGCATCAGCCTCCCGAGTAGCAGGGGCTGCAGGTGCATGCCATGACGTCTGGCTAATTTTTCTATTTTTTGTAGAGATGGGGTCTTGCTCTTGCTCAGGCTGGTCTCAAACTTCTGAGCTCAAGCAGTCCTCCTGCCTTGGCCTCTTGGAGTGCTAGGATTACAGGTATGAGCCACCAGGCCTATCTATTAGTCCCTTTTTGTTAGTTAAATTTCATGTTTAGTTTATTAGCTAACTGTAGAAACTATGTGCCTTTAAGTATGCCTATCCAAAATAGAAAAGATACGAAGAAAAAGATTAGAAGAAAAGATCATCAAAGGGAGGATTGGTAAAATTTTATTTAACTCTAATCTTAATTTTAACCAGTTTAGGTTGGGCACAGTGGCTCATGCTTGTAATCCGAGCACTCTGGAAGGCTGAGGTGAGAGGATCGCTTGAGATCAGGAGTTCTGAGACCAACCTGAGCAAGAGGGAGACCCCATCTCTACTAAAAATAGAAAAAATTAGCCGGGCGTAGTGGCATATGCCTGTAGTCCCAGCTACTCAGGAGGTTGAGGCAGGAGGATCACTTCAGCCCAGGAGTTTGAGGTTGCTGTGAGCTAGGCCGCAGCACTCTAGCCAGGGCAACAGAGCGAGACTCTGTCTCAAAAACAACAACAACAACAACAACAAAACCCAAACTTTTTAAAACCAGTTTATTACCCCAAGTGTATGTAATATGTTAATTTCAGGCAAGAGATTTTTATAGTCCTCTGTTTGGTGCTTCCTTAGCCAGAGGGATCATGGCCTTATTTATAAATTTTTAATTATTAGGATCCAATAAGGAATTAAACTGAATTATAAATAGGTCTCATTTAGTTTGAAACTTGATGGCTTTTATTTTATTAGAATTCTGTCTGAGCGCAGTGATCTAAGGCAGTACAAAAGAATCATCCGGGAATCTGACTCAGTGGTAGGTCTGAGATAGGGCCTCATATATTCTGCATTTCTAACAAGCTTCCAGGAGATGCCTATGATTGTGTTGCAAGAGTTTGAGGTACTAAAAGGGTCCTTGGTTTAAAACAGGTTCTCTTTAAATACAGATCAGTAGTACAGGACTTGAAAATCCTAATACTTGGGCTTCATGGTAGTTGTTGAATGAAATAAAAACGTTTTTAGGGAGCAAAAGAAACAGAAGTTTAATCTTTATTAAGCTATATTAATCAGTGTTTTGATATTTTATTTAATCTTTCATATTAATGTTTTAATTTGTTTTTTTTTTTTTTTTTTTGAGACAGAGTCTCACTCTGTTGCCCTGGCTAGAGTGTCAGCCTAGCTCACAGCAACCTCAAACTCCTGGGCTCAAGCAATCCTTCTGCCTCAGCCTCCTGAGTAGCTGGGACTACAGGCATGTGCCACCATGCCCGGCTAATTTTTTCTATATATATTTTTAGCTGTCCATATAATTTCTTTCTATTTTTAGTAGAGACAGGGTCTAAGACGCTCTTGCTCAGGCTGGTCACGAACTCCTGAGCTCAAACAATCCACCCGCCTCGGCCTCCCAGAGTGCTAGGATTACAGGCGTGAGCCACTGCTCCTGGCCCAATGTTTTAATATTTTAATCAGTAGAATGATGAAGAAATAAGATAGGCCCTCAGCTGGTATTTTACACTGATTTTTATATATACTCTATTAGAGGATCTGAGTACTACTAATAAATACATTTATTTCATCCAAAGTAGTCTCTTTTGAGAAGTTTGTACTACAAGACAGAGATTCTCATTTGGATTGGTGTGGAAAGAAAAGGTCTAGGAAGCCTTGTTATTAGAATCATTTAATAGGTTTATATGCCCTTAATTACCATTGCATTTTAAAAAGTAAAGATTAACAGATTTTTTTTGTGTGTTTATAAACTATTAATATTGCCAGTATTAATTTTGAACCATAAATCATGAACATGATTAAATTAGCATGAAGATGCTTGTGTTATGTTTTGTAAGTAATTTATAAAATTAACTTATTACTTTTTTGTGTGTATTTGCATATGTATTTAATATTTAAAAATCAGGAATCTTCAAATTTGAGAGCTCTAGATTTGGGTACATGAAATAAAGACATTGCTTTTAATATTTTGCAGTTTGTGTTCTTTTAAAACATGATTTGAAATTTAAGTTTTTTGTAACTAAAAGTGGAAATTTATGGGACATCCAGTGTTTGTTACCTGTGGATAAAAACAAAAAGACCATAGTCTTGATGACAGGCTATTAGCAAAAAATAATTACATGTCAGAGGTCCCTATAATGAATCCCAAAATAAGTAAAAATTTCCTGCAAGAAATGTATTTCTAAGTTCTGATTGCTGTTGCATACTTATTTTTCACTTTATTGCTATGAAATTCTCTAGAGCAAATAATCATGCTTTAATTCCAGGGCTGGTTTTGAGAATTTTGTAAGATTTTTAAAAGTTGTTAATTAAAAATTTAAAAGTTTGCCATACTTTGAAACAAAACCAGATTCAGCCAACTTAAATATTTTATAGGGTACTTTTTTCAATTCATTTGTCTGCAGGCAAAGGGAGACAATTTCCTTTAATGTTCCTTTTTTGTATGTGGTAGCATTTTGCCTTGTCTTCTGTACTTCTTCTAACCTTTCCACTGTTAGATACTCAGTTGAGGCAAAGGATATATATGAGGAAAGGAGAGATTGTATTTGATTTTCAGCAACAGGGGATAGAATGGCATTTGGAGGGTTATATGAGAGGAGGGAGGCTGTTGGAAGGATGACCAAAGGCAGGAGGAGGGGATTTTGAAACTTTGCACTACAGGTATCACTGACCTCTTTTCTAACAACCATCCTGTCCCCTATTCGAAGCTAGACAGTGACAAAGTATCTTGTGAAAGCTTGAATAGAAGAGGAGCAGGGGAATAGAGACGTGAAATGTTAACAACTCCTTTATTCTGCTTCATGGGAGAACCTTTGGAAAACATCACTAAATCGCTTAGTGGCTATCCAAATGGATTAATCTGGGCATTTTTCAATATCCGTCACATTTCTGTCTTATAAACACCAAGCATCCACACCAGAAAACCTGTTCATCTCCCAAATCATGCATCATAACTTGCATACAAAGGAGTTTAAAGAAGGAAAGAGTGGATTATATGTGTATTCCTGGTTTCTTAAATGTAAATGTTTGCTTCAGAGGCTTTTTCCCCCCATTTTTTTCTATCCTCTTTAGAATACTTCCTTTCACTTGCTGATTCATGGCTTTATTTGTAGAGAGTTGGAAGGCTTGGCATTGCTTTGTTTTGTTCTTAGCCAGAGCAAGCTAGGATTGTGATTTCTGTCCGTCAATTTCATTACAAAAAATTCTACTACAACCAGAATTTTTTGGATGCCAAATTGTTTGTTATCAAGGGATTTGACCTGAAACTCATTTTGTAAGAGTGAATGAAAAAGAGGAGAGCTTGCCTATCTATCTCCCAGGAACGTTTTGAGAAAATATGAGAAATGATGAGAATAGTTTTTATAAGATAGCTGCTATATAAATTTAAGATTATTGTTTTAATAACCAATATGAAATCACATGTTTAAGGTAGATCTTTTCTGGGTACTCTGTGCCTATTCAAGAGGCAAATATACAGTGAGGCAGGTAAAGAGCTTGGTCTCTAGAGCCCTGTCCTACCCCTTACTAGCACTGTGACATTGGACAGATTACTCAAACTGTCTTTGCCTTCTTCATTTGTAAAGTAGGGATAATAGTAGCATCTATCTGAATTGTTGCGAGACTTAAGTGAAATATATATAGAAAGCATATAAAAAGATTCATGGAATATATTAAGTGCCATAAAATTGTTAGCTATCATTAATAGCACTATGGGAAATGTTAATAAAATAATTTTTATCATGTAATTTATTAATATTGGCTATACTTGGATTAAAAAGTTATAGTTTCATGCTTTTGTTCTAGGTGTATTAACTATTACCTTTTTCTCATTATTTTGTTTACATTTTTGAAGGTTTCCCAATGAGTGGATCATGATGACCGTATTGTAGGGACTTGCCATAGTATGGCTGCTTCCCGATCTACTCGTGTTACAAGATCAACAGTGGGTTTAAACGGCTTGGATGAATCTTTTTGTGGTAGAACTTTAAGGAATCGTAGCATTGCTCACCCTGAAGAAATCTCTTCTCATTCTCAAGTACGATCAAGATCACCAAAGAAGAGACCAGAGCCTGTGCAAATTCAGAAAGGAAATAATAATGGAAGAACCACTGATTTAAAACAGCAAAGTACCCGAGAATCATGGGTAAGCCCTAGGAAAAGAGGACTTTCTTCTTCTGAAAAGGATAACATAGAAAGACAGGCTGTAGAAAATTGTGAGAGAAGGCAAACGGAACCTGTTTCACCAGTTTTAAAGAGAATTAAGCGTTGTCTTAGATCTGAAGCACCAAACAGTTCAGAAGAAGATTCACCTATAAAACCAGACAAGGAATCAGTAGAACAGAGGGATACAGTAGTGGACAATGATGCAGATTTTCAAGGGACTAAACGAGCTTGTCGATGTCTTATACTGGATGATTGTGAGAAAAGGGAAATTAAAAAGGTGAATGTCAGTGAGGAAGGGCCACTTAATTCTGCAGTAGTTGAAGAAATCACAGGCTATTTGGCTGTCAATGGTGTCGATGACAGTGATTCAGCTGTTATAAACTGTGATGACTGTCGGCCTGATGGGAACACTAAACAAAATAGCACTGGTTCCTATGTGTTGCAGGAAAAATCAGTAGCTGAAAATGGGGATTTGGATACCCAAACCTCAATGTTCCTTGATAGTAGGAAGGAGGACAGTTATATAGACCATAACGTGCCTTGCACAAATTCAGAAGTGCAGGTCAAGTTGGAGGACCACAAAATAGTAACTGCCTGCCTGCCTGTGGAACGTGTTAATCAGCTGACTGTTGAGCCAGCTATAGGCCCCCTTTCTGAAATTCAGTCATCTTTAAGGGATTCTGAGGAGGAAGTAGATGTGGTGGGAGATAGCAGTGCCTCAAAAGAACAGTGTAATGAAAACACCAGTAACGACCTGGACACAATTCTTGAGAGTATGCCAGTCTCTGGAGAACCAGAACCATCTTCAGTTTTAGACTGTGTTTCAGCTCAAATGATGTCTTTATCGGAACCTCAAGAACATCGTTATGCCCTGAGAACCTCACCACGAAGGGCTGCCCCTACCAGAGGTAGTCCCACTAAAAACAGTTCTCCTTGCAGAGAAAATGGACAATTTGAGGAGAATAATCTTAGTCCCAAGGAAGCAGATGCAACTGTTAGTGGTAATGTAAGTCAGTCTCCTACAAATCCTGATGAAATTTCTCAAAATGAAAAAGGGATACGCTGTGACTCTCAAAATTATGGAAGTGAAGGACTAAGTATGCCACCCTCAGAGGCAAGACTCAATATTGGACATTTGCCATCTGCCAAAGAGAGTGCCAATCAGCACATTACAGAAGAGGAAGATGACGATCCTGATGTTTATTACTTTGAATCAGATCATGTGGCACTGAAACACAACAAAGAGTATGTGTAAATATGGTAACCATGAATTCTGCTTTGTTTATTATTCCCCAAGTTTTCAGTATCCATAAATGTCCATTTATATTATTTTTATTACAGCTAAAAATTAATGTTTTAGCTGAAATTTTAGTTTTAATATAATGATTTTCTCAAATCTTAAAAAAAAGAAAGCTCTGAAAAAAGAAAGACTTTAAAACTCTATTACTCTTCTGTGACATGATCTTGCCAGTTCTGATATTTCACACATTTCAATTAGAAAAGACATGGTGGTGTTTTGTTTTTTAATACGTTTTATACCATTTGAGTTAATTTATAAAATGGAAACATCTTGAGTTATCACAGTACACTTTTATAGTTCCATATAGTGTAGAACAATTAATAAGTGCTTAGACAACATCTAGATATGGGAGATAGGCTAGAAATCTACTTTTATATTTAATTCCCAATTAAATTTTTTTTAAAAAATGTGCTTTATGCATCATGTTTGATTTTTGTGACTTAGAGAAGTAGATATTACTGTTAACACTATGACAGTATGTTGTAATTAGCATATTAGCAAGAGTTAGTCTACAGTCACACTATAAACATTTGACCCAGCTTTTTCTGATATTAAATACAAAGACTGTAGCTTCAAATGGTATTGGCTCTCAACCTTGGCTATAAAGGGATTTTTGAAAATAAAGAATTCTGTGTCCAAATTCTTCACAGTTTTGCTTAGATTTCCTTTAAAGTATTCTAGGCAGTAACACAAATGAATTGGAGCTATGTCTAAATAATCCTGAAAGGAAATGTAACAAATAGCGCTCATAAATATGATAAGCAAAGTAAAAAACAGACTTAATCACCTTTACTGTCACAGGATAGGCTTTTAAATTAATATTGCAATCAGATCATATATGCTGTGCAAAAATACTTTGAGGAATTTTTTTCATAGTGCTTAAATTTTTTAAATTAATTAATTAATTTATTTTTGAGACAGTCTTGCTCTGTCTCACTGGGTAGAGTGCAGTGGCATCATTGTAGCTCACTGCAGCCTCAAACTCCTGGGCTCAGGCAGTCTTGCCTCAGTCTCCTGAGTAGCTGAGACTATAGGCGCCCCACAAGGCCTGGCTAATTTTTCTTTTTTTTCTTTCTTTTCTTTTTTAGTAGAGACGGGGTCTTGCTCTTGCTCAGGCTGGTCTGGAACTCCTGAGCTCAAGCAGTCCTCCTCCCTGCCTCTGCCTCCCAGCCTCCCACAGTGCTAGGATTACTGCTGTGAGCTTCCGCACCAGACTTGAGGAATCTTTCTAATGTTTTTGTTGTGACAATTACCAGACCCTGGTATATATGAGATCAAAGTATCGAGTCTTGGTGTGGTATATAATATTCTTTTTACCATGCATTATAGATAGGTAATAATGGTGGCCTTTTAGCATAGGCCTCTTTTCTGAAATTTTCTTTTTCTTTCTTTCTTTCTCTTTTTTTTTTTTTTTTTTCTTTTGAGACAAGGTGTCGGTCTGTCTACCAGGCTAGAGTGTGGTGCTCACTGCAACGTCAAACTCCTGGGCTCAAGCAGTCCTCCTGCCTCAGCATCCCAAGTACCTGGGACTATAGGCACGTGCCACCACACCTGTCTAATTTTTCTATTTTTCATAGAGACAGGGTCTTGCTCTTGCTTAGGCTGGTCTTCAACACCTGCCTTGGCCTCCCAGAGTGCTAGGGATTACAGGCATAAGCTACTGCGCCAGGCCTATTTTCTTTTTATATAATATTTTAATATTGGGTTTAATAGTCACTTTGAACATTTTATAAATTTAACTTTTTGAAAATATTAGGAGTCTCATGTATTTGAAATCTCTGAAGTCCAATTTGAGACAGAAAAACCTCATAAATGAAGTTTTTTTCAATTAGGAATAAGTTGAGTTCTACAGTTCATATATAATACTAGCTTTTAAAAGTAGAGTTGATAATCTGCAGGCACAAGGAAGCAAAGTATATGTCTTGGGAAAATGCCAAAAACTCAAAAATGTGAATTTTTACAAAATGATATTCTGTTCTTTGCTTTTTATTGTTTTAGTCTTGATGAAAAGATTGATTATGGAAAATATTTTTCTGGTAATTCACTATAGTGTTACTTTTTTGTAAGAGATTGGCTGATGGTAATTGTGAAGGATGATATTCCCATAAAACAATTATCTAAAGATATTGGCTATAACGTTCAAACAGTGATGTTCTATATTCATAACCCTTTGAGGATGAGAACAATACAGCTTCATAGGTGCTTTTCAATATTTTATACAGTGTGCTTTTATGTATTTATTTATATATGTATATTTTTATTTCAGAATATTATCGGGGTACAAATGTTTTGGTTACATAAATTGCTTTTGTACTGTTTGAGTCAAGTTATAAATGTGTCCATTGTATATTTATTTTCCATGGATTCCTTAGGATATATACAGTCCTTTGGAATTTGGATGCTAGTTGCTTTGTTAGGACAGTATTCTCAAATTAATGCCTCATTTGGGTGACTTTGGGGAAAAGCAAATACTCATTCTTGCTTTTTTTCCTTGCTTCAAATCCTTTGAAGATAGCACTTTTGAAACTTCATTTTTAACTTTCTCCTTTCTTTCTTTCTCTTTTTTTGAAAGAAACAAATCAGGAGAAGTGAGATGGAGAGGGAACATCAACATTAGCATCCTGGTTAGAGATAATTTAAGGAAAATTAGGAGAGGGTATTTGATCATGTTGGATGTAATCTCTTTCAGTTAAGTCTTTCTCCCCCCGCCCCCCGACACCTCCGTTCGTATGCATTTTACTTAGAGTCAAGGGATGGTTGGATATAGTGTTGGCTCTTTTTACCCAAGTTGTCATTGTTACAAGTAGCATCATGAAACCTGTCTAGTGCTTTCAAGTCTGAAGAAAATTTCTGGCAGTTCAAAAATGATGTTAAAAAGCACTTGGGGTTAGTGATAAAAAGCATCTGGGGGAGATGGATTATTATTCTCCTGTACATACAGGTACACATACCGGTACACATACCTTGTTAAATACTCTTTCTTTTCCTTATTGTCCCTGTGCTAGAAAAGTTCTCCAGGTAATTGCCTTTTGAAACTGGGATTGGGCATTGCCCAGCCTAAACACTAATATTTTTACGAGTAGAGAGTGAGTACTTTCTGATAGCTGGTTTTAGAAGTAGGTTGTTAATAGAAAACACTGAGCATGGCATGGTTTTTTGTCTACAGCCAGGAGGACATAATTCAACCTTATTCTAGTTGAAACTTCCCTCTAGGCTAACAATGATCATTTAATCAGCAGCCTTTTATCCTCGCATTCAGCTTATGATTTATCTATCTTACTTGCAAAAATAGCACATATAAGGTCATCTAATCATTTGTAAATGTTTGAAACGATAATGTGTGTAGAGTTCTAGCCTCGGATTTGATTCATGGTAAATTAGGCCACAGGCCAGGGAAATGAATCTGCAGATATTCTTGGTAGTACCCTTTTGCTGCTCTAGATGCCATCCCTCTTCCTTAGCACATAAATCACAGTGTGCTTATATATATTTATTTTTCCAAATGGAGAAAACCACTATGTGAAAGGAACTAGAGAATGTCTCTTTCTCAGGCAGGATTCCAGCTGTGGATTATTTTATTAGACATACCATTTCAGAGATTAGGGGTGGGGTATCAAAAGAAATGCACTTCATCTCAAAGCTCTCTGATCTTCAAGGTTGACAGATTCTGTTAAAGTGGTATATAATACAGTGCCTAGTAACTCCTTTTTTGGCCTAAATAGCCTGATGGACTGAGATCATTTACTTAACTATGCTTGCCCTTTCTCTTTGGGAATTGACGTTTTGCTGATTTTGAATCAGAAGCAGTGAATGGATCTCTCAGTTTTGAAGTTCTGGCTCTAGGAAGCACAGGTATGGAAGATTTCAGGTCCTAGGTTTTAATATTCAGAGCTTTTCTTCCAATTCAAAAGGTAATCACTACTTAAATTTATACTTGAAAGATCTTGGATATTTTCATTTAAGGATCTTTGATATTAATTATAACCTTTCATAAACAGACAAGAGTGTAAAATGTCAAATTTAGGGTTTCCATATTCTTGACATCTTGAGATTAACTAACTAATAACAGATTACTAACATTTATACCAATTTTTAAGTTTCTAGATAATCAACATGTAAGAGAGTTATTGTTTATCTAAGAGTGTTGCTCAGGTACTCTGCAGGTGTAAATCTTATTTTCAAGCCACATTAAAGAGTATTGGTAAGAATTGTAGTTTTAAACTTGGTTTTCTGAAAATTTAGTTAATAATACTGAATAATTATAATATGTCCTGTTGTAACATGCTTATTTAATACCTGATGAAACATTTGATATTTTCATCAATTTCAGAAGCTGCATAGAGAAAATCTTCATCCATTCTTACAGATTTACATCTTGAGAGTCTAATTTTACTGTTGGTCAAAGTAATTTCTTTTAAGGGGTCTCTATTACTAGAGATGGGTTTTGCTTAGAAAGCACTAGAGGAGTCAACCCTCCCTGGATAAGAATTTTGCATTTGTATTGTGCTTCATAATTTACAATTTCATATAGTTTCTCATTTGACAGTCATAGCAAATTGAAAGTAAACATGATAGGTGGCATTGTACAATTTCCATTTCCTAACTTGTAATTAAAGTTTTTGAGTTATTTAAAGTATTGTAATGAATTACTAAATGGGATTAAACTTCTCTTTTAATTCCTAGTCTGAACTATACTTGGTTACCTCATCTAATGAGGACTTATTCAATGGACTTTTGGGTTTCTAGGTTGAGAACCCCCATGGAGCATATCTTGGGTACTCAGTTGTCAAGAATTCTTTACCTTGAGGTTAAGCTCTGTAACTGTAGTCATAATTATCTGGTATTAATTTGTGAGAGAATCATCATTATAGGTAAGTATTATGCTTTATGTATTGAATGAAATACTTTCATGTTCACTGTTTTATTGTTTTTTTTTTTTGTTGTTGTTTTTGAGACAGAGTCTCACTTTGTTGCCCGGGCTAGAGTGAGTGCCGTGGCATCAGCCTAGCTCACAGCAACCTCAAACTCCTGGGCTTAAGCGATCCTACTGCCTCAGCCTCCCGGGTAGCTGGGACTACAGGCATGCGCCACCATGCCCGGCTAATTTTTTCTATATATATTTTAGTTGGCCAGATAATTTCTTTC
>CM052444.1:54327861-54357316 GCA_028533085.1 Varecia variegata
CGACCTTGAGCGATCCACCCGCCTCAGCCTCCCAGAGTGCTAGGATTACAGGCGTGAGCCGCCACGCCCGGCCTATGTTCACTGTTTTAAAGAACATCTTGTTAGTGTGTCTGTGATGAACAAACTGGGGACATAAAAAAACTACAGCTTTAGCTTGACTTCAAATAGAGGATTTGGATAATTTGCAAAGAATACTCTAGGGGGGTTTAGAATGCAGCAGGTATATTAGAGTCAGAGGTAACTAGGAAAAACTTATGCTTGGACACCTTCTCAACTCACTGGAAAAGGCTGTAGAATAATGGCCGGTATTTGACACAAAGATTAGAGAGGTAGCTGCCTAAATTACACAATTTTGGGTTGTAAGTGGAGTAAGCCATTGTCTAACCAGATTATTTAATTCTTTTTCCTTTGAATATCAAAATCTTTTGTTTTGACTACTGTAGATAGTGTCTAAAAGTGATTCTCTGGTGTAATCCAAGTATATTTGTACCCAAGTATAATTTAACCTTTTCTTCTTAATCTTTGCTGATGAAGGTTATGTTATACTTTTCTTGCATCACTGCCAGGGTAGATCTGTTTTTTTCGTGTGTTAAATGATTTTGGGCTACTCTGCTTTTTATGTTCTTATAATTTGACTTCTTTTCTATGTTCCTTTCTAAGTTCTGTGACTTTTTTTTATTCTTCATTTTTGATGGCTTCCATTAATCACTTGCGCTATCACAGTACCTTCTTCTAGTAACTAAGACTTCCCTTCTAGTTCATTGCTTTTAGTTTTCTTTGAACTTCAAAATCAGAATAAGTAAGCTTGTCAGAATTATGTCTCAAGATTCTTGAGTGATGACTGAGGAGTTTCTCTTTGAATACATAAGTGTTAGTGTATGGGATTTTTGTTTGGATTATATGCTTTCTTGTTTGTGTTCTGGTTTAGAGGCTGTGTTTCTTACAAGCTACCAGATATCTAAATTCTAAGTAGAGATACAATAGTTGTTTGTTTATGGTTTAAAAAGACTCACTTAGCAATATAACCCATCTAAAATAATTGGTTTTTATCAATCATTTTGAGACTAATTGAAGTGTTACCCTTTAGTTGCAGAAACTAGTTTTTTTATACGCGTATACAGAAAAAACAAACTTTTTTCCTTCTATACTCACTCCATGCTCAGTACTTCACTTATGTATTCAAAGAGAAACACTGATGTATTCAAAGAGAAACTCCTCAGTCATCACTCAAGAATCTTGAGACATAATTCTGACAAGCTTACTTATTCTGATTTTGAAGTTCAAAGAAAACTAAAAGCAATGAACTAGAAGGGAAGTCTTAGTTACTAGAGGAAGGTACTGTGATAGCGCAAGTGATTAATGGAAGCCTTCAAAAATGAAGAAAAAAAAAAAGTCACACCAGATGTGTAGGAAAAACCAACTGTTTTTCTCGATACTCACATTCAACACTTCTATGGCCAGAAGTGTGGTGGTTTTTCCCACACTGACCAATTCTTTGACTCAGTTGTGTGTCCTACAGTTCAATCCACCAGGTTAAGGGACTCAGTCCCACAAGACTGCTCCCAACTTCAGATGCCAGTCACAAGTAGTAGATCTTCATGTTACCCACAATTTCTGTCTGACTTGGCTACAAATTGGAGTTTCCAAACACCCCCTCCTCAGGTTTGATAATTTGCTAGAGTGGTTCACAGACCCCAGGAAAACAGTTTACTTATTATTGCTGATTAATTACAAAGGATATTTATATTTTAAAGGATACAAATGAAAATCCACATCAAGAGATACATAAAGCAAGGTCTGGAAGGATCCCAAACACAGGAGTCTGTGGAGTTTGGGTGTGCCACCCTCATGGCCCATAGATGTGTTCACCGACCTAGTAACTCTTTGAGCTGTCTTTGAGGGATTTTTATGGAGGCTTCATCACTTAGGCACGATTGATTATTAACTCAATCTCCAGCTCTTTTTACCTCCCCAGAGGACAAGGGTTGGGGCTGAAATTCCTAAGCTTCTAATCATGGCTTTGTCTTTCTAGTAACCAGCCCCCACCTAAGGCCCCACCCAGAGTGACCTCATTAGAACAAGACACACTTATCACCCAGGAAATTCTAAAGGATGCAGATGTTTTGTGTCAGACATTCCTGTCACTCAGGAAATTGCAGAGGCCTTTGGAGTTCTGTGTCAAGAATTGAGGTCAAAGACCAAATAGTAGAAAAGAAGATTGTCCTAGCACCCCTGTTTACAAGAGTTTTTAGGACCCGGGGGAAGAGACCCATATGTATATTTCTTATTATTTCACAAGTTGGCTCAGAAATGTATTTTTATGTTAGTTAGCAGAATATACCATATATGCTATTTTTATGTTGATTCATGTCATCAGATATTATAATGTATGGTAATAAATGGGAAGATCTTGAGACCTTTCTACTTCTCCTTTCTGTTTTTTCTTTGTCTCACTTTTCAATAGGGCCCCCTTTTTTTAAACCTCTATTTCTTTTACATTATTATGGAATGCTACTTCTATTTGTCTCTTTAATCTCTGACTTTCACATAGAAAAAAATCTGAATGTGGCCAGAGGAGACTGAGTAATTTGTTTAGGGCCCTCATAGTAGGCAACATTTTCTGTGGTATGCAATGATTGAATTTTCACATGTCTAGTAATTTTGGATTGGATCCTAGACATTGTAAATATGTTGGTGAGGGTCTAGATTTTGTTCTTTTTCTTTAATAAGTGTTGACATTTGTTCTGACAGGCAGTTAATTTGGGGATAAGCTTGATTCTGTTATGGCTAATTTTTTTAGTTTTGTTAGGGGAAGTTTGGAGTAGCCTGTACTCTAGGTCTAGTTTAGCCTTACTTCTGTGGCATGGCCTTTCTGGTATCTTGTTTACAGAGGTATTCACGCTGGGTGGTTGAAACCTGAATGATTCTAGCCTTGTGAGGACACTGTTATTGTTCTGTGTACAATTCTTTTCATTTGTTCTTTGCTTGATCTGTGGAGTCTCATGTGTGTACAGCTTTGTATTCAGCCAGAGACTCAAGAGGACCTCTGTGCAGATTCTGTGTTGTCTTTCCTTTTTCTCTGTTGCTTCTTCCTCTTTGATACTCTGTCCCACAAATTCTAGCTGCCTCAGCTTCTCCATACCGTTTTTTTGTCTCTTTACTCAGCAAGACACCTCCCTGTTCCATAATGCTGTCAGTATTTCCAAGTGAAAAGAGAGGGAGATAATAGGGTTTATCTTATTTGTTTGCCCTCTCTCACAGATCACAGTTCGTATTGTGTGTTGTCTAATGTCTGGAAATAGTTGTTTGTGTATTTTCTGTGGTTTTCTATATGGCAAGGTGGTCATTCAGTGTCAGTTACTATGTCATGACAGTAAGTTGAAGTCTCTGATGGAGTTTTCTTATGCACTGGAAATGTTTCCTTCTGATGACACTCATCCCTAGCCTGTATTTTGATTATTTGGGAATTATTTTTTGTTGACATTCCTGTGACAATGAGGACTAGCTTTTACTTATGCTTTAAAAATTAGTTTAAACAACTTTTGTTAAGAAGCTGAACTCTGAGAAATTGGAATAATAGGAATTTTGAAGAGTGAAGGTAATTTTTACTTGAATTTGTTTTAATTAAGTGTTGCTGTGGTTGGAGCAGAGGTAAAAATTGGGGTATTGGTTGAGATAAAGTTAATGAAGATGGAGACACGAAAAAATGTTTCCTAGATTTGAAATAGTAATCCTAAGAGATTAAAGACTAATGTATCTCAGGTTTTGTTAGCTATTTTTCTTAGATTTTTGGGGGGCTTTTTGCTATAACAAATTTGCAGTTTAACGTTTTCAGAAAGTCTTGGTGAATATGCTCTTTTTATGACTTATCAATTTAATCCATTTTCTTAAAGTATTGATTTTTTAAAATAAAATTAAATGTAGATTATTTTGAAGAAATTTATTTTCCCTGGTACTTTAATTTTTACCATTTAAGTTGGAAAACGTTGATTCAGCTTTTCTTTTTGCTACTTTTCACTTGTTTTACATTATCATTCCCCTTAGTTTTTAAATGCATTCATATATTTGAACTAAAGGTTCTCAAAATATAAGAATGTAAGATTATTTTGTGTTTAAACTTTTGGTTGAAGGGAAAGGGTCATATTAATAGTTTATTGGCAATGAGGTAAGAAGCGACATTGAAAAAGATTACAATCAAAACCTGAGATGTCTTAATAAACATTTCAAAACATGCATTTGTATGTGAAGAACCAAGTTAAATGAAACAAATAAACATAATATTTTATGTGATAACTAGTTTTTTTGAGGCACCAATATAACTAATGTTTTTATTTTAAAGATACTATATCTCATTTAAATCTAGAATCTCAGTATATTTTAAATTTTATTTTTAAATTATTTACAAAGGCAGGATGATTGGACTAGATATGAGGAGCACTCTAACCTCCTTCCAATTATTATTTTTAGCTGGCAGTATGGTGCTAAGCAAATGTCTTTTTAACTTTTGTAGTTGTTACTTTTCTCACCTATTAAAAAAATGGGCACTATTTGATTTCTGTAATTCCTTTTTTTTTTTTTTTTTTTGAGACAGAGTCTCGCTCTGTTGCCCGGGCTAGAGTGAGTGCCGTGGCGTCAGCCTAGCTCACAGCAACCTCAAACTCCTGGGCTTAAGCAATCCTCCTGCCTCAGCCTCCCAAGTAGCTGGGACTACAGGCATGTGCCACCATGCCCGGCTAATTTTTTCTATATATATATATATTTTAGTTGGCCAGATAATTTCTTTCTATTTTTAGTAGAGATGGGGTCTCGCTCTTGCTCAGGCTGGTCTCGAACTCCTGACCTCGAGTGATCCACCCGCTTCGGCCTCCCAGAGTGCTAGGATTACAGGCGTGAGCCATCTCGCCCGGCCTTGTAATTCTAATTAATGTATTATATACGTGGTTTTGGATTCACTTCTTTCTCTGTTCTTCCCCTTTCTTTTGACATCACTTAGGTTTCAGTTATTGGCTTTCTTCCTTTGCCTGATCTCTCTGGCTGTTCTCTCTCACTGCTATGACTTATATTGCCATCTATTAATATATACTGATGGATTTTCAAATGTTATCTATCCAGCTCAGGTTATACTTGAGCTTCAGACCATTCGCTAGATAGCTCCATTTCCATGTGTCACAGTAAATTGAATGGAATATGTCTGAAATTGAAGTTATCATTGCTTCTTCCATACCCACACTCAATATTCAACATTATCTTTTTCCTTGATTTGGTATAGAGACTTTTCACTTGCCTAATCTTGAAAAAAGAAGGTATTCTTCAGCTACTTCTTCACTACGCCCACCTCTCCCACTGGTCTTACTGATTCAACTCCATTTCTTTTTCCTTAAGTTTAGGTCACTATCTTCTCTTTTCTGTATTACTTGAAATGCTTCCATATTTGCTTTCTGTGTTCTGATTTTTTACTTCCCCAATGGACTCCTATACTTTAGCTGGAGTGAATGTCTTAGAATAAAATCTACTCTTCAGAATGAATTACTGCGTGGTTTTTTAAACATTTCTTTTACTGTTTGCCTCTCACTCTATATTCTAATCAAATTAAATCTTGATTTCCTTGAGTTCCGTAATTATTATGTTTAGTCTTTTTCTTCTCATATGCGTAACTACCTGCTCTAGTCTACCTTTCCCCCATTTCCCTGGTTATTGTCCTCTGTCTACAAAGGGAGAAGGTGCTCTCTATTTAGACATCATATTCTTTCTTATCTTTCTAAGATTGATTAGTTGTTCCTGTGTGCTCTTTCAAAGCAAATTATAATTATTTGTAAATATATACAATAGACCATAAGCTCTTTGAGGGAACCATGTCTTTCTGGTTGGTTGATGTATCAGTACAGAAATTTCAAGCCTTATTCTGCTTTGAAAATGTCAGAGAAAAATTTAGCATGCTGTCGTAGTAGAAAAATTTTAATACCATTATTTTATTTAACTTTAAGATTATTTGTGCAGTGTTAATGATTTTTTTTTACTTTAAAAAATCTGTACATTAAATATTCCAAAGAAAAGATAAATAAACTGTATAATCATTAAAATCAGGTATGGGGAGAGATATAGGGGAAGTTTCATGTTCAGGGATGGGTTGTCTGAATACATTACCTAGTGGTGAAGTAAGGTTTTTATATGGCCATATAAGAAATGTAAGTTCACTTATTAATACCAGACCCTAAAGAGAAAAAGTCATTGTATTGTAAAATAAATTTAAAAATTTGGTATTGTCAGAATGCTTTATATGATTTTAAATATATTTTTACAATCTAGAGTTTTGCTAGTAGGCTTTAAAAAGTCTACACAGTGGTAAGAATTGGATCGAGGTTGTCTTTATTGAGTTGAAGAACTTAGAAAATTTGTGTCCTTGCCTTTTTATGTGTGTCTGTTCTGTTAATATTAAAGATTTTCAGTAGAAGATAATACTCAGGTTTCTCTGTATAAATCTGTAATTTTGAGTAGATGCTAGAAATAATATAACATGCCCTGTGCCTCTAGAGTTACCATAAAATGATAGCATATGTATAGCTTAACAGATGTGTAGTCTGGCTATTTTTGAGATGTATTGCTTGTTACAGTATTAGTTTTTAACTAGTAGTCACTAACTTGTCTCTACTATATGAAATGTTTGTGTATTTGCAATACTAGAGTAAGGGGTGAACATTTTAGATGTTACAGTGGATTGTTTAATAGAATGGATAATCTAAAACTCTGGTGTAGGGAAATACGTGAATCTTGATCTGATTGGCCAGGATTTTTTCTAGATGATCATGAAACTTACATTGGCCATAGTACAATTGCATTGATTTTTCTATTTGAAGAGAGAAAACTCGAGAATTTTGTTGCATAGATTAGAAAAGCAGGCACTAGGAACAAGTTGAAAGGTCATCTTTTAAGGTCTATTCCTAAAGAATCTCAGAGTCTTTAGGGGGAAAAAAACATTTTTTGAAGGTTATAAAAATGTGATTAAAAAAATACTCTCAGATTTGTTTAAAATTTCTTGTGCAAGGTACTTCAATAACTAGAAAATAAGGTCTACGCAGGCCCCATGAAATTATAACCTGTCAATATTCAAGATTACATATACCCTCTTACTTCTGCTTCTCTTTGCACAGTGCAGACTGGTTTTTCTCTTTTTACTAATGTTTTTGTGCACACCTTCTTCTTCCTTTCCCCCGTAGTTGCAGTTGGCAGATGGCATTGACTTTCTATTCTACTTGTCATGGTACCAAATTTATATGACCTTTCATTCCCAGAGCCTATTCACATTCTCTAAAGAGAACCTGGTTATTGACTGTTTAGTAGATTGGCTCTCTTGGATCAGTCCACCCTGGCAAAATTATCAATTCTCAGTGGTGGGGGTTGTTGAAAAAAGAAACAACAACAAAAAGGCTACATTGGCCTACCCTTTTAGCAAGAGTATATCTCCCAGCAAAAAGGTTGGTGGGCAGTATAGGCTGTCAAAACATGCCCATTACAGACCATTTGGTTTTTGGTTCAGATTGTATTCTTGATCAGTTGTCTATAAAGTGGGACAGGGGAATGTGCATAAATTGCTAGTGGGAATGCAAAATGGTACACCTACTGTGGGGAACAGTTTGCTGGTTCCTCAAGAAGTTAAACATAGAATTACCATATTACCCAGTAATTCCAATTTTAGATATATACCCAAAAGAAATTAAAATAGGTGTTCAAACAAAAACTTGTATACAGATGTTCATAGCAGCAGAATTCACAGTAGCCAAAAGGAGTGGAAATAACCCAGATGTCCATTAGCTGATGAATAGATGCACAAAAGGAGGTATATCGATACAAAGGAATGTTATTAAGCTGCAAAGAGAAATGAAGTACTGATACATGTTACAATGTAAATGAATCTTGAAAACATGCTAATAAAAGAAGCCAGACACAACAGGTCACATATGCTTTAAATGAAATAATCCGGAATAGGCAAATTTATAGAGTCAGTAAGCAGAGTGATGGTTGCTGGGGCAGGATAGAATGAGGAATGACTGCTTAATGGGTATAGAGTTTTAGAGTGATGAAATGTTTTGGAACTAGGTAATGGTGATGGTTGCACAACATTGTGAATGTACTAAATGCCACTAAATTACACACTTTAAAATGGTTGAGGTAAACTTTATATTGTGTGGATTTTACACAGTAAAAAAGATGCAAAAAAATTGTGTGGAGGGGAATTGTGTACATATCAGGGGTGTGCTCTACATTATCTACTGGGAGATTGGGGAAAATGCTATTTATGGGGTTTTTTTCATTCTTAATTTCTGGGTTTTTTTTTTTCTGTATATGCTTATAATGTATGTAAGTACAGTTAAACATAATTTATAAGTAAGTATACATATATTGGGAACATGCTTCACAATTGTTATTTTTTACCAGCAGAGGTACTTAGAGCAAAAATAGGGAAACTATTGTTTTTAGTTTTAGTAAAGAGAATTACCGATCAAATTTTTGCTTTAGTATTTAGGGGAAGCTTTTTTTTTTTTTTGAGAGAGAGTCTCACTCTGTTACCCAGGCTAGAGTGCCATGGCGTCAGCCTAGTTCACAGCAACCTCAAACTCCTGGGCTCAAGCAATCCTTCTGCCTCAGCCTCCCAAGTAGCTGGGACTACAGGCATGTGTCACCATGCCCGGCTAATTTTTCTATATATATTTTAGCTGTCCATATAATTCCTTTTTTTTTTAGTAGAGACGGGGGTCTCACTCTTGCTCAGGCTGGTCTCGAACTCCTGAGCTCTAGCGATCCTCCTGCCTTGGCCTCCCAGAGTGCTAGGATTACAGGCGTGAGCCACCGCGCCTGGCCAGGGGAAGTTCTTAAAGATGATACCAGATTCTCTTGAAGTAGATGGGCTACTTAATCCTAGTAATACATTTAGAGAAACTACCGAGCTCAGCTGGCATTCACTTAACAGTTTTCAAAATAACTTGGGTTGCTTTAGCTAAATTGTGTGATCTATTATAATTGCACTGACATTTTATTTTATTTTATTTTTTTTTCGAGGCAGAGTCTCACTCTGTCACCTGGGCTAGAGTGCCGTGGCGTCAGCGTAGCTCACAGCAACCTGAAACTCCTGGACTCAAGCGATTCTCCTGCCTCAGCCTCCCGAGTAGCTGGAATTAACAGGCATGCACCACCATGCCTGACTGATTTTTCTATTTTTAATAGAGCAAGAGTCTTGCTGTTGGTCAGGCTGGTCTCGAACTCCTGACCTCAAGCGAGGTGGATCCTCCCACCTCAGCCTCCCAGAGTGCTAGGATTACAGGCGTGAGCCACCATTCCCAGCCTGCACTGACATTTTAAATGGGACAGTTCTTCCTAAAAACACCACCAAAGTGGTCTTGGGTATGAGAGACTTATAAATATTCTTTATACTGGAAAGCTGTGAAGCCAATAATGCTAATGATAATAAATATGAACACTAGTTATTTAAAGAAAAATCAATGATTTTTGGGAAAAAGAATCACGATTTCTTCAAGTGCAAGTGTAAGAAGCTTGTCTGACCAATTAACAGAAATTCTTTAAGAGATAAATTATTAGATTTAAAAAAATCCCTGAGTGAATCGTGTATTGATTTTTAAAGCCTTTGGAAAGGTTCTATGTTGTTGTGGTTATTTCCTTTTTAGTTTGTTATTAAAAAGAAGTACCGGTTAATGAGGTGGTTAATTTGACATACAGGAATTATCTATGCTTATGTAATATTAGGTAGCATGTGACAATAAAATAGTACTACTTTATTTGCTAAGCTTTATCTAAAAATCAAAAACAAGTAGAATGTTTTCCCCCTTATAGGAATCAATGCCTCACTTTGCTGGATTCAACCACTATTGCCCAAAATGTTTTTGGAACTCAACTTTTGAGATAGTTTGCAGAGTATTCTCAATAGTAAAAATTCTTCATAAAGGACATTTAATATTTACTAGAATTTTTAATCAATTTTGGTGCAATATAACATGTCAAAAATGAAATTGCAAATAGTGGAACTGATTTTCTTGATCCCTTACTAACCTGAACTATTAATAAATGTAACTAAAACTTGGGTCTGAAGAATTCTACAAGAACAACTCCATAGGCATTTTGCATATTCATCATACAGCATTTAACATTTAGTGGAATAATTGTTACTTTGACTGTCGTCTTTCCTAGATTGTGAGTTTTTCAAAGCTAGGGACCAAGTTTTTTGTACATGATGTAGTTTCTCCACATTGATTTAACCATTGACATCTTGTTAAACATTCAGAATATTTTCCGGATTTTTTTTCTCGATGCCTTTTTCTAATCATCATAGGAAAAAATTCCGGGAAATCATACTGTTTATAGACCATCCTCATTGATTGTATTTTGTAGTTCTGCATCTGTTGAATTTTGAATAACCTTTGGCTATCCCAAGTTCATTTGCTGCGATGGTGTTGTCACCCTCCACACCCCCATCCTCCCCGCTTAGGTAAGGAGAATACTTCCTTTTGAATTCTTTGTTGATAAATAATTGTAAAAGAGAAAAAGAAGAGGGAAGCAACTGGCTTGCACCAATGTGGAGGCAGTGATGGTTCTGGATCCCACTGCTACTGATGCCACCACTGTGCAGTCCTCACCCCTGCTACCCCGTTCAGTTCTGTGAGGAATGAAAATTCTAGTTACGTTTCCTTTACTTATGTTAGAAGTGAATTACAACTTCTGGTGCCATGACCATAGTTAGAACCTGAAGTCATGTTTTGATTTGAAAGTAGATAAACGTCGTGTGGGGTTTGGAACCTTTGGCTGGGAGCAGCTTTGTCTCTTCCTCTTGTTGTATTACCCTTGCCTGTCATAACACTGTGGTCCTGATTTTTACGTTCAGTCATCCTTGTTATCTTTGTTACTTTGCTACTTTAGGATGAAGATACTGTAGGTAATAATTTGTTTAATTATAAATAACTGGAGTGGGTCCAGGGTTCAGTGTGATAGGAGTTAACTCCTTGGGGTAGAAGTGGCAGAGCTATTATGCTAATTGTCCATACAATTTAATTTGGGTTTTATTTTTCTCCTTAAAAGGCACAGCAAAATTCTGTTTACTGTTACCACGTGTTGGATAAAGAGATTTATTCTAACACTTTAAGATTGGTATAAAGGTAAAATAATTGTTTCAGCGGCTCTTTTATTCCTCTCAGTTTACAAGTATAGAAACCTGGACCAGGAAAGGTGAATCATGTACAAGATTGCACAGTTAGTGGCAGAGTTGTCACTTGCTCCATGTTTCCTATCTCAGGTCAGACGTTTTCTACTCATGATTCATTCTTTCTTTAAAGACAGGTCTCCTGCTTTTTAGCCCAGGTTAGTCTGGAACTTCTGGCCTCAAGCAGTCCTTCCTCCTTGGCCTCCCAGATTGCTGGGATTACAGGCGTAAATTGCTTTGCTGTGCCCTCTTCCCCCCCACCCCCCCTTTAAGAGGCAGGATCATGCTTTTTTGCCCAGGCTGGAGTGCAGTGGTGTGATCATAGCTCACTGCAGCCTTTGACTTCTGGGCTCAAGCAATGTTCCTGCCTCAGCATCCTGAGTAGCTAGGATTGCAGACTCAGGTCACCACGCCTGGCTTTAATTTTAAAGGCTTTGGGGAGTGCTTAAGGAAAATGTTGGTAATTTCTAAATAAAAGAATTTTTTTGCATAATTAAGGCTGGGCATGTAGGAGTTCGGGAGGCCGAGGCCTGAGCATCGCTTGAGGCCAAGAATTGTAAACCAGCCTGAGCAAGAGTGATACCCATCTTTACAAAAAACAGAGAAAAATTAGCTGGGCATGGTGGCGTATACCCGTAGTTCCAGTTACTCAGGAGGCTAAGGCAGGAGGATCACTTGAGCCCAAGAATTTGAGGTTGCGGTGAGCTATGATGATGACACAGCACTCTGGTCCAGTGACAGAGTGAGACTCTGTCTCAAAAGAAAGAAACAAGAATTTTTTTGCATAATTAATTCCCTTGTTTTAAATCTGTTCAAAGTCCTTTCAAAAGTAAAGCTTTTGTTATAAGAACAATGAGATTTTTATTCTGAGAACAAGAAACTTAATAACATAATTCCCCTGTATTTTGATTTACGTTACATAATACCCTTTTAAAATTTATTTTTCTCAGATTAAAAAAGTGATAACTGTTATTTCGTGGTAGTGGAATTATTGGGGACTTCATTGCTTTTCATGTTTCACTTTTTTTGCACAGAGTTTGGGTTATATAATTTGAAAATATTTAAATAACCAAATATATAAAATTTCTTCTCATAAACATAGGAGATTTTAGAAATAATTTTAACCAAAAACCATCTTCCATTTTCTTATACTAAGGAGGAAAGAGCATTAAGCTATAGAATCAAGAGACATCAGCGTGGGTGTTAGCCCTTAGATGGACAATCATGAAGTTCACCTAAGTCTCTTTGAACTTAATTTCTTCAATTGTGAGATGAAGAGGTAGTGGTTATTCTTGAAGTGGTAACTTCTAGCTCTTATATTCTATGATTATGTGGCACTGTAGTTGCCATTTTATTAATTTTGCTTTAATTTTCTCCTAAGCCTAGACTATAGCCCCCTTTACAGCATTGAATGTGTCTTGGATAAGCTATTATCAGAAACATTCAGTGGCTAAATGAGAGTTGCATGTCTTTCTTGATAGCAATCTGTATGTTTAAAAAGCATATTTGTTTTTTCATTTTTTATTAGTGCCATGTCATTAATCAGCGTATGTATTACTGGAAGGTCTTAGTTGAGTTATGTACTTAAAAAATAATTTTCTGTTTATTGTTTATAGCTTTTTTGGTAGTATTTGCTATATTTTAAAAAAGATGTCATGCAGCCTGTGCATCAGAATTAGCACTGCAGAGCTTTAACTCCTTTCGTATTTGTTATTTAGTTATTGTGGGATTTAATCTAAGGCCCTTTGAAATTTTTGATGTGTTAAAAATGTCTTACAGAGTATACTGAAAGATATCCTATTAATAGTTACTTTAAAAATTTTTAATGTGTATTCAGTATAGGTGAAAAGTCAATATGTAGCATATAACCTCTTAGAATATCAGGTATGAATAGCACTCTTGGTATGTGTTGATGTGGGGCCAGGAAGTGTGCCAAGGAATGGAGGTCAAGAGAAAGAGAAAGGTCCTTGGCTGGTTGTCTTTATTTTGTTATACTAAATGGGTAATTTAATTTCATTTCCTCCTTTAAAAAGTCTCTTTACCTACTCTTTTCTATGCCTACATAGCAACACTAGAGGTGAACCATTTTGGTTCCTCAATCTCTGCCCACCTAGACATATGTTAATACTAAGAAAAACTTTAATTATATATACCTGAGAAGCAGGGCTTAGAAATAGGTGCTTTTTTATTTTTTATTTTATTTTTTTAGAAACAGTCTCACTCTGTTGTCCAGGCTGGAATGCAGTGGCAGGATTATAGCTCACAGCTGCCTCTAACTCCTGGGCTGAAGTGATCCTCCTGCCTCAGCCTCCTGAGTAGCTGGGACTATAGGCACAAGCCATGGCACCCGACTAGTTTTTCTTACTTTTTGTAGAGATGGTGTCTCGCTATGTTGTCCAGGCTGGTCTCAAAATCTCAAGACCTCAAGCGATCTTCTTGCCTCGGCCTCCCAAAGTGCTGGGATTATAGGCATGAGCCACTGTGCCTGGCCTGCTTTTTTATTTTTATTTTTCAAGGAGTGGAATAGCGATGGAGAATGAGTTGCATTTCTCTTGAGTCTAATAAAATCAATTTATTACATTATTTAAGACCTGGTGTTCACAAGTTAATTCTGTGGTTAGGATTTGAAAGTATAACTCAGCTAAATGCAAGTGAAAAGAAGTTTTTCCTTTAGAGAAATTTATGATTACATTTTTCTGAAAGTAGAAGAGTTATCCCTGTATTATATTTTGTGTTAGGGTTTTCGCGTTCAGTACTAAAGACCAGTAATCCATGAAGAAGTTACCAGTAGCTAGATGATGTCTTAATGATTTACTGAAGGCAAAATGTATCAAGTATAACCCCCCAGAGAATTGGTAAAAGTAAAGGTCATTGACACTATTCTTCTAAAAATAAATTTTATTGTATATGTGGTTTATGACCCTTTGTTACGGGATACATAGAGAAAAGTAAAGTGGTTACTATAGTGAAGCAGATTAACATATCCATCATCTCACATAGTTACTTTTTAGTGACAAGAGCAACTATAATCTACTTATTTAACAAAAATCTCTAATACTGTGCAATTTTATTTGTTGTAGTCATGTTGTATGTTAGATCACTAAACTTCATCCTACATATCTGCAATTTTTTATCCTTTGACCTACATCTCCCCATTTTCTCACCCCCTACTCTCTGCCCATGGAACCCACTATTTTATTCTTTGTGCATTTGAGTTCTCTCTCCCTTTTAAAAATATGCCACATATAAGTAAGAGCATGCATTATTTGTGTTTCTGTGTCTGGCTTATTTCACTTAGCATAATGCCCTCCAGGTTGATCTATGTTGTGCCAAATGGCAGGATCTCCTTTTTTAAGACCGAATAATGTTCCTGTGTGTGTGTGTGTGTGTGTGTGTGTGTGTGTGTGTGTGTGTCACCATTCAGTATGATATTGGCAAGCCACTGGCTTGTCATATGGCCCTACTTCTGTTGAGGTACATTCCTTCTATACTTAATTTGTTGAGCGCTTTTATTATGAAGGGATGTTGAATTTCTTCATATGCTTTTTCTGCATTTGTTGAGATGATCATATCATTTGTATTCTTAGTTCTGTTAACGTGGTATATTACATTTATTGATCTGCATATGTCAGAACAGCTTTGCATTCCTAGTTGATCATGGTGAATGATACTTTTAATGTGCCGTTTAATTCAATTTGCTAGAATTTTGTTGAAGTTTTTCACATCTATGTTCATCAAGGATATTGGCCTATAATTTTCTTTTCTTGTATTGTCCTTATCTGGCTTTGGTATTGGGGTAATGCTGATCTTGTGAAATGAGTTTGGAAGTGTTCCTTCTTGAGATTTTTGGAAGAGTTTGAGAAAGATTGGTATTAGTTCTTCTTTAAATGTTTGGTAGAATTCAGCAATGATGCCATCAGGCTTTTCTTTGTTGGGAAACTTACCATTATTCTGTTTAAAAAATTATAGATGTTTCTATTTATTATATATTAGCTAATTTTTTTCTACTAGATTATATTTTTACCTTTAGGGTTTTTTTCATTCAGAGCCATCTAAGTAACAATTTACTCCGACATTTTCCAGTTTAAAAAAAAATGTGTGTGTGTGTGTGTGTGTGTGTGTAATTTTAATGGATAGTGGATCTAGTCTAAAAACAATGACAAGCATTCTTTTACAGAATGTTATCAGGCACAACATAGGAGGCATAGGAATGCGTTTAAGATAATGGGAGTGAACTGATACTACAAAATGCTTATTGAAGTATTTTGAGGTGTGGTAAGCCTTAACTGAAACATATTCAAAAGTAAACAGATATTCAGCAAGGTTAGCAATCCAGGGAATGGGTTCAGAACATAGGGGATGCTTGAACTGTCTATTCTCACATAGCTTACTAGAAATACTACTTCTGGTACATGACAGATAATTTTGCTTTCTTGATTTCTGAATATATAAAAAATCTCAAAAAGAATTTTTTAGACAATGTATCACAGTTACACATTTTTGCACCTCCGTGTTTAGTTATTTCATTCCTTCATCTCACTTGTGAATTGCAGTTTCTTCTCTAGTATTAGTAATTCCTAATGAATCCATTTCTTTTTAAGATTGATATAGCATAGTGGTTTTCAAATCTAGCTGTCCATTAGAATCACTTCAGATATTTTAAAAATATATGAATGTGGCCAGGCAGGTATGGTGGCTCATGCCTGTAATCCCAGCACTTTGGGAGGCCGAGGCAGGAGGATTGCTTGAGACCAGGAGTTGGAGACCAGCCTGGGCAACATAGGAAGACCTCGTCTCTACAAAAAAATTAGCTGGGTGTGCTGGCACATACCTGTAGTCTTAGCTACTCCAGGGGGTTGAGATGGGAGCATCGCATGATCCCAAGAGTTCGAGGTTGCAGTGAGTTATGATCACCGCATTGCACTCCAGCCTGGGTGACAGAGCAAGACCCTGTCTCTTGGGGAAGTTGTGGGGAATGAATGCCTAGTCCTGCCCCACAGAATCAAATTTAATAAATCTGTGACGCCTCAGTCATCTCTTCTACTTTTTTAAAGAGCTTTTCAAGTGATTCCAGTGTTCAGGCATGGTTGGAAACCATTGCTAACATGCAGAATAATTGGAAATCCATCCAAAGCTTTTAATGCTGAGAGTAAGTTTTTGTTTTTTGATTGATTCAACTTAAAAAGGGAAATTTTAGTCTGGTTTTTCCATTAAAATATTTGTGCTATGAATTTATTTAGTTTCAGGGGAAAAGCTTTGAATATGTATTTTTTTCTTTTTTTCTTGACCCTTTAAAATGAGTGCTAGTCTTTAACTTGGTATCTAATAAGATGTCTTCTGACATTTGTTAAGCATAATTCCATTATAATCTATTGTAATAATAAAACATTCTTTTGCAGGAAAGAAGAATTTTAAAGTGGCATTCTAACAAGTGTATGTAAGCAATACTTTTATAGAAATATATTGTACATTTATCATATTTTTATTAATTTCATCTTAAATTTTAAACAGTAACTAGTAGACATATATCTGTAATTTAGCAGATGTAGTTTTCTTTTATCTTAATATATGTAAATCTTCATGTGCTGAAAGCTAACAGAAAAATATATCTTATAATTTTTTATTAATGATTAAATTTTATTTTCAGTTCTCACAGGTTATATTATGTAGAATAGTTTATTCGCATAGTAGTTTAAAATCTATTTAAAACACATCATTTTAAAACACAGGTTTCTAAATCTAATCCATCTGTAGAGTAGATTTCTGTCATTTGATAGTCAGCAAATATCTGAGTGCCTTCTTCATGTTAATGGAGTGCTGGTTTCTGGGGATAAATGAACAGATAGGTCACCTTCTTTAACTAAATGTGTGTGTTGCAAGTAATTGTTACAAGACCATCTATATTTTTATGTGTATAAGACTTTCTGATTTATTTATTTTTCTAAAAAGTTTCCTTTTGTAAAAAGGGAGACAGGAATATAAAATATTAGGTGCCGTCATCACTTGAAGGTTAGTGTAAAGAGATGACAAACACTTATGAAATATTAATTAAGCCAGTAAGAAAATTAGTGTTTACTAAGATCATCAAGATTTCCCCCCTCCTTTCTATTCAGAGTCTAATGCTGAAAAAATGGAAACCTCACATAAACTAACATTTGGTTAAGTTAATGCTGACTAAGAGTTTCAGAAAAAAAAATTTACAAAGGTCAGATAATGTATTGGCGGTGGGTTTTGGGTGAGCTTAGAACGTGTGTGCTGTGGCAGCACCCTGTTCACAGGCAGATGTAGTTACTTTTATCTCTGTGGTCACAGTCCCAGGTTTTACTAATTAATTTAAAACTGTCTTAAAGATAGAGTGAAAAAATTGCAGTACTATGTTAATCATGCTTATAAATCATGTAAAAATAATGGTTTTGTCCAAACCTGCATCTATTTTCACTTACTAAGTAAGTGTTCTTAAGGCTAAGTGAAATCCTGATTGATCACTGGTATTGTGATTTAGGGTTCTAAGTATTTCAGTGCTAGAGTAAATTACCTTTGCTCAATGTCAGTGCTGTAGTATTATAGATTATTTAAATTTCGTTTTGTCAATCAACAGATACGCACTCTTTGTTGCTGTTGGTTTACTCTGAATAGGTAGACAACTGATAGTTGAGAAATAAATACATAGAAGAATATACAGAGTTCTTTGTTTCTTTTACAGCTCTACTTTTTCTACACTTGCCCTTATCTGTCCTTGCTTCATTTACTTATCTGGCTTAGATTTCCTGTTCTTTAAGTGCATAGCTTTCTTGCCAACAATTTTTCCTCTGGCCAACCACCCCCTCCTCCACCATTGCCTTTACTTCGCTCCTGGTTAAAGAAAAATCACATACTTCTGTGTATTGGTACCACTGTAAATGCATGGTTTCAATTTATAGTTGAGAACCTCTCAGGTGCCCTGTTCCTTCCATGTTTCTCTAATCAGCTTTTTCATCATGTCTATTTAAAATCTTTTTCCCTCTCATTCAGGTACCATGTCCTCACTCAGCAGAGGGGTGAAACAGAGCTTCTTAAGCCAACATCTTGCTACAAAACCTACTTTATCTATATCTTTCCCCATCCTTGATGAATGAGCATATATAGCCTATTGATCATGCTCTTGGGATTCAGAGAGACTTAGTTGGCTTCAAATCCACCCCGGAAACCTTGGTGAGGTTAGTTAACCTCCTTGAAGTTTTGTTTCCTCATACATAAAAAGAGGGTAATAATATTTATAGGACTCCTGGATGTTGTAGGACTTAGCATAGTATCTTACAAGTACTAAATTTTCAATGCAAAATGATAATAATAAACAATCTTTTAAATAAGTATATAAAGGGATCTCTTTTTGTCCTGGAGGCTAAACCTTCTGCCAGTGAGTTGGGTCTCATCCCCTCTTGTTTTAAGGACCTTGTTCTTTTTTATTTTTACTCTTGTTTTTCAAAGTCAACCTTTCTGGTGCCTTGTTCCCATCGGCATTTAAACATGCATAAATCTTTCTTGATTTAAAAATCTTTTTATACCCCTTTTACTTTTGCAACTACTGTTCTACTTACCTTTCTTCCATTCACAGCTAAATTTCTTGAATAAATTGATTGTATTTTCTGTTTCTTTTGTTCGTCTTTCATATACTCCTAAACCACTGAAAATCTGGTTTAGACTCTCATCATTCCACTGAAGTGACTTACCAGTGATTTCCTTGTATGAAGTCCAGTGGAGACATCTCATCATTTTACGTTAGATTTTTCATTAGCAGTTGGTTTTGTAGGCCATACCCTTCTTCTTGAACCACTTTTTCAGTTTGTGTGATATTTGTCTGGACCAGGGGTGGGAAAGCTTTTCATGAGCGTAGCAGCCGTCAATTTAGCCGTTATGGTTTACTAATGTTCTGATTGTGCCGGTCAATCTGGGAGGATTATTTTGTTGAAACTTATTTTATTTTTTGCTATTTTAAGTATGTTCATTTTAAAAATAAAATAAAAATATAAAAGACGAACAAAAGTGCATTAATAAAAGTAAAAGGATTTTATTCTGTAAATGACTATAATGTTCTGTAAATTTTGGATTCAGTCAAAAGGCCGCAGGTAAGGACCTAGAAGGCCACTTGGGGCCTTAAGGCCGCAGGTTCTCCACCCCTGTTCTGGACAGTCACCAAGTGTTATCTCATAAATTTCAAAGTCACCTCCTTACCTCTTTCCATCTCTATTTTCACTACCTTAATACAGTCCCTCTTTCCTCTGGGTTACTACAACCGCTTATTAAATTGGTCTCCCTCTGTAGTCTTGCTCCATTCTAATCCATTCTCCTTGTTCTGACATAAGTGATCTTTGTAAATTGCAAAATTTTTGTTATTCTCCAGCTTAAAACTCCTTAGGAAGTCCAGTCTTAGCTTCATGGGGCCCTGTGTAATTGATTGATTTCTTCTCTCTCGAGCTTCAACCAAACCTCTTTCTGGTCTTAAGTGCTGTACTTTGGTTAGAAGCATTTCAGCATCTGCATGATGTCCCTTCTGTTTGGAACAACCCCTGAACTCCTTCCCTTCTGCTCCCTTTTCCCAGCTAATTCTCTGTCTCCTTTCTGGTCTCAGTTGAACTTCTTTGGGGAAGCTGTCCCAGACCCTGAGAGATTTTTGTTTGATGCCCTCCTGCACTGTATGCTTATCTCTTTATAGCACTTAACACCCCATATTGTAATTGTCTTTTTACTTATTTGTGTTACCCCCTTTACTGATAGATACCTCTGTTAGGAAAAAGCCCTTGTCTGTTTGGTTCAGGATATAATTGAACAAATATGGTTCAATTAGATCAATTTAAGTTGATCTAATATGGTTCAGGATATGGTCAGTGCGTTAATGTAGTACTTTAGCCTAATAGGTAAATGATTAATGAATAAATGACTGAGATCTTGCTGGTTCTCCAAGTGTTTGGAACACAAAAAAATGTTAAAAATTATACTTTAACATCAGAATATAGAAATATACATATGGCTTTATTTAAGCCTTCTCTTTCTCTTTAAATCAGACCAAGTGACTAATTTTTTGTTACAGATTTTAAACCACATAAACAAAAATGATAACAGACAAGGAAAAATACAACTTAGCTGTCATACTTGATTTTTTTTTTTAAGTTTCGTAGAGATATATTGTGGATTGCAATGTAGATCTAGTCTAGGTAGCTTCTAAATACTAAGGTAGACTCTGGAAAGAGAAATCTGATAAACTTTGTAATAGAGGCCATGGAAAGAGCTATATTTTTAGGATTGTTGATGAAACCTTCATGCAAAAGAAAATATCCTTTGAATCACATTAGAAAATATACTTCTTTCAGAAAGCTAAATATGTAGAGAACATATCTAATGAAGACTTTTGGTGAGGGGCAAGTGTTTTTTTGTACAATTGTTTGAGGTTGTTGAAACTCCTTTTTAGTTATTTACTGTGATTAAGATACATTTAATTTTTTAAAATAATATCTCCTGGTACTCTTCTTTCTCTGCTTTTGCATTCTGTTATTGGATTAGTATTTGCACTAGTGTATGAATAGGAACAAAAGAGTTGTTACATAGGCTAGTTTTATTACTGGTTTTGCTATATTTAAAAGTAAGGCAGGAAGTTAAGGCCTCATGTTAGGTTTTGGGTCATTTGAGTGTTAGCTGTCAGGCTAACTCTCAGTGTATAAAATCTAAGCTCGGTAATCCAGATAAATTAGGATGTGTAACTAATCATATTATGGAAAGAATTTAATGGTAGGAATCTCCCTCCAGTATTTAACCCTTCTATCTGTTGGTTTACAAATGTCATTGGTAAAGTGGTAACAATACCTATTTCAAAGGGTTTTTGATCAAGAATAGGTATGGGTGGGTGTGGTGGCTGGTGCCTGTAGTCCCAGTTACTTGGGAGGCTGAGGCCAGATGATCACTTGAGCCCCCAGGGGTTCAAGGTTGCAATGAGCAATGATCGCACCACTATACTCAGCCTGGGTAATAGAACAGGACACCATCTCTTTAAAAAAAAAAAAAAAAAAAAAAGAGTAAGAATGATTACATTTGTGAACATAACTAGTATATTCTCAGTAAATATTTGTGTAATGAGCATATAAGTTGGATAATAACTGTACAAACAATAAAATTAATAGTAGTATAATGAGTAATATTATAAGGTAGCAAATAGCTATAGAAGAATTTTTTAAGTTTTTATTCCATCTTGCAATTTTAAAATTTTATATAAATCTAGCCCTTACCAGCTGTTCATACACCTAAATACTACTTTTACCACTCATTTAAATACTCTTTAAAAACCACTGTGCTATAAATACTTAAGTTGATCTAATATGACTCTGTAAGAGAACTGCCATTACTAAATTGAAGGAACTATTGTCCTTGAATTTTTTTCTCTCTCCAGCCTCCTCATCAGAATGTATTAAGAGTATATATTAACTATGCCAGATATAATAGTGCCTATTTTAATGTCACTACTGTACTTAAAGCACTAAAATTGAAAGAACAGAATCGTGCTTATTTAAGAGCTTGTTATATAACTGTAGTAGGTCTGGAGATTAGATTTATTTGACAAAGTTTTTACAATATTGGAAGTGCTTTAGCAACTGTCACTCTTAAGCAGAATGGTATCTAAAAAGGTGTTTTGAATAAATCTCCCTATTGAGCATAGGTAGCAGCTGAGAATTATTTATAAACTGATAAATTCTGGAACCATTGGAACGATTTCTCTATGTAGTAAAATTTAACCAGGAATAAATGGCAGTAAGTTTGCCAACATAAAAAGTTTGATTTTATTAATAAATTAATCAGTTGGGATCTCTTAAATTCTGGTATGTCAACTGGTGGGGTCTTATAAACATAACTAACTACTTTCCCACTTACTATCCCAAGATAAAGCAATAGTAGCTACAAAGAAGGTTGAGAAGTTTGTTTATATTTACAGTTGACCCTTGATCAACACAGATTTGAACTGTGTGAATCCACTTAAAACACGGATTTTCTTTTGCCTTTGCAGTCCCTGAGACAGCAAGACCAACCACTCGTCTTCCTTCTTCTCTTCAGCCTACTTAACATGAAGACAATAAGGATGAAGATCTTTTTTTTTTTTTTTTTGAGACAGAGTCTTGCTTTGTTGCCCGGGCTAGAGTGAGTGCCGTGGCGTCAGCCTAGCTCACAGCAACCTCACACTCCTGGGCTTAAGTGATCCTACTGCCTCAGCCTCCCGAGTAGCTGGGACTACAGGCATGCACCACCATGCCCGGCTAATTTTTTTTTTGTGTGTATATATATATATATATTTTTTTTAGTTGGCCAGATAATTTCTATTTTTAGTAGAGACGGGGTCTCACTCTTGCTCAGGCTGGAGGATGAAGATCTTTATGATGATCTATTTCCACTTGGTGAATAGTAAATATATTTTCTCTTCTTTATGATTTTCTTTTCTCTAGCTTACTGTAGTGTAAGAATACTATATGTAATACATATAACATTATAAAATGTGTTAATCACCTATTTATGTTATTGGTAAGGCTTTCAGTTAGTAGGCTATTAGTTAAGTTTTTAGGGAGTCAAAAGTTGTATGTGGATTTTAACTGTTTAGGTGTGAGGGGGTATCTGTGCTCCTAACCCCTGCATTGTTCAAGGGTCAACTGTTTTTTTTTTTTTTGTTTGCTTTTTTTGAGACAGAGTCTCAACTCTGTTGCCTGGGCTAGAGTGCCATGGCATCAGCATAGCTCACAGCAACCTCAAACTCCTGGGCTCAAGCGATCCTACTGCCTCAGCCTCCCGAGTAGCTGGGACTACAGGCATGCGCCACCATGTCTGGCTAATTTTTTCTATATATTTTAGTGGTCTGGATAATTTCTTTGTATTTTTTTTTTTTTAGTAGAGATGGGGTCTCGCTCTTGCTCATGCTGTTCTCGAACTCCTGAGCTCAAACTATCAGCCCGCCTTGGCCTCCCAAAGTGCTAGGATTACAGGCGTGAGTCCCCGTGCTCGGCCTCAACTCTTCATTTATTAAAAAATAAACTTTTTAAAATAATAGTTTTAGATTTATAGAAAAGTCTCAAACATATTACAGAGAGTTGCCATATGCCCCCTACCCAATTTCTCCTATTATTAATATCCTACATTTGTATACTGTATTTGTTATAATTTATGAATCAATATTAGTATATTATAATTAAATAAAGTCTATACTTTCTTGAGTTCCTTCATTTTTACCTAATTTCTTTTTAATGTTCCAGAATTCCATATAGGAATGCATTTAGTTTTCATGTCTTCATAGCCTTCTCTTGGCTGGAGCAATTTCTCAGACTTCTTGTTGATGACCTGGGTGGTTCTAAGGGACATTAGTCAGGTATTATATATGCCTCTCAATTTGAATTTGTCTGAGGTTTTCCACATGATTAGACCAAGATTATGGGTTTTGGGGAGGAAGACCACAGGAGTAAAATGCCATTTTTATCATATCATACGAAGGGCACATGGTATCAATAAGATTTATTGGTGTTGATGTTGACCATGATCACCTGACTGACATAGTATTTGTCAAGTTTCTTCACTGTAAGATTATTCTTTTTTCTTTCCCTTCTATACTGTATTCTTTGGCAGGAAGTCACTGTGCACAGCCCACATTTAAGGTTAGAAATTGTGTTCCGCATCCTTAATAGCAGAGTATCTACATAAATTATTTGAAATTCTTCTGTATGGGAAATTTTTCCTCTTTTTCCTGGTTTATTTATTTATATCAATAGGGACTCATAGTTACTTATTTTATATTTTGGGTTATAATGCTGTCCTACTTTATTTTTGCTCTTATTGTTCCAGCTTTGGCTGTTGGGAATCTTTGTTAGGTCATGTGTCCCTTTGACGTACCCCCATCGAGGTAGTGCCTTTTTTTGTTGTTTTTGTTTGTTGAGCACTTTCTTACTTTCTGGCACTACAAAATACTTCACGCTCACTTTGTATATTTCCTACCTTATTTCTAGAATCAGCCATCTATCCAAGGAAGCCCAGTTCCCTTTATTGGAGAATGGTATTAGAAACTAAGATTAGGTTGCTAAATGTGCTTATTGCTAATGGGATGTTATTGCTTTTATTTAGCTGTCTCAGCTAACAGAGCAAAAAAATATGTGTGTGTACCAACCCATATATATATACACGCACACACATTATCTGTAAACATTATTCTATATGTAATCGTCTATACTGAGCTAAGCATGAGTTCATTTGATGATTCCAACTCTAATCCATTACCACATGGATCATTCTAGCCTCTTCTCCTTGTTTATCTGTAAGTTCTCACTCTAACAGTGGCAAACTGGGCCATCCATCACCCCTTTATTTAATTATTTAATTCCATTATGTATGGACATCGGTATCAGAATTTTAAAACCATATCCCTGTGGGAAAGAACTGTATCAACTAGAATACAGTGCGTATGTGCAGGTCCTCTTGCATTTAGTCTTACGGAGGCTTTCATTTCCAAAGTTGCTCAGGTTAGCACCTTTTCCTCCTATCCACTCAGTGAGGTTGTTTCACACAGTTGTAATACAGTTAGATTTTTTTGGTTGCTATGATCCCCTGAACTTCTAAATGACTTTTTAAAGATCTGCATACATTAAGGTTCATTTTTTGTGCTTAAAAGGTTTATGGGTTTTGATAAATGTGTGATGTTATATATCCAACATTATAGTATCATACAGAATAGTTTCACTGGTCTAAAAAATAAATTCCCTTTGCATCATGTATTTAACTCTCTTCCTTCCTTGCTAAACTTCTGGAAACTACTGATCTTTGTACTGTCTTTGTACTTTTGCCTTTTACAAATTATCATATAATTAGAATCATACAGTATTAGCCTTTTAGACTAAAGAAATTTGCCTTTTAAATGCTCTTTTCTAGTATCTTTAGAAACTTTGTTTTGGAATAACTTTGGTGGAAGTCTAGTCCAAACTCCAACCTAATATATCGCTTCTCTAGACTATCCTTTGATGGTAGTCATTCAGTATATGTTTGACTTTATCTAGATCTAGGAAACTCACTACTTTATCCAATAGCATACCATTGTTCCTTTTAATTTGACAGACAGTCTTTAGTTGTTGTTAAGCCTCAGATTCCTCCCTAGAACTTTTTACTCAATGATTTGAGTTTGAATTTGGGATGACTTGAAATAGATCTATTCCCTTTTCTACATAGCAGGCTCTCATATCTTGAAAACAATTTTAATATGCCCTTTTGCCAGGAAACTTTCAACTTGTTGCTTTTCAGAACCCTAGCTGGTTAACAACTTTGTTCTGTGTGGTCAGAATGTAATCTTATACATTAGCTACAAAGCTTTCTGTTTCTAATAGAATGTGGTTTCTATTGCCATTTTCATCTCTCTCAAGTTTATTTTGTTTTTAAAGAGATAGGGTCTCACTCTGTTGCCCAAGCTGGAGTGCAATGGCCTTGAACTCCTGGGCTTAAGCAATCCTTCTTCTTCAGCCTCCTGAGTAGCTGGGACTACAGATATATGCCACCTTGCCTAGTTAGTTTTTCAAATTGTTTGTAGAGACAGGGTCATACAGTGTTGCCCAGTTTGGTCTCAAACTTCTGTCCTCACGTGATCCTCTTGCCTCAACCTTCCAAAGTGTTGGGATTACCAGCATGAGGCACTGCACCTGGCCTCAAGTTTTTCTTATACATTGGACCATATTAGCCCTAAATGCAAATGTTTGCTTGTGTCATCGTTATTCAAATCTTGCATTTGTTCCCTATTGCATTAGAATGGTACTTCTTTATTTAGAACGTCCTTCGGAATAATCTGTGGAGTTCTTAAATGAAATATAATGCTCTACCTCCTGGGGATTCTGGAATTGGAAAGAGTTTAGAGACTTTCCTATTTTTTTTTTCTTTTTTTAATCTTGTCTGTTTTTAGTTGTTCTTTTAAGATACTCCCAGAGACTCTCCTATTTTATAGAAGAGGAAACTGAGAGCCTGTGATATTGACCACAGCTTGTTTGAATGGGACTAGAAATCCATATCTCTTGATCCCATCATGTCTGCAGCTTTTTCTATTAGTTATTTAATGATTTTCATTTTGTGGTCTCAACTTGCCCTCATGGCTGTAATTTCTCTATACTATCAATATTCTCTCAACTTTTATCACACTTAATCTGCCTATGTGTTTTCATTTGCACTGTTCTACCTGAAATGTCTTAACCTCTTTTTGCCTTTCCTGTTGAAATCCTTCAATCCTATTCTTTAGGATTCATCTTGATTTTGACCTCTTATATGATTCATTGCTTGTAACTCCCAGAAATGATCACTTTCTTCATAACATGCTTATGCATTCATCATAGTCACATTTTACATATATGTTTTCCTCATCAGTAGTACATCTATATTAATCATAATTCTAGCAAATTTTAGGAATTGACTAAGAATTTTGTAAGCTTTCTTATTTTTCAGTATTTAAATAAGCAACTGCAACATACACATGCACATCCTCTTAACTAAATTACAATGATCTTAAAGGTAGGGCTGCATGTTGGTTATACTTCTATCCTTCAGAATGGTTAATGTAATGGTATGTATGTACAATGAGTGTACTTGGTGAGCATTTAAATGGGTTCATGCAAGTTCAAGCTGATTATTATGTGCTTTTTGAGCAGGCATTTCACACTTTTACCTCATATTGAACTTCTGATCAGCTGGGAGGACCACAGTTTTGTTTGCCTGTTAAGGCAAGTTCATGGTATCCTATACTTGTCTGGTGGTTTTGTGGTTCAGTGCCAAATTTTTTGTTTATGTGATTAAGTTTTATCTTGTTGGTCTAGTATTCTAGCTTGCTTTTTATTTTTTAATATTGATTGTTTTCATCTACAGTATTTGCTATGCTTCTCAGCTTCATGTCATCCATGAATTTGGTAAGTTTGCCTTTTATGTGTCCATATAAGTCTTAAGTGTCAAGAGGGATTAGCATACTTAAAGAACTTCCAAGATGTCGTATATACCATTAAAACAATGTTCTGAATATGGTTGTTTAGCCAATGAAAAGTTATCCATCTGTATAACTACTCAGCTCTTATTTTCTTTTATGGCTTTTGTTTTCATCTGTATGAATACTTTCTATGTTTCTTGAACCTTACTTTGCTATGTGACAATATTAAAAGAAGTAGAAATATGGCTTTCCTTTCAAGGACCACACAATATAATAAATAAAATATGATATTCATTTTAGAAACTAGAGGGATAGATGTGCCTAAAAAATTTTGCCTTCAGGAAGTTTACTATTTAATGACCTAGGGAACAGCCAGTCCCTTTAGAAACCGCAACAATTATATTCCTGGTAATTTCCCTTTAGAAATAACTTCTATGAGAGAAAAGCTGTTAGTGCCTCTAACTGTGAAGCAAAGGAAACTTATTTTATAGGTCTTTTTAAATATCTTCCTCTCTGAGGGCACTTACTTTGTATATGTCTAGCCATGGGCAGAACTGACAAACTTAGGTCTCAGATATGATTTTTTTTTTTTTTCCCAGACAGAGTCTCACTCTGTTACCTGGGCTAGAGTGGTGTGGTGTCAGCTTAGCTCACAGCAGTCTCAAACTCCTGGGCTCAGGTGATCCTCTTGCCTCAGCCTCCCAAGTAGCTGGGACTATAAGCATGTGCCACCATGGCCGGATAATTTTTTCTATATATTTTAAGTTGTCCACCTAATTTCTTTCTATTTTTTTTAGTAGAAATGGGGTCTCACTCTTGCTCAGGCTGGTCTCGAACTCCTGAGCTCAAACAATCCACCCGCCTCAGCCTCCCAAAGTGCTAGGATTACAGGCGTGAGCCACCACGCCCGGCCTCAGATATGATTTTGAATGAAATAAAACAGATACTAAGCCTGTGTTTATGTATACAATATAAACTACATCTATTTATAACTCAGGAAGAAATTATAGTAATGAGTGACCAGAGTGGAACAAGTGTCTATTAATCCTAGAATGTTTCTCTAAGAAAAAAGCTTTTGCAATCACCTATCCTCATTTTAAAGCTGAAGAGGCTGAGACCCAAGGTTTAATGACTTTGAATAAAGTTAGTTGCTGATAGAGCTGGGACTTGGAGTCTTATGTGAATCTTAAAGTTTTAAATGAGTAGAAATGATCTCTCTCTAACATTTTCTTCCTAGAAAACCTACTTTCTCTTTAAAAAAACTTGTACACTGCCCACATACTTATAAGAGTAATGAAATATTTACATGCAGTTATAATTATGAAATCAAACAGCCTATAATTGCATAACCACTATCCAAGTTATGAAATAAAATATTGACAGCACTCCAAAAGTCTCCTGTGGATAGTTTCAGTTATACCTCAGCCCTGTCCTCTTTTCACAGGTAACCACTATTTCACTTTTGAGAAAAATCATTCTTTGCTGTTTTAAAAGGTTTTAACCACCTGTGTGTGTAACCCTAAACAATACAGTTTAATTTTTCATGCTTTTGGACCATACTGCATGTACTCTTTTATGATACATTATGTTTGTGATATTCATCTGTGTTGATGTAAATATATGCCCATTTTCATTGCTGTATAATATTCTATTATTCACCTCTACCATAGGTTAAGTATTTTGATTAGATGGACATCTATGTAATGTCCTGGTTTGGGGTTGTTATGAATAAGGCTGCTCATACATACCCAGGTATGGGATATCTGGGTCTTGGAGTATATACATCTTTAGCCTTACTAGCTAATTCCAAACTGAAATATTCTAGCCCACTCTGAGAGAGCTCTTTATTTTCTGTTCACCCTTATTCCTAGGATACAGTCCTTCAGGATCCCAACCCAAAGCCTAGACTGGTTTCCCAGGGCCTCTACCGTAGACTTCAATTTTGATCCTCTACTGTTTGAAGCACTGCTCAGGCCCTTAGTCTCCTCTTCGGAATCACTAACTTGCTGTGTCCCCCAAACATGCTTCTTCTCTCTCATTTCCATCTTGTGGATCTTTTTTTTTTTTTTTTTTTTTTTTTTGAGACAGAGTCTTGCTTTGTTGCCCAGGCTACAGTGAGTGCCGTGGCGTCAGCCTAGCTCACAGCAACCTCAAACTCCTGGGCTTAAGCGATCCTACTGCCTCAGCCTCCCGGGTAGCTGGGACTACAGGCATGTGCCACCATGCCCGGCTAATTTTTTCTATATATATTTTAGTTGGCCAGATAATTTCTTTCTATTTTTAGTAGAGACGGGGTCTCGCTCTTGCTCAGG
>CM052444.1:54357416-54397328 GCA_028533085.1 Varecia variegata
CATCTTGTGGATCTTGACGTAGTAATACCTCACAATTTTGTTAGCTCTTTGCTTTTAAGAACTTTAAAATATTTTTTCCAGCTTTTTATTGATTGTCTTCGGTGAAGAGTTTGTTATGAATTTGTCTAGTCTGTATTTTCCAGAAGTATAAATTTGTCCCTCTTGAGCTTTTAGTTGTCAATTATATTTTTAAAAATTTCATTTGCTTCCTTTTCAAAGCTACGTGCTCAGTTATTGTAGTTTGCTATTCCCTGTAAATATTTTCAAGCTCATCTTTTATTCTTATTCTTTATGTCTTGCTTGCTTGTATGCTTGATAATTCTTTAATGTGAGCTGTTCACTTTCTTTGGAAAATTATTTATGGGTTATCTTTGAGGCCTGGGATGAAGATGTATTCCTCCAGAGGGGATGGCATTTGCTTCTGTGGGTACCTTGGTGCAGGGTTGTGAGTTAGAAGGGGTTGTGTACCAGTCCAGAACTACTGCCTTAAAGTGTAGTCATCATGGCTTGAGTTTTTTTGAGCCACTCAAGTAGTATGATTTTGGGCAGTAAATGTGTGTTCTTTCCTCAGTTCCCAGGCAACTCTCTTTGGGGGTGGGAGTGAGGGATAGGGTACTAGCTTGATAGACTACCTACCCTGGTGAATTTGTCTTTTGTTCCCTGGCCAAATTCCAGAAAATTGAGCTCAAGCTTTCATGGTTCAGTAGCAAGCCAAACATAGTTTTAGCGCTCCCTTTCCCTTTCCCAGTTTATTCCTTCACTTAGATTTTGGCCTGTTAATGAAACCTTAGTATCTTGCTGGTTCTTCCATGCTTTTAAAATAACAAGTAAATGTGATAGGATTTTTTTGTTGTTGTTCATTTTTAATTCAGGATTTTAGTTATTTTCAATACAGGGTTGATCTTTATACCTGAAAGATATATTATTGGAAGCTGAGTTTCTGTCTTAACACAGAATATCATAAAAGGCTTTTGATCATCCTTTAATGATTTCTGGATTTTCATTGAAAGTGAATGGCAGATTATTTTTGAATCATTGAATTTGCTATTCCCGTAGAATTTTTCAGCCCTTCATGAAGGAAGGAAGAAAAAGTATCACATTATACATCTCCTATTTCACCAAATAGATAATTTTTTAAATTGTGTGTTCTGCTTACATACATTTATTTTTATGTCACCTCTGGTTGTCATCAGTGTGTTTAATCAAGCTCAGTGTTCATAGGGTAATCAAATTGCTCTTTTGTAGTAGCAAAGTATAATGAAGGAAGTGCTTCTTCATTCTTCAGCTTTTATTTAGGAAAATTATAAAACTTAGAAAATTTAAGAGAGTAGTGTGATAACTGTATACCCTTCACCTAAATTCATTAGTTGTTAACAACTTAACATTTTCTACCATGCATTTTCTCCCTTTTTCCTTATCCTCCTTCCTATCTGGCATAGTATATTTTTCTTATTGCTGAGTCATTTAAAAGTAGGTTGTAGACTCCTCCTGTACTTCAGCATATGTCTCCAAAAAAGAAGGGCATTTCCCTGTATAACCTTAAATACCGTTATTGCACCCTAGCAATTTAACATTGGTACAATAAAATGATATAATCCACAATCTATATTGAAATTTTTCCATTTATCCACAAAAATGTCCTTTATAGCCATTTTCCCCCTTGTGGGATCCAGTCCAAGATTATGCCTTATGTTTGCTTGTCATGTCTCTGTGTCCTTTAATCTAGAGCAGGGCTTGGCAAACTTTTTCTTTTTAAATTTTATTTTCTTGAAAAGTGTATGATCACTACTGGCAAACTTTTTCCTAAAGGGACAGGTACTAAATATTTTAGGCTTTGCGGGTAATGTGGTTTCTATTGCAATTACTCCACTCTGTCATTGTAGGTAGAAGGCAGCTATAGACATTATGTAAACAAATGCGTGTGACTGTGTTCCAATTGATAAAACTTTATTTATAAAAACAGGCAAGGCATAGCTTGTAGATTACTGATCTAGAATAGCTCCCCATCTTTTTTGTTTTTAGTGATACTATTTAATGACTATTTTGAACAATCAGGCCAATTTGGGGGCAGAATTTTCCCAGTCAGGATTTTTAAAAATGTTTTCTCATTAGTTTTTTAAGATTGCAAATACCCATGTAATCTTAAGAGTTGTTTCCACAATAGAAATGGAAATCAGGTTTTTTGAAAAAGATTCTGGTGCGGCTGAAAATAAGATCTTTCCTTTCTTTCTCTGTCAGCATCTCCCTTCTTCCCTACCTCCCTTCATCCCTCTCTCTAATAATTATTGTGTATGTAATATTACTGCCTAGAAATTGGAATAAAATTAACTTCCAGATTGCTAACTCTTTGGTATTCTCCTTCAAACATCAGGGTTTTTACATATATGCTCTTTCATGTAAATGTTTTTATATTCACAGATGTGAATAAAGAATTCAAGAGGACTTGGATACTGAAAGGTAGTGAAAATAACTTAGATATAGACTTGAAAGGATATTTATATTGTAGCCAAAATAATTCCATAATGTAAAACCTAAAAATGTCCCTATGTTGGAGACATGTTATGTAAAATGAACGATTCTTTGCCGTAAGTAAGCTCACTATTCTTAGCATTGTGTAATATTCAGCTTTAGAAATAGATAACAAGTAATTTTGGTAGGTTTAATACAACACTGTCCTTAAGGAAAAGCTGTAACTAGCATCCATGCAAAAATATGTGTAATTTTTAAAGTTCTTTTTTCTTGCTTGGTTTGGTGAGCAGCAAAAGCGAAAGTAGCATGTTTTACTGGAGTTGAAGAGTTTCAGGAGTGTTAGTTTCCTTTAAATATCTGTCTGAACATTTGTGGTGATGGGTGCTATCCTACCTTCTTTTATTGGTTTTGATTGAGACAAAGTTTTTATTCATATTGTGCTTTTATCAAAATTTGCTCCTGGTTTAACCCTTTATACCTTGTAAAACAAGTCTAGTTCTTTTTTCTACATAGGTATTTTAAATAAAGATTAAAAAGATATTCTATTGGAGGTTTTCATTTCTTGACTAAATATTCTCAGAGTCTTCAACCATTCCTCATATCACACCTCCACCATAAATAACTGGTATGATCTTGGCAAGTTACTTAATCTGTGCTTTGCTTATCTTTATAAAAGGGATAATGATATCTGTGTCATAAATTTAGTGTGAGGATTGAGTTATTACAGTTAAAATACAGCAGTGTCTAACATGTAGTACACAGTCAATGAATGTTAGGCACTACAGTTGACTCTTGAACAACACGGGGATTAGGGACGCAGATCCCTTGTGCAGTCAAAAATTCATATGTAACTTCTGACTCCCCTAGAACTTAACTGCTAATAGCCTACTGTTGACTAGAAGCCTTACTGATAACATAAATAGCCAGTTAATACATATGTTGTATGTTATGTGTATTAAATGCTGTATTCTTACAGTAAAAAGAAAAGAAAATGTTGATAGGAAGAAAAAATGTATTTACTATTCATTAAGTGGAACTGGGCCATCGTAAAGGTCTTCATCTCGTCTTCTCATTGAGCAGGCTGAGGACGAGGAAGTGGAGGGGTTGGTTTTGTTGTCTCAGGGATGGCAGAGGTGAAAGAAAGTCTGTGTATAAGTGGACCCACACAGTTTAATCCTGTGTTGTTTGAGGGTCAGCTGTGTTGTTATTTCTTACTGCATTGTTTCTCATCCATCTTGTCTGTACATGAACCTGTTTGTCTTTTTCAAAGCACAACTGAATGCAGTGGCAGGTGTGATCTGACTAGCCCAGAGGAATGTAATAGTCACCTCCCCAGTTCATTTGGACCAAAGTTGGGGTTTTGTTGTTTTTAAAAAATTCATTGTGAAAAATTTGAAACATATATAAAAAAAAGTAGACAGACTTGTGTGATGGACCCCCATATACCCACCCTCTATCCCCAATAACATGGCCAATCCTGTCCCATTCACACTCCATCTAGCTCCTTTTCTTACTCTCTGGTATATAGTTCCTGTGTTATACCCAAGCTCCATGACTGATTTATCTTGATAATTACTCAAGATTTTAGGATAATGCCTGTTTTCTTATGAATAATTATTGAATTAATGAATAAATGAATCTTGCCTTGGATTCATGCCTGGATCAGCTTCTGTAGTTTGCTTTTGAAGGTGGAGTGGATGGGTGGGTGAGATAGAAAATAGATTTGTTGATATCATACTGTTTTTTTTTAAACGATTCCTTTCATATCTGCACAGGGACATATATATATATATATATATATATATATATATATATATGATCTTACTGGTAAAATCTCTGAGTACTCTAGGAAATAATTCAACGTATCTGGGATAGACGACTTGAATTCACTATTTTCTTACAGTCTTTTCATTATTCTGACCTTTAAGACTTTAGCAGTGTTTAGGCTTTCCAATCTGATAATGATTTTGTCTTAACTAAAAAGAAGCAAAATTGGAGTTGAAGAATTATATTTCGTTTGTCACCTTTGTTGAAATTATTTTTTAAAGCCAGATTTATTATGCAATAATTTACATACTGTAAAATTGTTAATGATTTACTGGCTTCAAATAGAAGCCTTTCTTCCCAGTGTCAGTTTGCTCCAAACATAACAAAGGACAGTTGCCTTTGTGACTGTAGCACTTTTTTTTAAGCCTCAGCTCAATTTTTCATAATTGTGTTCTTACTTACACCTTGTTTTTATTATGCCTACAGCAGTTTGCTGAAAGTTTAATAGACTCACAATTGTTTTTCAAGTGAAACCGAAGTGTGTAACTCCTGCCTAAAACCGGGGATAGCTTCTAGCACTCAGCTCACTATCACCCTGAGATTGAGCCTAGGTGAGCCTGCCTAGTAGAAACAGCCAGCTGAGGCAGGGTTTGTAGACACCATACACCTCAAATTAAAAGGAGGCTTAGTGAAAGTGAGTTTAGACTTAACCTCTGTAACTTAGCCAGGAGTGCCTTAATACAGCCCTAGCTTTTGCACTCATAGTACTAATGTTTAAGTGAAGTAACTTTAGCTTGACAGGAGTCTCACCCTTCAGTGTTAGTAGTTTTACTTTAATTATTAAACATTTTATCAGGAATTAATTAACAAGAACTTGAGAACAAGAATAAGATGTTTTAGATAGGAGGCTGAGAAAGTGTTCTGATGGAGAACATCATGTAGCAATTACACAATGGCTGTGAACCTCAAAATTGCTTTTGTTTTACCTGATATTTCTGCTAGTTTGCTGACTTCTTAACTTAAAAGATTCAGTATACTTTTTGGTTCAACAAAACATCCGTCCATTCATTTATTCATTCAGAAAATACTTACTGAGCATCTAAATGGTGGGAAGTATGTTGCATACTGGCTAAACAAAACAGTGAACAAAACAAGCGTGCTTGCCATTATGCAATTTACAGTCTAGTGGGAAACAATGAAATTTATTTGAAGCCATAAAGAAAAGTTGTGCTTCACTAATATTTTAAGGAATTAACTGCTTATTTTAAGGTGAATTTGGAGCGACTGTCTCTTGAATCTTTTTGAAAAATGTATTTCAGCATTCAGAGCTTTTGGGTTAACATGTTTTCCTGTGTATTGATATGTGAAATTAGACATTAGCGAGATAAGGTAATTTGAAGAGAGAGAGAGAATATTAATTAGAATCTGTGAACTGTCATGAGATTTCAGGATAATGGCAAGTAGTAGATTTCTGTGGGTAAACTGCATGTTAGCTGTGCTAAATGGACTCTTGTAGACATGAAAGTAAAAATGTCTTTATGGTCTTCCTTCTATAAATGCTCAATACTTAAGAATTGAACATTGGTCTTTATGTTGAGGAAAAGGAAAAAAATAATAGATTTGTTGATGGAAAAGTAAATCTCTAAAATGGGGAGTGGGGTGTAATAGAAAGCAGATGAAAACCGTGAGACCTAAGAAAGATGGTGTTGGAATTATGTGACAGTGTCCTGTGACTCTGGGCGAAAAAAAATCTCATATTCCTTATTCTAGCAGAGTGGCTGAATTTGGCGATCCCTCCTGTTGTTATGATTTTAGTTATTTTTATTTAGCAGTTTCTTAATGACTTTGATTGTTAGAAATTCAAGATGCTCTTTTATTTTCAGTACTTATTTAGGCTCAAGAATTTAAAACTTAAGATGGGAAAAGAAGGCTTTGCTTTCTCTAACTGATATTTTCTGACTAGGTACTTCGTAACTCAGGAAGACCTCATTTATTCCCAGTAATATGTATTACTAAACTCTTTCAGGTAACTTTTAAAAGACTGTGTGACTTAATAGTAGATCATGGCTTGAACTCAGTTTTTATTTATTGTTGTTACTAGAAAATTTTAGTGAGATATTTTTCTTTGTGTCTGTAGTTATCAGAGACTGTTACAAACGATTGCTGTACTCGAGGCTCAGCGTTCTCAAGCAGTCCAAGACCTGGAAAGTTTAGGCAGACACCAGAGAGAAGCACTAAAAAATCCCATTGGATTTGTGGAAAAACTCCAGAAGAAGGTATATATTGAACACTTTTAAAGATTTACTAAGATATATTTGGTAATAACTTCAGAGAATTTGTTTTATTTTTATTAATACATGGTATTTACTTTTTTAAATGTTTAATTTTTTTCCTCTATAATTAACCATACTACTTAAGGCAATATACCACTTTCTTTTACTCCCACCAAGCACTATAAAATATACTAATATGAAAATAGCTAGGATCTTTTATTGGATATTTGCATAGGAACGTGTCCTATTCTTTAGCCTTTTTTTTTTTCTAGCTTTTCCTGTTACCTTCCCCATCTTTTTCAAACTCTTCTGCTTTCAGGACTTCAGGATTAGTAAAGGTAAAAGAAAAAAATACTTCAGCATTTATTAACTGCTTTTGTTTTGAGTTACTTTTTTGCACATCAACATATTGAGATAGAAAACAATGGTAGTAAAAACAAAAAAAAAATCATTTTATTTTTTTTGTTTGTTTGAGACAGGGTCTTGGTCTCTTGCCCAGACTGAAGTGCAATGGCATGATCACAATTCACTGTAACCTCTAACGCTCAGGTTCAAGTGATCCTTCTGGCTCAGCCTCCCAAGTAGCTAGGACTACAGGCACATGCCACCATCCCGATTAATTTTTTAAAATTTTTTCTGTAGAGATGGGATTTCACTAATGTTACCCATTCTGGTCTTGAACTCCTGGCCTCAACTGGCCCTCTCTACTCCACCTCCCAAACTACTAGCCACTGTGCCTGGCCAAAAATTTTATTCTAAATGTCTTTAAGTTTATAGTAGCCAAGTCTATGAGGAAGAAGTATAAATTTTACTTAATCTTGAAATGTGTGGTTTTTGTTTGTTTGTTTGTTTTTTTTTTTTTTGAGACAGAGTCTCGCTTTGTTGCCCAGGCTACAGTGAGTGCCGTGTCGTCAGCCTAGCTCACAGCAACCTAACACTCCTGGGCTCAAGCGATCCTTCTGCCTCAGCCTCCCAAATAGCTGGGACTACAGGCATGTGCCACCATGCCCGGCTAATTTTTTCTATATATATTTTTAGTTGGCCAGATAATTTGTTTCTATTTTTAGTAGAGACGGGGTCTCGCTCTTGCTCAGGCTGGTCTCGAACTCCTGACCTTGAGTGATCCACCCGCCTCGGCCTCCCAGAGTGCTAGGATTACAGGGGTGAGCCACCGCACCCGGCCTTGAAATGTGTTTTTTTAAGGTGTGAAAATTCATCATAAGTTTCTGTTTTTGTTAAACTGTTAACTTACATGTTTAACAGTTAACCATTTAAAAGTAACAAAAGTTTTCATAATAATTTTGTTGGCCTGTAAATATGGAGATAATCTAGATGTGTGTTTGTACGGTATGTAATAGGGAACCACTAATTGCTCAATAAATCTGAGAGTCATAACTTAATCAGCATTGTATAAAAAGATTAAAACAAAAACTATGAAAAAGAATCCTCTTTTGAAAAAAAACCTTGTGTAATATGACAACTTTAGTATCTTCATGAGTTACCTGTTTTTAGTGAGTTAAAAAAGTCATCTACCACGTGTCGGGGGAGCAGCCCTGGGGACTTTATTTTATTAGATAGATTAATTTATTGTTTGAGTTTTTCTAGCTATATTATTTACTTGACAACCATTCCTTTCTTTCCATGCTTTCAGAAAACATTGAATATCATAATAGATATAGAATCTATGTATTGATTTGTTGAAACTGTGAAGGTTTTTAGAGCCCTTTTATACTTTCTCTGTTAAAATGTGGTCCCTTTAAATGTTTATAGATTCTGCATTGCTGGTGTGAAAAAGATATAGTATTTATAATGGTTATTTGTAATGGATTCAACTAAAACAGATGGTCTTAGATGGTCTTAGAAAAGTAATATTAATAAAAAAGGAATTAACCTGAATCTGATTTCATTTATATTGCTGGGTAGGCAAAAACATGAAGCTGGCATATACACTAGATTGGTATGCAGTTGGTTATTTGCTGGTTCTTCATTTTCATTTTTAGTTTAGAGCTGAATTTTTTTCCATTTTATTTCAGAAACAGGTGTGATATTGACCATCTTAAGAATTTTTTACAAATATATACAGAAATGTATTAAATCCAGATATTTTAATAACTATGGAAGACTTACGTTCTTTGGAAAGAAATTTTTCTACTAGATTTAATTTAGAAGTTTGATTCTTCTGTTTTTCTGTGTTTACTCACACATACTTAATTTGCTTATGTTCTTTCGATTTACCATATCAGTTAAGTTGTTGGCATGTCATTTTTTTTTTTTTTAGTGGACATCTAAAATTCCCAGTTGAAATGAATGAAACTTGTGATATAGAATGTATATAGAATGCAGGGAACATGGCTGCTTAGTTTTATTTGATATTACTATCATTATATTTTAAAAGATACCATATTCTGTCTAAAAGTAATATGTAGGTTTTGCCAAGTTCATTTCTTCTTTACTTATTATTATCTTGAGCATTTAGACTGTGTTATCTTAATTGACTTTATTGGATTTAAATAGTGAATAGAAATATCCAGTTGATGGTTATTTGGATTTGGAGTCATCTGAAAATTTGACTATAGTTGATTATTTCTTTAAGTTTAGACTGTTACTTTGTTTTTGTTTGTTTTTTGCTTTTTTTCCAGGCTGATATAGGGCTTCCTTATCCACAGAGAGTTGTTCAATTACCTGAGATTGTATGGGACCAGTATACCCACAGCCTTGGGAACTTTGAAAGAGAATTTAAAAATCGTAAAAGACATACTAGGAGAGTTAAGCTAGTTTTTGATAAAGGTAAGAAACTACATGATAAGAATTCAAGTAAAGAAATACCTGACAATGTCTTGCTTTAATAATTCTGTACATGGTCTTGTTTTTAGTAGGTTTACCTGCTAGACCAAAAAGTCCTTCAGATCCTAAGAAGGATGGAGAGTCCCTTTCATATTCTATGTTGCCTTTGAGTGATGGTCCAGAAGGCTCAAACAGTCGTCCTCAGGTAAGCAGTATGAAATATTGGAGAGGGAAATTTAAATTGTAGACAAAATGTTTTAACATTTTGCTGGTTTGTGTTCTTAAAATTAGTGCAGTCTTTCACTGTAAGATAATGAGGACATGAACTTTGAAGTTAAGAGAAACCTGGGTTGGAATCCCAACTTACTAACTATGGAATGCTAGACTCGTTTATGTTAAAGTCTCCAAGCCGCAGTTGCCTTTTACATATATTGTAATTAATATTGTCTATGTTGTAGAGTTGTTGTGAGGATTAAATGGGTAGTACATGTAATGTGCCCAGTACAGTGTCTGACACATATTATTTACTTTAAAAATAACTCTGTGTGTGTAGTGGGATGTGACCAGGATTTGAGTCCTGATCTTGCACTATTAGTTAGATGAACCTCAGTAGCCATGTTATTTTTCCATTCTGAACCTACAATTCCTTTTTTAAAAATGAAGTTATAGTACTATCATCTATATCACAGGATTGCTAGCAAATAAAAGAATGTGATAGCATTTTGTAAACAGTAAAAAAATATGTATACATTTTAATTTAATGAATATTTTCAAATTCATAAAAAAATTCCACAATTTGTGTACTATTTGACTATATCAAAGGGCAATTTTTATTATTTTCTCTTTGACCAAAGCCTTGTTTTATATGCAGATGATAAGAGGACGCCTATGTGATGATACCAAACCTGAAACATTTAACCAATTGTGGACTGTTGAAGAACAGGTAATAGATATTTATAAGTTGTGTAGGTTAAAAGAAAAAGTAAACTGTTAACATTAGAATCAGTATTATGAGTCAAGTGTATGTTGTATGTGATCCCTCTTACCATGGGTTTAAAATATTTAGACTTATTTTTGTACACCTTTTTGCACACTTCAAGAATTTTAGATTTTCAGAATATATGAACTCCTGTTTGGGGATAATTTTTAAAGAAGGAAACCTGGGTTTTGAGAGAGGGATAGAAATGGATGATATAAAGTAGATGTTTTTCTAATGTAGCTTTAGGAGAGAGAAAAACCTGAGGCCAATAAAGCTGAGCCTCAAAGTGCATTCTTATTTTTGTTGTGGAGGGGAGCCAAGGAAGCCAGATCAGAGTGTTCTGTTGCATTTTGGCATATAGCTAAGATTGTTTCTTGGTATATGACTAGGATTTTTTATGGATGAAGTTTGAGACATATCTCTGTCTCATGTGGGTATTAACACCACAGCTATAGTAAATTTAGCAGTTTCTAAAATACTTTAGGAAACTTTTATTTATTTCAAGCATCCAGATTTTTCTGCACCTTTAGGACTATGGGAGGATTTAGGAGATAGGAGATAGAGCAGAATATTAAAATCAAATATTTGAATGGAGGAGCACACAAAAGAGGGAAAAGTCTCTTTTAATAGTCTGAATTCAAATGAATTTACACATGTTTTTGTGAAAACTGTAGGGGAGAGCCTGATATATTCTAGCAAGAAGAGATAGTGGAAATCACAAAGATGTGTCAGATACCAATTTACTTATTTATTTTCTGTTTTCTTGTGCTATCTTTTTACTTACGTGAATAGAAACGCTTTATAAGGCCTTTCATAGGTTTATCCTCTAATCTCATTTTTCCCTGTGAAGTCTTAAGTTCCTAACTAGAAATTTTTCCTTGATAAGTATTTCTAGTAATGTAACTTTCAAAGTTGGGAAGGGAGTATTTAACTTTGAAATGAAATGCAAATGTATTTATTTAGAAATTCAGTATTTTTAATTGAATATTTATTTTCTTAAACTTGGTCTTGGGTTTGGCTTAGAAAAAGCTTGAACAGCTACTCCTGAAATACCCTCCTGAAGAAGTAGAATCTCGGCGCTGGCAGAAGATAGCAGACGAACTGGGCAACAGGACAGCAAAACAGGTAAGTGAGGAGATGGCTGCAGATTGCTGGCATGTTTTTAAAGGAAGGATAATGTAGCTAACATCAGCAACCTGCCATATCATTTTCAGCTGGGATGCTATGGTATTTATGTGGGGTTTTTTTTTTTTTAATTTGTTAATTGTGTATGTCTTTGTTGATTTCAGAAACAACTTGATAATTCTGCTTTGGATTATTACAAAATATTTAAAAATAAAATAATCAACTTAGTGTCTCTTGAATGCTTAATTAGGTACTTTTTGGTTAGACTGCTAATAGATTTGTTACATTGCCTTACTATTCCTTGGTTGTCTTTCTAAAATTATATCTTGCAGTTTCCTCCTTCTCATTCCTATCTATATTAATAGATGTGTTTTTATGCTGCAAGTGTGAGTGTTCACAAGTTGAAATATGTGCTTAGCTTTGAATTTAAATTTACTTGAATGATTTTTTTGGTCTAGATTTTAAAATATGGGTCTATTTGGCAAGCAAAGTTATTTCTAGATTTATGATGAAATTTAAATTGTTAGCATTCATTAGATACACATGTACATTTTAATTTTAAAAAACTACTCAGCTATTGTATGTCATCTCATTATGTTAAAAGGTTTGTCATATTTCCTTAGGTTGCCAGCCGAGTACAGAAATATTTCATAAAGCTAACGAAAGCTGGCATTCCAGTCCCAGGCAGAACACCAAACTTATATATATACTCCAAAAAGGTAAAAAGAAAATAGATGAAAGTAAACCTTAGATTAAATTTGTGAAAGTCAGGATATTATATAAAAATGTCCATACTTGTCAGAATGGTGTTTTGTTTTTAAAATTCTGTTCATTCTAAGCATTTTCTTATATTGGGCATAAATGCAGGATAGGATTCCATTATAGCTGCTCAGTGAAATTCTGTGAGCTTTATGAGTCTTACTTTCTTGGGAATCATGTGAATGAGTGCTAAAGAGATTTTAGATTGAATATATATCAGAAAGGCCTTTGTGAAGTTAACGTTTTAGGATGTTTGAGTCTTTAATAAATACAGTCTATTTCTGTTTTGTAGATATGCTACATAAATCCAAAAATAGAAAGGTTTATTAAGATATTTTAAAGCCAGGCACAGTGGTGTACACCTGTAGTCCCAGCTACTCAGGAGGCTGAGGCAGGAGGATTGCTTAAGCCCAGGAGTTTGAGTCTACCTTAGGCAACACAGTGAGATCCTGTCTTTAAAAAAAAAAAAAAAAGAAAGATATTTTATTTAATCCTTACTACAATTCTTGAAGTATAAGTAGTGTCACCTTTACCGATAATACTATATTAATAGCTGTCTTAATATTGAGTACTCTGGGCCAGGGACTGCTGTTATATAACCTTTTATTAAATAAGGAAAACTATATTCTCTTCTGCTTTCTACAGTGAAAAAGCTACTATCTCTTTTCTATACAGAACACTGCATTAAATTGTAGCCAGTTTCTTACTGTAATTGCAAAAAATAAAGGCACTTAATTGGTGTTTTTTCATGTCCTTAATAAATCATCCTGGTACTTCCCCTCCCCCACCACTACCATCCTTCTCATAAAGAGAAGCTAATAGTATATCTATTGGTGTTACCCTTTCTTATTGCAGTTATTTTATATAATTTTACATTAACAACATTGCCTGTGCAGCTCCACATTTTACAACTTTTAAAACTTTTTTTTTTTTAACCAAGCTTTAGAAGCTTGTTTTAATTTGCCAATTGTTTTAAATATTTTAGATCCTCCCCCACCTCCTGCCTCATGTAACATTACCTACGTTAGATATGTAGAGTTCTTCCTGTAACTCTGGAATGTTGAAACCTTGATAACCAATGTTCAACTTAAGAGCTCTAATTTTCATAATTAATTTCTAAGCTGACTTTGTAGGTGTGTTGTGTACCTTATGTTTTCACACCTGAGACTGGATGATGATAGGAAAAGGAATACTGGGGAAACCGAAATGTGTTCCTTCCTTTGGATGTACTGCATTTTGGCTATGAAGATTAGTATCACTATAGTCACAATGATTCCTTGACATGGTTAGAGTTTAAAGTTTGGAATAGGTTAAATGATAGTTCTCAATGTAGTTAAGGATATTCTTTGTTGCTGTGCTATTAATCAAGACAGGGCGTCTGCATAGTGGTTGAAGTGAAGGCTAGTTTAGAAGCCTGGTTCTACCACTATCTAGTTGCAACACAATGAACAAGAAACTTAGCCTCCCTGTGCCTCAGTTTTTTCCTCTTTACATTAGAGATGATACCAACTACTACATAGGAGTGTTGTGAGGATTAAATGACATTGGCATAGAGTAAGCAATCAGTCATTTTTAGATGATTATTTTCAGATATTTATAACGTTGTGGAAATTCTCCTTTTCCTGGATAGTTTGATGTCTTACACCATGTCATCCTCTCTGATCATCTATAAGGTGACCCTCGGAGGAGTTCAATGCAGCCAACATTTGAATGCCAAGAGTATGATGAATGCTGGAGATAAAAATATAAGCTAGATTTTGAGCATGTGGTCCATTGTCCTGTTGTTGGAGTATTTCCCCTACATTTCTTTTTTTCTTTCTTTATGTCTTTTTATAAGGCTAGTTATGCTTTAAAAATCCAGACAACAGAAAAAGCAACAACATAAGAAGAGTATGCTAAAGGATAGAAGTGAAATCCTTCTGATAGACTTGTTGAAAGTAACATTTATACTTTTGATTTTTTTTTAAACGATTTTCTACTCTCCCAATTAAAAACATGTTTTCTCATTTAGTCTTCAACAAGCAGACGACAGCACCCTCTTAACAAGCATCTCTTTAAACCTTCCACTTTCATGACTTCACATGAACCACCAGTGTATATGGATGAAGACGATGACCGATCCTGTTTTCATAGCCACATGAACACTACTGTTGAAGAGGCATCAGTAAGTTACCTATTTAGTTATTATGTGGATCAGGGTATAGAATGACAGTACCAGGATTCTCTAATTACTGCTATCCTTCAGAGGTTGTTGGTTTCCTCCCTTTTAATTAACAAGTCAAATTTATAGTTTTTGTAACAATATTCTTTAAAATTTTTTTGTAAAAATAAAAATTCAAACATATACAAAAGTAGAGAGAATAATGAAACCCACACGGCACCTATCACCCAACTTTAACAGTTATCTACTAGTGACTGGTTTGTTTTCATCTCTACTCCCTACCCACCCCAACTCCACTCCGGATTATTTTGGAGCAAGTCCTAGATATTATACAGTATTATTATCATGTTTATAAAAAGGTTATTCTTTATGTAATGAAATATACACTGTTCACATTTTCCTAAGCATCTTACTTTTTATTTTTCCCCCTAATTTGTTTGTTTGGAACTGGACCCAAAAAAGCCCATAAATCACAATAGGTTCATTTTTCCCTCTTTCTTTTTTGCACTCTCAATAATTTTTATGTTAAAGAACTGGATTATTTGTCCTGTAGAATTTATCAGAATGTGGATTTTATTGATTGTATCTCCCTTGTGTCATTTAATGTGTTCCTTTGTTTTCTGAATTTCCTGTGAATTGAGAGTAGGTCTAGAGAATTGATCAGATTCAGATGTGTGTGTGTGTGTGTGTGTGTGTGTGTGTGTATGTGTGTGTTTATTAGGTTGGGCGGGACTACTTTAAGTGTATTAGTACTTTCATTCATCAGTCTTAGTTGTCTCTCTTTTTTTGACATAGCAGCCATTGATCATTGCCTGGATCCATTAATTCATTAGATGTTATAAAATAGTGATATTCTATCATTTCTTCTTCATTTATTTGATGGACTATTCTATAAATTAACCCCCTCCCCCCCAACTACATGGTTACTCTAAGGTACATATAGAAAAGGTAGGATAACTGCTCAATTCTCCCTTTATTTTTATTTATTTTTTTTGTGTGTGTGTGTGTATGTGTTTTGTTTGTTTGTTTTGTTTTTATTGTTGTTTTGAGACAGGGTCTCATAGCTAACTGCAACCTTAAACTCCTGGGCTCAAGTGATCCTCCTGCCTCAGCGTCCCCCGAGTAGCTGGGACTACAGGTGCACGCCACCCCAACCAGCTAATTTTTCGGGTTTTTTGGGTAGAGATGGAGTCTCACTCTTGCTCAAGCTAGTCGCAAACTCCTGGCCTCAAGCAATCCTCCCACCTTGGCCTCCTAATAGTGCTAGGGTTATAGGAAGGAGCCACTGTGCCTGGCCTCCCTTTATTTTCTTGTTTTTAAAATAATGAGTTTATTATATCCTCCAAAGATGAGATTTTAAAATTTTTTATATTCTTATGAACTATTGGACCTAAATATATTTAATGTATTTCAATTTGTTCATGTTATTGTCTTCGTTAGTGTTCATATTGGCCCATCTTTGGTCAGTTGTGGCCTATTTAAATTGGTTTCTGGGTTCTTTTGATAAGACTCTAGTAATGTTTGATACCTTCCTTACTATCTGTTTTAACAAGGAAAATCGAGGCTCATCTTGTATATTCCAGTCTCAGACCTAGAGTCGGTCCTTCTTCCTTTGATTGGGAAATGGTATTTAGAGACTATATCTTGACTCTAGGAATGTTACTTGCTGTTGAGTTAATCATTGTTTCTAGGCCTATAAGCTGAGACAGAGCTGGGAAATATTTTATATTTTTGTTTAAGGAAGAAAGATATCATAATCATAAGTTTTCATTTCAAATTCAACTTAAGGACTATAGGGTCTTTATTTATCCTCACTGATCTTAAATGTGTGTCTCTTTTCTCCCATGCTGAAAATCGCAGTTCTCAATGACATCAATATAATACTTTCTTTGTCTCACACTACTCACAGTAGTCTCAGAATATATTAATACCTATACCACTATCAACAATATGATTACTGAAAACAGAATTTTTTTCAGTTCATTTTTTGCCTTAGCATATATCCCACTACAGAAGTAAAGTCAAATTAGTTTTTAAATCCTCCTGGAATAATTCTTCTCAGTTTTGTCACCAGCTGGATACTAATTTAAATAAAAACTTTATTATATAGTAAATATAATAAAATTCATTTTACTGTCTATTCATAGGGATTTCTTTTTATTACTGTTAATACTTTTTATTATTTTGCTATTTCTGAAACTCCATTTTCCAAATACCTTACATGGTTCTGATTCCTTGCTTAAAGGACATAAAGATTACCTTGTATCTTTCTTAATACTCTGATTATAAATAATTGGAAAAGGAGATTTTAATGAAAAGTCAGCAAATAAAAGTAGGCTCCTTTGTTCTATTTCTAGATAGTATATAATCAAATACTGATTATATACTTTGGTATCAAACTACCTTAATAACTATTCCTTAAAAAATGTTTTCCTTTTAAACTTGTCTTTTGAAAAGCAGCTAATATCGACTATGTCTTAAGAAACATCATTTGTATGTAATTTTTTACTTTGTAATTATTAGAATTATTCATTTGAGAAATATTGAAACTTATGTGTCAGGCTTTGCTAGGGGTCAGATACATAGTTATGAACAAAATATGCCTAATATTTGGGCTCATAAATCTTATTCTTATGGGAAGAGATAAATGTGTAATCATATCAGTATAAATTACAAATTTTAAAAAGTGCTTAAAGGAAAAATAGGTGCTATCATAATTGCTTATGAGGTACTTAATGGAGATTGGGAGTTTAAGAAGACTTGAGAAGGTGACAGTGAAGATGACATTTGAAGGATGAACAGACAAGGAGTGGTGGTGGGATATTTAAAAGAAATACATTTTGACAAAATTGGCATAATATAGTGAGTTGAATTTTATTTAACTTTTTTTGTTTTTGATTTTGTTTATTTTTAAATGAGTACTAGCTCAAATCATTCTGATTGCTTTAAAATAGCCATTCACAATGTATATTTATGAAGCCTCTGGTCATAAAATTATAGATTTCAGTTTATCTTTTCAAAAAGCAAGAGCTAGAGAGATTACATGTATGTAATTTACTCCACACTATTTTAGCCCCTTTTGAAATTAGTCCGCTTTAAGTAAATTTAAAATGATTATGACTAGGAAATCTATTTATGGATGAGTGAAGTTTTTAAAATTTTTATTTTTAATTGTGGTAAAATACACATTACATAATATTTACCATTGTAACCATTTTTAAAGTATACAGTTCAGTAGTGCTTAACTGTATTCACATTATTGTGCAACCAGGCTCCAGAACTCTCATCTTATAAAACTGAAACTCTGTACCTATAAAACATTTCCCCAGAAACCACTCTTTCTAGCACCTGGCAACCACTATTCTACTTTCTTTATCTATACATTTGACTACTCTACATACCTCAAATAAATAGAAGCATACAATATTTGTTTTTTTGTGACTGGCTTATTTCACTTAGCATAACGTCTTCAAAGTTCATCAATTTTGTAGCATGCATCACAATTTCCTTCCTTTTTATGGCTGCATAATATTTCATTGCATATATATCCACATTTTGGTTATCTGTTCAGCTGTATGGATACTTGTGTTGCTTCCACCTTTTGGCTATTGTGAATAATGCTGCTGTGAACATGGGTACACAAATGTCTGTTCAAGTCACTGCTTTCAGTTCTTTGGGGAATATATCCAGAAGTGGAATTGCTGGATGGTATGGTAATTCTATGTTTAAGTTTTGAGGAACTGCCATACTGTTTTCCATGGTGACCGTACCATTTTACATTCTCACCAACAGTGCACAAGGATTCCAGTTTCTCCACATCCTTGCCAACGCTTGTTATCTTCTGTTGTTGTTGTTGTTGTTGTTTGGATAGTAGCCATCTCTGTTGTTTTGATAATAGTGTGAGGCGATTTAACTCCTTGCTGACCAAATTTAATAATATTCTTAGACTTAAAGTGCAAATTAAAAATTTAGAAGTGTTTGTACACTTCATTTGCTTAAAATATCTGAATTTAGCAAATTTTATTATAAAATTTCTTGCTATATTATTTAATTATTTGGGTCACATCATATTTATTAACGTATTCTATTACATTATTTTTCTCAGTGGTGACATAGAAAGGTAATCATATCATTTAACAACTTTGGTTAACAAGAGTTTGAAATGGATGAAAGATAGAGATAAAACAGGTGAAGTGTGACATTGTAAAGAATCTTTTATCCAACCAGAGACTTTGGTCTTGATGCTGTAGGTAGTCAGGAAGCCACTGGGAGCTTTTAAATACTGGTGGGGGCAGAGGAGGGAGTGGATACTAGAGGACCAATTTGAAAGATATTGTAGAAAGTATTAGGAAGTAACAGGATTTGTTAGCTTGGATACAAGAGAGAGTGAAAAATTTAGGATACCTCTTAGATTTCTGCCTTGGGCTGCTAAGTGTATCAGACAAATCTGGGTTCACATCACCCAACTCTGCAGCTAATAATGTGACCTTGGGCACATGTTATAATTTCTATAAGTTTTAGTTTTCTTGATGTAAAATAAACATAGTAGTTAATAATATCTGATGTTGTGGGAGGAATAGGAAGGGTAGGGGTTGTCTGGTCCAGGAGTGGAAATTGATGGAATGTGGAGGTTAGAGAATTGGGATGCTTTTAGGAAATTGGTAATCATGGGATCTGTCATTAGGTAGCAAAAGAAAGAAATAGATCCTGGGTGGCAGAGCATGAATAAATTGGGAGAATAGGAAACAGGATCAGAAATTTTAGTGAGGTTAAAAATGTTAATAAACTGGTTATATGGAGTGAGAGCATGAGAGAAGTGGAAAGAAATAACATTGAAAGTGGGAAATCTAGATTTAATATTTTAGACGTAAAACACTCCTGGTTGAAGGCAAGGTCCAGGGTATGGCTATTGGAGTGGGAGACTGAGACGGAATGGAGATGGATGGAGGCCATTGCAGTAGAACCAGTCTAAGACTGGAGCCTAAAAATAGGGGATTGGGCGTCTGTGAAGATCTTGAAGCTGCCCAGGAGGATGAACAGTGTTTTCAGCAATTTTAAACAGATTTTGCTCTTTGAATATAAAATTACTAGTCAGTTTGGGGGGAGAGGTACTGAACATATGTATTTAAAAGTTTGGAATCGTAAATGAACTTCTTATTTCAACTTAATATATTTATATAGTTTTGACTATTCATTTCTTTCACAGTCTATTCTAAATAGTTTTCTTTGTAACTCAGTTCATCTCCTTGAGTAAGAGAAATGTACTGTTTTGATTATTGGGAGTAAAGAGCAGAAAACAAAGGCAGAGATTGGTTTTCTTGTTATTAAGAAAATATCACGTTTACAGGAGCAAATGTAAAAATCTGTGGAAAAGAGAAACTTTTGTACATCAGGGAGAAGTAGATTATAAAGAGTCATTCGAGTGGGCATGAACATATAGCAGTAGGGTTGGGCTTGCATTTAGTGTATGGCATGTTCCCCTTGTATCTGCATTATGAGGTAGTCTACTGCAATTCAGAATTATTCATACATTAAAAACTCCTCCAGAAGTATTAGTGTAAAATATTGCTAATAGCAGCACTTTCTCTGAGCCCTAAAAGATATCTTAAAAGTAAAAAATAGGCCGGGCGCGGTGGCTCACGCCTGTAATCCTAGCACTCTGGGAGGCCGAGGCAGGAGGATCGCTTGAGGTCAGGAGTTCGAGACCAGCCTGAGCAAGAGCGAGACCCTATCTCTACTAAAAATAGAAAGAAATTATATGGACAGCTAAAAATATATAGAGAAAAATCAGCCGGGCATGGTGGCACATGCCTGTAGTCCCAGCTACTCGGGAGGCTGAGGCAGTAGGATCGCTTAAGCCCAGGAGTTTGAGGTTGCTATGAGCTAGGCTGACGCCACGGCACTCACTCTAGCCCAGGCAACAGAGTGAGACTCTGTCTCAAAAAAAAAAAAAAAAAAGTAAAAAATATCTTTTCAATAGAAAAATACTCTTTATCAGTATTTCTTACATTTAGTTCATTTTAATTATCAGCTAACATTTTTGTTCTTTTTATAATAGGATGAAGAAAGTATTCCTATCATGTATAGGAATTTACCTGAATATAAAGAACTATTACAGTTTAAAAAGTTAAAGAAGCAGAAACTTCAGCAAATGCAAGCTGAAAGTGGATTTGTGCAACATGTGGGCTTCAAGGTAAATTCTACTTAATCTTTGTATTCATTTAATATTTAAAAGAATGATAAGTTACACTTTAAAGTGGTTTCTGGAGTGTTAACTCCAAAACTTCTAAGCATGTAGGAAAAAGTTTTCCCCATCCCATTAATTTATACAAAGTAGTGTGCCGTAATTCCTGATGTCAAGAGGTTTACGATTCAGTAGTGTGAAGACAAAATGCACAGATACCTATAATTTGAGATAAAATATGAGAGAGGTTTTTGTTGCTGTTGTTCATGGATCAGAAATGGTTTTTTCCCCTTTCAGACTGAGAGGCTAATAGAAATACATCCACTCATTCCACAAAATTTTGAAATACCCATTATGTTCCAGGCACTTTGCTAAGTGCTAGAGATTCAGCAGTAAACAAGATGGACTCAGTTCCTGCCTTTATGCTGTTTTCATTCTCATCAGGAATTTATAGAAATTAAACAAATAAAATAGTTGAGTACAACTGGAGCGTAGTCAGAGGTTGCTATGGTGCCTTGAAAATTTTGCTAAGGAGTTTAAACTATCTTAAAAGAGTGGAGAACCATTGAAAGATTTTAAGCAGAGTAACATGAAATTTGCATTTCAGAAATATCATTCTAGTTTCTTAAACTATTAATTAATATTGATAACCTTTACAAAAGCAGTGGGTTTAGAGTTGAACAGCTTTTACTTCCTGACTATTACATTGTTAAATTCTGTAAAACAATACTATATTCGTGTATGTTATTTATATAATAAAAATTAAGGGAGGGGGGAAGAAGATCATTCTGGCCATACTGTGGAAACTGAATTAGAAGGCAAGACTGGAGGCAAAGGGACCGGTTAGTTATTCTTTTGGTAATTTAGACAAAAGATGAAAGTGTCCTGAACTTGGCTGGTGGCTGTAGAAATAGAGATTGACGGGTTTGGGGAACTTTAGGCAACAGAATTGAGTATACTTGGTTGGATTGGAAGAAGTATATAGAGACCATGAACTTGGTGGCGTTGCTGGTATATATAAAGGGATTGATGTGTGAAATTATACCTCTGATCCTCTAGAGGTATATTAGCTATACTATATTAAATGGGTTTCCCTCTTGATCTTTCAGTGATCCTATTTCTCCATTAGAGATTTTCCTAACTGGCAGCTCTGGCCTTTCAAGAGAAAACTCTCACCACTTCTCATAATTTTGCTGCAAGACCCAACGATGGCTTGTTTACCAGTCTGTCAGCCACTCTAGTTGGCCTCATGATCAAAGAAACTAGAAATGAGATTTATTTTTATTTCCAGAATTGCACAGAACACTGAGGGCTACTGTACCAAGAAAGAGCTAGATCTGCCTTTTGACACGATGGGCATTGGTCATGAAGAGCCTTTAGCCTTCATAGAGTGATTCAGTAAGATAAAAGTTTAGAGAGGATTTTATGGTTGCTTGGGTTTCTGTTAGCTACAATAACCTGTTAAAACAGTTCTGTAACATATTTGGATAGTCTTAACTGTGGTATTGAGTCAGTGTTTCTCATTCACAGTCATGTACTGGTCTGAGTTACCTTTCAGGTAGATGGTTACCAATAACAATATGCCCAAGTTTGAGATCATTTACTTAACTTTTTAAAAAATAAATAAAGCAGATTGAAGATTTTCTAATTCTCTCACCCACCTCCTATCTTGATCTTGAGTAGATGGAATTTTACCTAGTTTGCTAGAAATTGTATCTAGCTTATAACCATTTTTGTGTTATACCACTGTTCTGTGCTTGGGAAGAGAGGAGATGTCTATGTGTATGTGTGTTTCCCAGCAGAAAATTTAAGAAGTTGTGAAACAATATAGCCTAATACTTTTTTCTTTGAATCTGTTACAGTGTGATAACTGTGGCGTAGAACCTATCCAGGGTGTTCGGTGGCACTGCCAGGATTGTCCTCCAGAAATGTCTTTGGATTTCTGTGATTCTTGTTCAGACTGGTAAATGTTTTTTTTCATTGTCAGTCTTAAATTTTGATAAGAAAAGTACTTCTCAGCCATTAGTAAATTTGATTTCTAAACTTCTTAGAAAATAGTCACACTTAGTGAACTAAACTTTATTGTTCTAAGCAATTAAATTTTTTCCTTAACATGTCAAGTAACTTTCCATTAGAGATTTTGATAGATTAATGGATTTAAACAGGTAGAGCTGTGAAGAAGTTTTGGAATATATAGACCAAAATGCATCCACTTCCATCTAATGATGTGTTTGTGTGTATCTGTGTGTGTTTTTTTTTCTTTGCAGCCTACACGAGACAGATATTCACAAGGAAGATCACCAATTAGAACCTATTTATAGGTCAGAGACATTCTTAGACAGAGACTACTGTGTGTCCCAGGGCACCAGTTATAATTACCTTGACCCAAACTACTTTCCAGCAAACAGATGACATGGAAGAGACCATCATTTACTAGTCCTCTTCAACACATAGCAATGGTATCATTGTTAATTATGTGCACAGTTTGGAAAGATTCTCTGCTTTCCCTGAAATGACACTCAGCATGAGAGCTTCCTGAGTGTTCTCGTCAAGTACAGCTCTGCACCGTGTGGCTCCAGATCACTGTTCAGCAGCTGAACACCCTGGTGAGCAAAGGGTATCCCTGGTCAATTTGTCACCACTACCTTAAAGCCTTTTAGGTGGTGATCTTAAATGGGTGAGATGGAAACGAGAGCACACATAAAGAGAGAGTAAATTCCAAAGGTTTCAAAGAACTCGGTCATAAATATGATAATGAGAAGACAAAGTATTTATATTAAAACAGTAGCTTTCAGTTTTGTGAAAATAGTTTTCAGCACAGAAACTGACTTCTTTAGACAAAGTTTTAACCAATGATGGTGTTTGCTTCTAGGATATACACTTTAAAAGAACTCACTGTCCCAGTGGTGGTCATTGATGGCCTTTAGTAAATTGGAGCTGCTTAACCATATTGATATCTAATTTCTTTTAACCACAATGAACTGTTCTTATTACCAACAGTGAAGCACTACAGGAGGCAGCTGTGGCATTGCTTCCTTAACCAGCTCATGGTGTGTGAATGTTATAAAATTGTCACTCAGATATATTTTTTAAATGTAATGTTATATAAGATGATCATGTGATGTGTACAAACTATGGTGAAAAGTGCCAGTGGTAGTAACTGTGTAAAGTCTCTAATTCACAACATTAATTCCTTTAAAATACACAGCCTTCTGCCTCTGTATTTGGAGTTGTCAGTGCAACTCATCAAAGAAAACTGCCTAATATAAAAATCATATATATGATAATAATTTCCCTCTTTTGTAGTCTGCACAAGATCCATAAAAGATTGTATTTTTATTACTATTTAAACAAGTGATTAAATTTAGTCTGCACAGTGAGCAAGAGTTCACATGCATTCTTTTATACTGCTGGATTTTGTTGTGCATCATTTAAAACATTTTGTATGTTTCTTATCTGTGTATACAGTATGTTCTTGAATAATGTTCATTTGTCAGGAGAACTGTGAGAAATAAACTATGTGGATACTGTCTGTTTATATTATAGAATGCTTGTTGTGACTTCCTTTTGGTTAGATTTTGGATTTTTTACCAGTGTTAAAACCAGAAATTGGTTTTTTAAAGTTTTTGCTTCACATATATAAGGGTTTTCTCTCTGTCCTTTATAATATGGAATATATTATGGAAAAAAGGGTGAACTTGAGAAACCCTGCAAAAGATAATATTTTTACTCAGTATGTGCTAAAACACTAAATTAAACTAGCTTACAAAAAAGAAACACAGACTTGGTTAAAGAAGGCGGCAGTTCTTACTGCCCTGATGTGAAAACTAATCTTAAGTTGAAAAATTTTATTCTGGTTGTTTTTGATGAAAATAAGCCTCATGTATTTAAACATATGGTTTTTGAAAATCACCTTGTTTCCTGAAAATTATTATTGACCATAGGAAAAGATAGTATAAATATTCTAAGATTAAGTGTTATACCTGACCCAATTTTTAGAGTCATCTGTTTTTTCCTATTTTAAATCAAGAGAACATTATTTACTAATTCTGTTTAATACATAATAGGTACTAAATTCATACCCTGGATTTTTTAAATGAAAAAAATAACAGAATTTTAAATATAGAAATGAGAATTTTAAAGTAATATATTGCTTGTAGATCACTGATGATACAGATACAGTATATCAGATGGAAAAGTAAATGGACTTGAGCTTAAAACTTCTCTCCCTGGAATTATTAGTTGGGGGAAGAGGGGAATTGTTAGAATTCTGGGCATTTTGATATTAAATGTTATGTGAATATGCCAGAAGATCTTTCAACCTGTAATTAAGCAAGACAATAGCAGTTGATGGTACCTTCTGTAACTTCTGTGTTTGTATAGAAATAATGCCAATTAGTTTTGGAGAACTATTCAGATCTATTCAAAAATTCCATAAAGTATGAGGTATGCTTTGGAACAGGGCTATGAGTGATACAATTGTAATACAAACAGAATAGACAAAATAAACCACTTGAATGCATTTTTAAGAGCAAATATTTTGAAGCTTTGGTAAAGAGGATTATTTTCTGCTTGAGCAGAAGATGTGTTTATTTTGCATTTTTCAGCTCCAAGCAGATAGCCTCCATGGCTTTAAAAGGCCCTAAAGGATAGTAGTAGGTAGTATCTGTTGTTTTAATTTGCAGGTTGCAGGAATGGACAGGGCTGTCATGTGCCAGTAGGCTTTCCATCTGCCTACAAAGAAGTATCGGCTGTCAGTGACAACAGACTGTACGAGATCTACTTGTTGAAGAGTTTCTTATTAAGTGGTAATCAGTAGGTTAAAAATCTATTTCCTGATATATTGTGCTCAAGTTACTTGCTAATAACGGAAGAAGCTTTTAATGACATCTAAAACCGCTGCCTAAGGTTTAGGCAGAGGAGATTTCCTTTGGTGTGATGCACTAATAATAACAAACACTGATATAGTGCTTACTATGTGCCAAGCAAGCATATAGTAACTAATTGTCAACAACCCTATAGGGCAGGTTCTTTTATTATCCTGTTTTCGTATGAGGAAATCTAGCCAGAGAGAGGTTAAATAACTTGCCCAAGGTCATATAGTTAGTAAAGTGGGGTGATGCTTGGACTTCGGCCTAGAGAGATCACTCTAGAGTCATGTCTGCCTCACTACCCTGTTTCCCAAGGAAGAATATTTCCTTTGTGTTGGGCATCACTAAAGTGTTAGGAGTGGAGATGTGCAGGGTTTGCCTTACATTCTTTTTTCCTGGTGTGGTGTAGTTCCCAGAGTACAAAACTAAGCGTATGTCCAGGTTTGTAGTACAGAATAGAGAAGCATATCTATGGGTGAGGAAAAAGCACTGAACTGTTCTGCCATTGTGAATTAGAAAAACGCATACATGTAATTTTCATATTCTAATTTGGCAGCAAATGTGGTCATATGGCTTTGGGCAAAACTGGGACTAAGGCTTGTATCTCATGCCTTGGGTAGGATTTTTTCCCATGCATGGTGGGTGCTTCTCACTTAATAGTATGCCTTGTCTGTTTTTCTCCCCTTCCCCCTTTTGTTTAATCACAGAACACAACAATTTACTGAGGTGTGAGGAATGTTTTTTAAAAAATGAAATGGAGAAAATGATACATCACATGTAGTAAGGATAAGTATTATTTTGTGAAATGTCTTTTTCAGTTATAAATATAAATGTGGTGTGCTATATAAACTGTATTTCTTACTGTGGACACAGAGTTTGAAGTCCATTGTTCTAGGTGCACTGGATAGAATTGAAAGTCTCCAGATTCCAGTAGGTGTTTTCCACAAGCTTCAGAAGGTATTGTCCTTTTTAAGCTGTAAAGTGTTTGTTTTCATTTCTTTGACAAAAAATGTGATTCTGTTTATATGATCGAAGAGGAAACATAATTAACCTCTTTTTCACAGTTCATGTAGCTAGTTAACTGGATTTTTGAGAGTTATGTCACATTTAGTTCCATGAGAACAGAGACCATCCATGTCTCTGTGTATCTCTAGGGCCTGACTTTTAATAGATTCTCGATAGATATTTGTTGGTTGTATGACCAACATTTTGGTTACATTTTTTTCTCTTGGAAGTTAGGAGATACCACCTATGCCTGAATGTGTCTGTGAGAGTCTTAGCTTGCCTCAGGAGATCTGTACAGGCCTCTGAGAGGACAAGGCAATTGGATTCTCTCTTATCTGGAAAACGTGGTTCAACCCAGGTGGCTGAGAAGAGTTTTTTCCTCTGTGGGACCCCAGTTAGGCCATGTATCTTGATTCTCTGCCATGTGTTTAGAGTGATATAATGGAGGGGACACTACAGTGGAAATTCTGTGTCCTAGTCCCAATTGTGAACGTGAAACACTAAATAAATAGATGTTGACAAAGAACCACCCTTCATTGAGCAGTAGGAACTAGTAAATGGTTTACATGTATTATTGACTTGTTTAATCCTCACAACTCCTCTGTGAGGTTGGTTACTATTATGTTCTCTCCTCTATACATGAGAAAACTGGAGGTACAGAGAATTTTTAAATATGTTAACTGAGTAATAATTGCTGTGTGTGGGACTGGCTACACAAAGCCTTGCCCTTGTGGAGCTTATAGTCTATGCAGAAGACATGCAATAAATAAATATTAATTTTAAGCAGAGATAAATACTGTGAAGAAAAATAATGCTCAAAGAAAAATAATGGGAGAATGGGGAACAGTCTACCATTTTAGATGGAATGACCAAAGAAAACTTCAAATGACAAGTTTAAATTTGAACAGAGACCTGAATGGAGTGAGGGAATTTGCTGTGTGGATGACCTGTAGGAAGAGACAGAATGGTAGCAACAGCAGGGGCCCTGGGCCAGTGAAGAGTTGGGCTTGTTTGGGCAACAGTAAGATGGCCAGTGAGGCTTGAGCCAAATAAGCATGAGGAAAGTAACAGTAGCTGATGGTGTCGGTGTGGAATCAGGTGTGGCCTTGAATGTAGATCATTGTAAAGGAGTTTAGATTGTGTTCTGATGTCTTCTACATACATACATACAACAGGCCTTTTGCCTTTCCTGTTTTAAAATCCTTACAACTTTAAAGTAGTGATACCATTTCAAGCCATTCATATGAGTAATGTGTTCTGTAGAAGATCTGATTTGCTCTTCTAGATACTCTTCAGGGGCAAAGCCATTCACTCCTGACTTTTTTCAAGGCAGCTGCCAACTACAGCCATAAAAGCCATGGCTGGGCCTCTCTGTTGTCTCATTTCCCTTACCTGTGCTGGCAGAGCTGGGGTGGGCAGGGACTGTGTTTACCAGTATGTGGTATGTGTTTCAAGAATGTTAATCCCTACAAAGTCATTTTATGTTTTCTGGCACAACTGATAATTTTCATCCTGTAACCCTTTTTTTCTAATTTGCTCAAATATTCCTTATGTTCCCCTGTAGAGTGTGACAACCTGGGGTAGTAACAAAAGTATTTGACAATTGTGTGAGTTGTGGGAACATGCCCCTTTTTGTTAATAGAGGGATAATTGTAACCAAAGAAATTTAATTTCTTCTTTAGAGAACACTGACATTTCTGTTTAAGAATGAGTGCAAGACAAAAAGGAAATACGAAAATTGCCATGTCTCATGAATACATTAAGAGTTCTCTGTGTAATAGTTCAAAACTGATCTATGGCCAAAATTAAAACCATATAAGCATACCGTAAATCTTGACTATTACTGTGTTTGCTTCTAATTCTGTTTGGAATAAGGCTTCAAATGCTTTCCAGAATGATGTGAGTTACAAATAAATAGAAAAAGAGTTATCCTGTCTTTTATTTATTTTATTTGTACATATCCATTTCAAGAAAAAAAAATGACTTTAAAAATACAGTTCTGTCCCAGAAGTGGACCCTTATCTGCACAACCATTGAAGAAAACAAAATCATGCAAACTGAAACTCTGGTCTTTGTAGTTACTGAGTGGAAGATGCAGTTTTTCCAGTAGAATATACAAGAAGCTCTGATTTGACAACTGATAGCACAAAAGAGAACCCAAATTTCACTGGTTTGATGCAGGGAAACACAACTTTGCATATGGGTGTGACAAGGTTTGCAAACCCCTGGAAAAGGCCCATATGGAACAAATACAACATTGAAATCTGCTAAACACCACTTACTGACATGCGCCTCCCACCCACATCAGTTTTGTTATTGTTACTGTATTTTTTACTTGGCAATAAATGGGTGATCATTTAAAATCAAAATTCTAAAAGTTGATACTTGCCCAATGAAATAAATTATTTCATGCCTTCAAATTATTTTTGATCGATTAATTTATAATTACTGAAATGCACTGCCATGTAGAGAGGAGACTGGGTTATACAGTTATCAAATTTGTTCCCTTAGCCATTCTGAAAGTATTCCAAGGAGCCAGTTTCCTAAAAATAAATGTTACTGATGACCTAGGTTCTGTTGTCTCAAAAAAGCTATTCAATTTCACAAATCTTTTTAAGATTTCTGTCAAATTTTACTTGCTTGATGCCTGTACATGGTGCATGCGACATTGTCTAATCAACCCACTCTCTGGCTCTGAGCCAGTCGTGGATGAGAGCTGAGGAAACAGAGAGCCAGCCACCAGAGAAGATGCCCACGCCGGCCCCCACGGTAAGGGCCTGCATCAGGGAGCAGCGCGTAAATCTTGAGGAGAGGAAGGAAGATGGGGTGTGGAGTTAGGGATGCTTGATGAGGGCAGAACCAAGTGATCAGACTCCAGCAAGGCTTGGGGACACAAGTGACACAGCTGTTCACGTACTGACTAGCTCTGAGGTGCAACCTGCATGATAGGAAGGTGCATCCTGCGTGCGCAGACGGCTCTCACAAGTGTGAGGAAAAGGTTAATGGTCGCAAATACACCATGCATGGTTTCCAGACACCTCTCACACGGATCTAGCTGGGAAGCAATAGTTATGTCAGGATTTAGGAGGACACAAAAGGTTTAACTTGAAACATACTGTGTTAAGGGATGAACCTTTTCATGTTTTTCTCTCCACTCTCCTTAATGAACAAGCATCTTCGCCTTCAGAAAATAGAGTCAATAGCTGTGCAGAGTTGAAGAAAAACTTCCTCTGGTGTTCCCTCTGCATTTATCTGTATTTAAAAGGAAAAAAAAAGGTCTTACGAATTATTTGTAAATAAGATCATTTTTAATACTGAAAAAGATCACCTGCTTATAATTTGCTCTGAAAAATTTTAAAACACAAAACTCCCTAAACCAGAGAAAAGTAAGTAGTAGTTGTTTAAAAACTAGGTGCCTAAATTAAAACAACAGTGAGATACCATTACACATCTATTACAACGGCCAAAATCCAAAACACTGACAACACTAAATACTGGTGAGGAGGTGGTGTGATCGGAACTCTCATTCATTGATGGTGGGAATGCAAAATGGTACAGCCACTTTGGAAGGCGATGCAGTTTCTCTTTTTTTGAGACACAGTCTCGCTCTGTCACCCAGGCTAGAGTGAGGTGGCATCAGCCTAGCTCACGGCAACCTCAAACTCCTGGGCTCAAGCGATCCTGCCTCAGCCTCCCAAGTAGCTGGGACTATAGGTGCACGCCACCACACCCGGCTAATTTTTTCTATTTTTAGTAGAGACGGGGTCTCGCTCTTGCTCAGGCTGGTCTCGAGCTCCTGACCTCAAGCGATCCTCCTGCCTCGGCCTCCCAGAGTGCTAGGATTACAGGTATGAGACACTGTGCCCAGCCTGGTGTTGCAGTTTCTTAAACTAAACATGCTGTGTACCAAACTTTTCAATAGTTGCGCTTCTTGGTATTTTTAACTCAAATGAGTTGAAAACTTAATGTCTACACACAAACCTGCACACAGATGTTTATATTAATAGCAGCTTTATGCGTAATTGACAACCAAGATGTCTTTCAGCATTTTAATGGATAAACTGTGATACATCCAAACAATGGAATAATATTCAGTGCTGAAATGAAATGAGCTATCAAGACATGGAAAGACATGGAGGAAACTTAAATGCATATTATTAAGTGATAGAAACTACTCTGAGAAGGGTACATACGTACTGTATGGTTCCAACTATATGACATTCTGTAAAAGCCAAAACTGGAGATAGTAAAAAGATCACTGGTTGTCAGGAGTTGGGGGTAGGGAGGGATGACTAGGCAGAGCACGGAGGATTTTTAGGGCAGTGAAACTGCCCTGTGTGACACTACAATGGTAGATACATGTCATCATACGTTGGTCCAGACCCATAGAATGTACACCACCAAGAGTGAACCCTCATGTAAGTCATGGGCTTTGGATGATGATGTATTGATGTAGGTTCATCTGTTTTAACAAATGTGCCACTCCTTTGGGGGATGTTGATAGTTGGGGAGGTTGTAGTTTGCGGGGGCAGGGTAGATGGGAACTTCCTATGCTCAGTTTTGCTGAAAACTGCTCTAAAAAATAAAGTCTATTTGAAACAATAACAACAACAACTAAGTGCCTGTTTAAAGCATTGCTAGGGATCATGGAAAGACTTTGGAGATGCTTAAAATGAGACTTCTGAGTGTTCTGGGTGCATTTGGAGCAGGGTGGGAATAGGGCAGAGATTGGGGGATGAGGGTGAAGGGGGTGGAGATGAAAGCAAAAGCTAGGACCACAGTGATTAGGTGTGCCAAGGGCAGAGTCCGCTTGGAGGTCATTGATAAGCCAGCACAAGCAGCCAACAACAGAGGAAGTGGGAAAGGGAGCCGATTTTCTGGGCACGAAGACATTACCCCCCCTCCCTCTCCTAACATCACGCCAACCACTGAGATTTGTTCCATCACACATGTAACATCTATAGAAGGTGGAGACCTGGTAAAGCACCTGGGAGGCTGGGGTGATGCTGGTGGCATGCGTCACCACAGGATCAACTTTGACAAATGTCACTCTGGTTACTTTGGAAATGCTGGTATGATGCATTACCACTTACAGAGGAACCAGAGCTTCTACCCAGCTGTTGGCCTTGATAAAACGTGGACCATGGTCAGTGAGTGGGCGCTGGTAAGGGCTGCCATGCTGGTTTAGTGCAATGGGGCTACTACAAAGTTCTGGGGAAGGGAAAGCTCCCAAAGCAGCCTGTCATCCTGGAAGCCAAATTACTCAGCCGAAGAGCCGGGGAAAGGATGGAGTGCATGTGAGTTTGGGGGGCGGGGGGGGGCGGGGGGGCGGTGTCCGGGTGGCTTGAAGCCACATGGAGGGAGGTGTATTGAATACTAACAAATGGGGGGGGGGAGGTATAGGCCTGGGCAGCCACATAAGACTCATGAGCACAGGGGAGAACTCGCCAAAATGCAGCTTTCCAGGCCTCATCTCCAGTGGGTCTCATTTGGTAGGGTTGGGCTGGGCCTTCAATCTGTATATTTAACAAATTCTCCAGATGATTTTGTTGTGGGCCATCTTAGACCACACTTTGAGAAACGTGATGATTTCTTCAACTCTTGTGTACCTATCTAAATCTTTATGCAGACAAGTTTCGATTTTGCAACCCTTAAGGACTTCACTGATTTCAAAGGTAGAAGGAATTCTCAAAAGAAAAAAAAATCTTCCATGTTGTAACTCCCAAACTGGAAAAAATCCCAAATGTCCACCAGCAATAGATGGATAAACAAATTATGACATACATGTGACATCAATATGGAATACTATAGCAATGAAAAAAAGAACCGCAGCTATATTCAACAACATGGATTAATCTCACAAAGTTGGGGGAAAGAAGCTAGTCTCAAAAGAATATGAATTACAATATGTTTCAATTCATATAAAGCTCAAAAGCAAAGCTAAATTATATGGGCTTGGGGGTCATACAGGGGATAAAGCCATAAAGAGAAGCAAGGAAATGATGATCACAGGAGCCAAGATTGTGGTTACTTCTTGGGGAGAGGAAGGAAGAAGTGATAGAGCAGACATACAGGGTGAAGCTTCTGGAAAATTCTTCTATTTCTTGACCAGCATGATAGTTAACGTGAGTGTTCATTTAATTCTTCAAACTGTACATAGCGTTTTTAGGCATTCCTGCATGTATACTATATCTTGCAATATGCAAATTAAAAATTTTAAAGTTTTAAAAAGTTCCTCCTCCCAATAAATGTGTCATACTTTGTCCTTAAAGGAGAATCAAATACAGCAATCTGCAACTTGTCTCTCCTGCTAGAGGCTCTCCATCTGGAGGGCGAGCAACTTTGTCCCTCACAGCACCTTGCTCACTGTTCTACACCTCTTCCTCCTTTTCCTTTCAACCAACAAGCATTTCCTGGGTGCCCACAGGTGTTTTGTGTTGGAGATACCAAGTTGAACAAGAAACAATGGTCCTGCTCCTGGAGAGCTCACAGCTTAAGGCAGAGACAAACACATTTAACAGGAATTTACACTATTAAGAGGTAAGCCACAGGAGCTATGGATAAAGGGGCACCTTGCACAATCTTGGGAGGGCAGGCCAGCTTCCTGAGGAAGGTAATAACCATCGTCATCTAAAAATGATAAACATTACCAGTAATGACGCAAAAGTGCTTTTTAAGTAGCTAAGTAATCCTAATAATGATCTTAGAAGACAGGCATTGTTAGGCCCATTTCACAGATGATGAAACTTAGGCTCTGAAAGATGAATTAAATTTCCCAAGGTCATATAGTTAAGGAAGTGGCAGAGACCTCATTCAAATCTAGGTCTCTGACTCCAAAGTGTTTGTACTTACTACATTATAGCATGTTGACCAGTTCAAATGGCTGGATGGTCGAATACAGGGCAGGGGGAGAGTAGCAAGCAGTGAAGCTGGAATTGTAAGCAGAGGCTGGGCTGTGAAGAGCCTTATGTACCCTATTACCTGACAATAATGAGGGGCCCTGTACAGGTTTTTAAAGAATGGGTTGACATAATAAAACATAGGCACATAGCAAACCCTTGATAAACATTTGTTTAATCACAAAGTGTTGCAAAAAGTTTGAGGGGGAAGGCAAAGAACCTGGTACTGTCCTCATTGCGCTTCAGGACTTGGACTAGCCACCCATCCTCTCGCGGCCTCAGTTCCCTGCTCTGTTGTGGGGCTGAAGGAGGACTTGGTAACCTCCAGGTTTGGCTCCAGCCTTGGTACTCCATGCTATCCCAAACCAGACTCCACATTTTAGTGGGGGCGAGACGCCTTTCAGCAGGCATCAGGAGTGTGCAGTTCAGTTTGGCATTGCCAGTGAGGGTGGCCTAGAGGGACACGCGTGTATTTGATAAAGAAGAAACAGGGCCTTCCCCACGGAGGGAATGGCATGTGTGAAGGCACAGAGGTCTGAAAGCACCTGGAGTTTGCAGGCAACAGCGCGTCATTTGTTGAGGACAAAGCAAATGCTGCCGGGGTCAGGGGAGGCGGGAGGGGGGAAGGAGGAGAGGAGGCTGAAAAAATACGTCGGGATGAAGAGCCTCTAGATGTACCTATTCAGGACATTTTATATAAATGGAATCACGGTACGTGGTCTTTTGTGATGGGCTTCTTTCACTTAGCATAACATTTTCAAGGTCCACATATGCTGTAGCACATACTGCATTTGTGTAGTACTTCATTCCTTTTTATCCCTGAGTAATGCTGTATTACCCTTAACCTGAATGCTCAAGACACGCCTTGGGCTGTCTGCCCTGCTCACATCCCTGGTCAGCAGATCCGTTCCTGCCCACAGCCCTGCTGAACAGCCACCTGACCTTGCCTTATCAAGCCCTGGGAGGAGACAGGAGAGGAAGGGGTTGCTAGCTCACCCTCCTGCTCCTTCTCAGGCTTCCTCCCCTGCAGTGAGGGTGGGTGTGAATCCACAAACACTTGGTTTATTGTTCACACCGTCCATGATCTTATCAGTGAGAAACATGTCAGGTCTCTAGTCCCCAAGAAGTTCCATGAGCACAAAGACTCAATACAACCCTTTTGTGCATAACTAAGTTCTTCACTCTAGTGATCCAATTGTCTTCTGCACAAACACTTCCCCAAATCCACCCCAGGTCTTTCCCAGAAGAGAAAGCTGATCAGACTAGGGACTGACCCAGTCACCTCCTACCTCAGCTGCATGCGAGTTTTCTCATTGCAGTATCATTGCCTAGCTGAGGGCGCCCGCAGGGGCACCTTCTGCCTCAGTTACGCCCCCTCCTTCAGCAGGACAAGCCCCAGCTCTGTCCTTGGGCCATTTCTTGTCCTCACAAGGTGGTCAGTATTTTGCAGCAGCATCTTTATTTACCTGTTCTCTAGTGTCTTGCTGAACTTCACTAGTTCCTTGCATTTAACTGACTTAACATGTTGCATTTCTACTAACTGGCCCCGAAACATTTCTCTTCTCCAATCCATCTTCTGTAACCAATACTACCCAACACTCCACAAACCTTATATGTACGTTTTTCTAAATTTATCTTCCTTCCAAAAGAAACCCATGACTCTGTTTCCCATATTCTTATCTAATACTCATCATGTGTCTTTTAACACTGACTAGTACAAAAAACTTTTCTTAACATATTATGTTCTGTTTTCCTCCATTTTTTGTAATTGATAACTTGGTCCTTCAGCGTAATGCCAGTGTTAGACTCACATGATTTGGGTTGATCACGACCCAGGATTTCTTTTAGACTCTGATGAGAACACATTTGTTCATTACAACCTTTGAGTCCACAGTGTAAAACTCCTCTTTTTCCCATCACAGTGCACTAATGGCTCTTTCAACACAGCCAACTGGATGCAAAGTGATGTTCAACTTCCCATTTCTTGGCCCGATATAACCCAGCATTAGCCCAAATATCTGTATGCTGTTAAAGAAAAAACTATTCAGTGATACTTTCTAGCGCATGGTAAGGAAGACTTTATCGGGACCATTACGATAGGTACGGGGACCACGGCAACAAGACTGTGCAGTGGGGGGTGGGGGTGGGGCCCAGCTCTGAACACAGCGTGGCAAGTGGGAACTTAAGTCAAGGAGCAGGGTGGGGTCAGTGGATGTAAAATTTCTAAAAAGGTAACATCAGGAATAAGGGAAATCCTTGCTGAAGACAGGCCTGCGTGATCAGACGTCACCTGGGGGGTGGTAGAGGACGAGGGACCCGATACCTGGGGTGATCAGATATTGAGGATAAGGGATCTTCCCAAACTGATTTAGCACAGCTCTTCGCTAAAACTGGATTTTGCAAGAAGTGCGCAGATGAGCCTAAGAGAAGGTTCGGGAGTCTGACTCAAGTTTGGTTAGCAGAGTATCTGTGTCCAGCTAGGTGGCAAGCTCTGTGAGGACCAAGTCAGTACTCGGCACTGCATCCTCAGTGCCCGGCTCTAGGTGGGCAAAGAAAAGGTTAAACAAAAGAATGCATCCTCCATGTCCACACTCCTTCCTCCTTTCCTCACAGAAATGAGCTGTTGTGGGGGCAGAAATATGCTCCTGGAGCCCATTTTCTGGTCCACAAACCAGGCTTTACGGAAAGACAGGTGTTTCTCTCTTCTAAAAACCAGGCCACTTGGTTTCGGCGTGGCGGGCTCAAGAGCACGAGAGCCTGGAGGGCGGTGCTTGTTTTCTTCCAGCAGCCGGAGCTGACATTTTGGGGAAAGAGGGACCAGGCCCCAGAGCTCTCACGAGACCACTGCCCACCTCCGTTTCAATCCCAAGCCTCCCTCCTCGTTTTGCTTTGTGCTTAAATATGGCGATTTATTTGATGACATAAAATTGCTTGTTGCTACCCAACCAGAGTCACGTGCTATGACATAGTGTTTGCCTCTGTGGAGTCCAAAGGTGTGGGGAGATTTAGCAACAAAATCAAATGATCAGGCTTTCTAGATAGAAAGAGCAGCCTTTTACTTGGGTTGGGGGGAATCCACGAAGCTAGCTGGGATCTTCATTAGGCCCAAGAAGCAAAGTTTTGAGAATAAAATCTAAAGGCAGTGGGGCAACTTGTTTCTTCCTAATACGTGCGTGTGCATACACCCGTGTGACAGGAAAGGTCTGGATTCCTGGATTGGACTTTTAAGGAGCCATAGAGAGCCCAGCTGAATGGATGGGACTATCCAGATTTCTTCTTTGGTTCTCCACGGGTTACACCTCGATGCTTCCTGATCTCAGAGTGGATTCTCCTTGCTCATCTAATTCCCATGTGGAGAACATTTTATGAGAATAAGTGGCTTTTATGTTCTCTTATATAACTGCAACTCAAAAGAAATGGAAAAGAATCAACTTACTAAATGCTTTCTAAGTTACAGGAACTTTTCTTGGTGCTCACAGCTTTAGCAAATTTAAACCGGTTCGTTTACAAGGTGCTAGTTTTTAAATGTCTTTTGTGAACTGAGAAGAGTCCCGTGCAATTAGCTAACTGTTTTGTGTGAATGAGACTTCCTCAGCAACTGTGCAAACTTGACAGTAATATTCCTCCAATGTAGGGTGTGTTCACTCTATAATCAATGCCTATAATTTACAGTAAGACTTTTGCCAGGAATAGTCAAAAGTAAGTTTCATGATGCCCTTTTTCAAAAAGGGCTCCAATTCTGAATCAGCAAAGTCAGGATGTGTGAGGTTTTGATGTATTTAATTTAACTGAAAACTATGTAAGGAGATTTGCTTCTGACTTTAAAAATTTACGCTTTTGGTCCGAGACTTGATATAAAATCCTGCAGTAAGTGATGTCCTGAGCAGTACAGAAAAAGATTCTTTTATTTAAAAAGCTACCAGCACGTGAACAGGAAATAGTAAATTTGAGTTTTCACCTGCCTTCTCAAAGGAAAAGTAGAGCAGTTAGTGATATTTCTACCCAGCAGCCAACAGAACATATTACTAAATTAGGAAAGCAATGGCACTGCTTTGGGAACTGCACGTTTTGTCTACTCTTTCTCTTTAGTTCCATGAATTTTTAAATCACAAAACAGTTGGCCAAACACTGGGTATGTCTAGTTGTGTTTTTCCTGAATTTTCCCACACTGTTCAAAATATTGCTTGAGTTTCATTTTTCATTTATTGGCACCACAGGGCTTCTGGGGCAAACCCGAGCTGTCACAGAGTGGTTCTGAGTTATTGTCTGTGTGCCACCACCTTCCTGTTGTAATCTTGTCCTCTGTTACACCAGACACAGCCTCACACCACAGGTATTCCCCCTCCCCGCTAGAGGACAACAGCAGCAGCTCAGCTGCCTGTGCGCCGCCTGGGGAAAATCCGGTGCATTGTTCAAAAGTTAAGGTTATGTAAAAGGCCGTCCATTTCCCATATCCGGTCAGGCCACACCGGGACTTGAGAGACTTACAAACTTTAGCAAAAATATAAGGATATATGATCAGTGCATTAATGGTTTCTCTATAGATAGCATTTCCCACAGTACCTGCAGTTTCACTTAAAATGTTACATGGCACTGTCTTTTCCTTCTTTCTTTTATCTCTCCATCCTGTCTGAAGTTTTCATTATGGTAACAGATCTTTCCACAGATATGAAAAAAAAATCCATCCTTTCTCAAAATGACCTTTCTAAAACATCTGCTCACTCATTTTCCTGTTGAGAGTTACCCCGCGCTTCCCTGCAGTGCCTGCGGTATTCAACTCGAACTTCCCAGGGTGGTCCGGAACTGTGCCATACGGCAGCCACTAGCACAACTAAGCTGAATTTTTAATACTATATAGTTAAAATTAAAGTTTAAAACATTTGACCCAGTTAGTGGAAAATTTAAAAATATATTTGGAAGAACTTGGGTCTGTGAAATCTACCTTTTCAACTGTAAATTTTATGAAATATAAATTCTAGCATTTCTAATGAAAATTTAGCATCTGAATTGAGATCTGCCCCAAGTAGATTTTGAAGACACCCATTCAAAAAAAAGAATGTAAAAATATTAAAAATTTTTTATATTGATTACATGTTGAAATAATACTTAGGATATTAGGTGAAATAAAATATACTGTTAAATTAATTTCACCTGTTTCTTTTTACTTTTTAATGTACTAAAGAATTTAAATTATATATGTGGCCCACACTGTATTTCGTTTGGACAGTGCTGGTCTAGCAACTGTATTGAATGGAGGAGGAAGGAATGAATGAATGGATTCCAGGCCCTTCACACTCTTGCCTCAATCTTGCTTTTCAGTCTAATCTGCCACTACTTTAATTCATCTATTTGGCACTACGTCTCTTGCCAGCATTACGGGGCTCTTTCACGTCAGTGCCTTTTTCCCCTCTCCTCCAGCTGGCATGAACTTCTGTTCATACTTCAGGACCCAGCTCAAACGTCCTCTCCTCTGAAGCCTTTACCTGCCTCCCCAGGGCCAAGCTCTGTGCTCCCAAAGACCTGTTCTTAAGTCCTAGTACCGCACATACTACCTTGCTATGGGTACAGAGTTTCATGTCTTTTTCCTCTTTGAATTCCCAGCATTAATTACCATGCCTTGGATATTAGAGATACCCGATAAACGTCTGCTATGTCAATGACCTTATGTAGGACAGCACCAATTCTCTGCCGGTGGAAACCCTGCTCTGGTGAGACTCCGAGTTAAAGTGGACCCCAGTGAAAGGGGAGCCCCGAGATCGCCAAAGACAAAACTTGCCGTGTGCTTAAAGCAACCACAGAGGAAGAAAATGGAGAATGTGCACGGACGAGCACAAGTCTGGAATTCTCTCCTGCCTGCTGTTTTGGGAGGACACAAGCATGCAGCAGGCACATTTCAACAGGACCACAGGGGTGCAAAGCACATTGCACTGAATCAAAAGCTCTTTGTGGGAATCTGGTGAAGGTCTGACAGTCAGGAAGGCAAGGAGGTGGAGAGAAGACTATTTCAAGCAGTGTCATAAGGAATACATTTATTAAGCCTCTCAGAAACATATGGAAGATTTATGCTTCATTTGTCAAGTGAGAGGATAGAACCTTAGGGCTCCTGTAAGTCAAACCCTCTCCCCTTCAGGCACTTTTCTCTTCATTGCACCAGCAGGAGGGGGTGTGTCTAAATCCAGGTTGCTGAGGGTCAACCAGGGCAGATCAGATTACATCTGCTGATAAGCAAACCCCGCTGACATGGGAGCATTGCTGAAAGAGGCTGACCATCAGGGAGCTGGGAAATCCCAAAAACTTTTTTATATTTCAAAAAACTCTTCCTAGGGCCACATGGAGAGAAAGTAAAGTAGAGATGAATGAGTTAAAAAACAAAACAAAAAAAACAGCCTCTGCTTAAAATAGCTGAGCAGTCTCTTACTAGAAAAAGACATGTTGTTAGTAGATAAAAACCAATCAAACTAAACAAGAAACAACCTAGTTGAATAATCTATAGAGTATCTATATTATGGCATACTATGTAACTATTAAAAAGAAAATATTGGTATATGTATCGATCCAGAGATGTTTCAGAGAAATGTGTACGGGTTGGTAGTAATTACATGAAATCAGAACCATCCTCCCAGCATAGTAGGCTGT
>CM052444.1:54397828-54417925 GCA_028533085.1 Varecia variegata
ATGTATAGTACCTAATACTTGATAATGATAATAAATTACTATGTAACTGGTCTGTGTGTTTACTATACTTTGAGACAGGGTCTTGCTCTGTTGCCTGAGCTAGAGTGCAGTGGCATCATCACAGCTCACTGCAGCCTTGCATTCCTGGGCTCCAGTGATCTTCCTGCCTCAGCCTCCCAAGTAGCTGGAACTACAGGTGCATGCCACCATATCTGGCTAATTTTTAAATATTTTGGTAGAGACAGGGTCTTGTTATGTTGCCCAGGCTGGTCTCAAACGCCTGGCCTCAAGCCATCCTCGCACCTCAGCCTCCCAAACTGCTGGGTACAGGCATGAGCCACCAGGCCTAGTCTATACTATCCTTTTAATAGTTATTTTAGAATGTACCCCTTCTATTTATTAAAAAAAAAAAAAGTTAACTGTAAAACAGCCCCATGTAGGCCCTTCAGTAGGAATTCCAGAAGGCAGGAGATGACAGCTCTGTGCATGCTGCTACCTCTGAAGACCTTCCACTGGGACAAGGTGTGGAGGTAGAAGACAGTGATACTGATGATCCTGACCCTGTGTAGGCCTAGGCTAATGTGTATGTGTCTTAGTTTTTCACAAAAAAGCTTGAAAAGTAAAAACTTTAAAAATAAAACTAAGCTCATAGAATAAGGATATAAAAAAAGAAAAAAATTTTGTACAGCTATACAATGGGTTTGTGTTTTCACGTGTTATTACAAAACAGTCAAAAAGTTCTTAAAAAATTAAAATGTTTATAAAGTAAAAAATCTGTAGTAAGCTAAGGTCAATTTATTATTGAAGATGAAAATATTTTATAAATTTAGTGTAGCCTACGTGTACAGTGTTTATAAAGTCTTCAGTAATGTACGGTGATATCCTAGCCTTCACATTCACTGGCTCAGACACGTTTCAGATCATATCCCTGTCATTAGGTGATGCATGAATATGGAGTGTGATATCTTATCTATCTATCTCCAGTTGGTCCTCCGTATCCGTGGGCTGCGCATCTATGGATTCAACCAACTAGGAATAGAAACTATTTGAGGAAAAAAACCAAAACAATAAAAAAAAATACAAACAAAAAACAATACAGTGTAATAATCATTTACATAGCATTCCCATTGTATTTGGTATTATAAGTAATCTAGAGATGATTCAAATTATATGGGAGGATATGCCTAGGTTATAAGCAAAGACTGTGTCCTTTTATATAAGGGACTTGAATAGCTGCAGATTTTGGTATCTGCTGCAGTCCTGGAACTGATCCTCCACGGATACTGAGGGACAACTGTATACATCTCTCTACTCTTCACTTATTATAGTGAGCATTTATTACTTTAGTAATTTGGAAAAACATCCTTCAAAATAAATCTAATACCAGCCACCAATGAGAACACTTGACCATTTTAACTCAGCTAGGACCACTGAGCCACCTGCTAACACTTCTCCTCTGTTTAACCTATTTGATCTTCCGAGAATCTCAAAGGAAACATCTCCCCTGCCCTTAGCTTGCACGGGGTCTGGCAAGCATCCCCCGACAGCCTCTCCCAGCTTCCCACTAAATAGCCACGAAGACCCATAAAAAGGTGAATAGTCACAGGAATTCTGAAAACGTGGACTGTTACCTATTGTCAACGGGACTAGACCCCAGGATCTGTTCTTGACTCAGAAAACGACCAGATAAACAGGCATGGGTCCTTCTGCTAAATGGCCCTGACTGCTAAAGGAGAGGGTTGTTCTCCCTCCACTCACCACCCCATCTTTTTCTGCATCCAATTTAAGACTGTAATTTAGCAAAAGAATCACCAAGGAGGGAGGGGACCCTTCCAAAACGTGAAGGGCCATTTCAGGTCCAGGAGGGCAAACAGGAATTGCCCTGGGAGCAAGTGCATGGTGGGGGTGCAGAGGGTCCCTGCTTATCACACCTGAGCCCCTCGAGCCCCGTGAGTGCAGGGCTTCCAGACATGGGGACTGCACCCGGAGCTGTGCGTACTATTTGCCTTCCAGCGCGAGATCCGAGCGTGGCCAGTACCGAGTGCCTCCTGAACTGGAGGGAACATAAAGTGGGATCAATGACAATCTGCACACTCTGTGTTGACAGCACTAGCTCCGCAGGATTCCCCCACCCCCACCCCCACTCCTGAATTGGAGGGTGTGGCAGGCTGTAGTTTCCAAAGCTGGCTGCAACAATTTCTCCCATCCCACATACTCTTCTGAATGTGACTTTACCGTTCGCCCATCAAGAGATGAAGTACAATCTGCCTCCCCTCGGACCTGGGCTGTCCCGAGTGCCTTGCTTGTAACCAGTAGAATGCAGTAAAACCAATGCCACGTGACTTCCTAGGCTAGGTCAGCAACAGCCTTGCAGCTCCTGCCTTGGCCTCTCCCCATGCTCTCACCTGGGCTCCCCCCAGGAGCGACGCTGTGAGAAGTGCAGGCCATTCTAGAGCGGCCACGTGTAGGCGCTCAGGTTAACTTGCAGCTGGGGCAGCCCCCAGCCGTTCACTTGCTGCAGCTGAGGCCCCAAATCCCGGACCGGAGAAGAGCCCCCCCCCGCCCCCCGACTGTGCTTTTCTCCAATTTCCTGATGCGCAGAAGCCGTGAATATCAAATAATGCTGGTGGTTTTGGGCCACTAAATTTCGGGGTGGTTTGTTACACAACAACAGATGACTGGAACAGAAAATGAGTAAACTTAAACTAGAGTTTCTGAAAAAAAATACCACAGAAAAAGGCAAAAGACACACTATCCTAGCGACTCTGAAGGAGGGAAGATCTCTGAAAATCCTATAATACAGAAACTGGGGAAATTTTAATAAAATTCTTTGGATATCCAACAGCGAGTATTTACTGAGTACTTTTTCCCTGTGCTACACTCACGATGAAGCTGTACGCAAGACAGACATAATTTTTGCACTAGAGGATTTACTTTCTCTTGGTAGATGTAGAGAAGTAAATAAGTGTGTGTAACACAAAGCAGGATAAATACAAGGATGGAGGAAGAAACAGAGCGCTATAAAAACACACAGGAGGAACAAGGAATGTATAACTGTTGCTGGTTTAAACAGTCTGTAAGAGGACATGGTTGATATGAAAGAAGAACAGGCTTAGACTGAAAAGGCAACCGCGTGAGATGAAAGAATAAGCTAACAAATAAAGATACCATTTGGAAAAAAGTTAACTTCCAAACTTGTCTCTGCCTTTTCCTCTACAACACTAAGTACTTAAAAACAATGGAGCAATATTTACTGATTTTGGTAGAAAAATATTATGACTTACACTATATGCAGTGAAACTGTCATTTGTGTGTAAAGCCACAAGGTATTTTCAGATATTCACAGAGAAATTGAACTAAAAATTAGTTTGAGTTACTTTAGCCAACTGAAAGAAGAATTAAGATTAAGAATTTAGTACAGAGAATTCAAGGTATAAGAATAATCTTGGGTTTTATTTTGCTTGTGTTAGGCCCCAAAACTTAGGAATCAAGTCAATTATGAATTATTAAGTGGATTTTGCAGGCAAGGGTTGAAATTTGACCCAATAGTGCCTTCTGCTTCCACTTTTCTCAGTAATACCAGAAACTGCGTTTCTCACATTTTATCCCTCAGTTCACAGGGAGTCTCGGGCCAGGTTGGATGACCACCCAGAACAATGGGGACTGTTGCATTTCAGGACTTAATAAAAATGGTTAAACTACTTATGAAGTAGAGACACTGCAGCAGCAGAATTGCTGAGCAAAAAAGCTTATTTCTCCTTTACAAAAGCAGAGTTGCCAAGGAACTTGATGTTTTTCATCTGCAAAGTTCATGTTTAATGAATCACTAGACTTGTTATTTTTTAAATCAATTTATAGTAGTAAATAACACAGGGACAGACAATCTATTACAAGCCCTCTTCGTCTGTGCCCTGGGGTGTTTCTGGCCTAATTATGCCATGAGCTAAATATGTGTAAAAAGGAGAACAACAAATGTAAGAAAATATACCAAATGTTCATTAGTGATTATCTTTGGGTAGAATAATTCTGGATAATTTTTATTTGTATCTTTATACTCTTAAATTTCCTAGTTTCTTTTTTTTAAACAATGTGTAGTTACTTGTATAGAGAAAAAGAGGCTTTAAATATCAATTTACACAATTCTGTAAATGCCACTTGAGGTAGGCATTTCTGTGGTTTGTCTAAGTTCACAATGAGCCCTTCTCTTCTGGGAATTCCTTGTCCCCCACACCCATCACAGGGAAGAGTCCCAGGTACCCATGTTCGTATCAGTCAGGTCTTAAATGTTAGCTCCTCAGAGAGACTTTGCAAACAGCTCCCCCAGCACTTCCCCACAGCAACTCTGTTTTATCCTCAGAGCTCATGAGTAGCTGTTTTATTTTCTTGTCCACTGTTTTTCTCCTTTCAGAGAGGGGCTGTGTCTGTCTTGTTTACTGCTGCGTCCCCAGCACCAAGAATCGTATGTGGCACATAGTACGCACTCAGTAAAATAGTTGTCACAGAACAAATGAAAGAGCCCATGTGACCCTGCTTGCCTGTGCATAGCTAACAGGCCAAGGGAGACCCTGGGCGGACAAGGCCAACCGGAACACCTCTCGAGAACCTGAAACTGCAAATCAGAGACTGTGAGAATGTGTGAAGGTGGAAGGTGTCAGGGGCCATATGCTGGCTTCTGGGCCAGAAAAAGAGTCACGTGGCCTAGAAACAAGGAACAGGCATGTGTGAGCAGCAGCGGGGAGCATTCCAGGGCCTGGTCCCGCAGGCCTCAGGGGCCTGCTGCGTTTCAGCCTGGAGTCACATAACCTTATGGTTAAGCTCTAGGTTTCAGGTTAGGCCAGCTGGAGTTGGGACCTGTTACCTACAACCAAAGAGACCAGGTCAACAGCACCTATTGTCACCATCATGTTTCACAAATGCACAGCAAACGGATTTGGGGGAAACACTCCAGTGGTGGGACCAGCAGGCAGTGCAATGACTCACCAGTCTTCCAAGTTGTGCCCGGGGCTTTCTGACGCCCAGGCCAGGATCTTCTTCACAAGGGAGTCTTTGGCTGGGGAATTGTGCTTTTCATCCCCAAATGCTGCATTTCAATAATTTGTTCCAATGGAAGCGCTCTCACTCAAGGTGAAAGCAGGCTTCCTCCTGTGGGCGAACCTAGCCAGCTGGGCGTCACTGGCCCACTGCCGTCTTAAGCGGCGTCCAGACGGGGTAGGCGGTGCCGAGGCTGATTAACGGCATCTGCCCCAGGTGCACGGAGGAACGAGATGGGATGGAGCAAAGTTCTGTTCTAATTCTTTCTCATGTGCAAAGCAAAGCTTTGCTTTATGAGACGGAGGAAAACGGAAAGTCACGGGATACACTTGTGTCACATACACTTTTCTCCCTTGAGTGTATAAGTGTGTAAGTAGTTCTAACTTTATTGTATAAGGATGGCATAGTGAGGACACAAAGAATAAGGCAGTGGCTGTGTAAATTCTGCTTTGCCTTTTACATTAACCTCGTTTGAAATCTCATTGCACTTTCTTTGGCTAGCTGGTGGCCAAAAGGGCTGTCATGGAGGCTGGTGGGGGAGGGCGGGTGGCGTCAGCTGACAGTTCCACACTGCGGGGCAGAGGCCTGATGGAGGTGCCTGTGGACCATTTCACCCTGAGGCTCCAATTCCTAAATAAATCTCACTCGGCTGCTGATTTGTCCCACTTGTCTTCTTGATAGTGCATCCACCACCCCCACCTGGTTTTTAGAAAGCTCCTTAACTGGCCCGGAAGCCCACCTGGGTGAGCAGCCCTGTCCTGGGCTCCGTGAACCAGTGAGGCAGGGAGAAGGGGCAAGAGCCCCAAGAGCCGAAGGAGCCAGACGAAAGCTGTTACTTGGAAACCACAGGGAGATTGAGCTGATGCAAGACGGCTGGGCACAAGCCCAGAGCCAGACAACACAAGGGGACAGGGCTCTCTCCTCCAGCGGCAGCAATCCCCTGCCCTCCCCTGCTTCTCCCCCAGGCCCCCTCCAGCGCCCCAGCTGCTGGCAAACCCCACAGGTCCAAGCAGGCGATTCTGTTTCCTGGGCCCGGCATGGGCCGTCTCTACAGTAGGTGCCTGGAGCTTGTTTATCTTTGCAGCTGTGTGGGTGGCAGACAGCCCTGGGCAGAGGAAGTGGACAAGCAGCCTCCCCCAGAGGCCCTCGGGGGTCCTGAGGGCCGAAGCCCACGCTGCTCTGCCAGCCAGGCTGGAGTGGTTTTAAATATTTTCGACGTGGATCATTAAGTGTTACCTCACCATGGACCCAGCTGCCAGCATCTCCAAAACACAGGGGAAGCTGGAGAGATGAGCCAAAGGACACTGGAACTTTCTTTTCCTACTATTAAATGAAACTGGTAGGAGGCTATTGCTTTGGACGAGGCCCCTGTACTGGGCCCAACAGACCAAACCAATATGGAGTCTTTCATGCTAAATGAAACTAATTAACTAAGTAACTTGGGCGTATACTCATGTAGCAGATGGCTGAGTTTCGGGTAGTTACAGCAGCTGAGCTCTAGGCAGTCGTAGGCAGCCAGCTGATTCAACTAAGGCTGGAACCAATTAAGCTCTAGACCTCACTTCTGTTTCCATCCACAGACACTGCCTGACCACGTGGCTGGTTCTTTGAAACTTTTCTGCTTCCTGAGGGCTGCCGGATTCAAGAATTGTGAATAAAAGCCACTTAAGATCTTCACTAAATTTGTTGTAATTTTGTCTTTCTGACACCACTTAGAAAGTTCTAAGGAAGATTCCAGAAATCAGATTTACCTGAGAATGCTGTTAGCTCTATATCCATTTGCCAATTGTTTGAGAGTTTGTAGAATTCAGATTGGAATAATACAAGCGAAAGATAAAAGGGATTTTCTGACTGTAAAAGTGGTTAAATCCAGAATTACTTAGGGATTTTCCCACCTTTAAACATCTTAAAAGTGGAAGAAACTCCTACCTGGATAATTTCTGTGTATGTTCTAGGCTGCACAAAAGGTGGAAATCACCGACTATAATCTTGGAAAGACCTTTGCGACCCTGAATTCTTAAGATCTTGCTCTTATGTAATGCACTTTTTGTTTGTTTTTTAAAGATTTAAGTCTTTGTGAGGCAGCCAGAGGTTACATGAAGCACAGCAAATAGGTTTTATCTTGCACATCGAGTCCTATTAAGTGGGAGCAGCTGCCCAAGGTGCTGCGTTAACCAGCACTCTCAGGCCACAGCTGGGTGCCGCAGGAAGGCGTGCGGGATGGATGAGCAATGGCTGCCATGGATGTGGAGGGTGGAGATGATGGCTCTCATGCCACATATGTGACATCCCTGAGTTAAGTGGAGAAGCACCTTTCAGCCTTCTGTACCCAGGGCTGCTTAGCATTCTGGAAAATGGACTATTAAAGGGGTTAGAAGATAATAATTCATTATCAGTGGTTTCCCCCAAGGAATTGACAATCTACTTGCCTCGGAGACAAGTTTGTCATTTACAGATGATGCCTCCTATCCTGTGAACGGCAAGAGGCAGAGCCCCACTCTCCCCATTCTGGTTTGGGTCCTCAGGACTTTGTTCCTGGATGCTGTCCCAGCCTCCCAGTGGTCTCTCGACTCCCTTTCTTGGGTCCATTCCCCCAAGGCTGCTGGAGTGAGCTTTCTAGATCAAAACCTTCCTTAGAAGGTTCCTTAGAACTTTCAAAGTTAGTGGTGTCAAAAAGACAAAATTACAACAAATTTAGTTTAAAGATCTTAAGTGGCTTTTATTCACAATTCTTGAATCGGGCAGCCCTCAGGAAGCAGGAAAGTTTCAAAGAACCAGCCACGTGGTCAGGCAGTGTCTGTGGATGGAAACAGAAGTGAGGTCTAGAGCTTAATTGGTTCCAGCCTTAGTTGAATCAGCTGGCTGCCTACGACTGCCTAAACCCTGGTTGTATCTGTCCCCTTCAGGAGTTCCCACAACTCACAGGACAATTATTTGCTCCTGCCTAAGGTTCATCTTGACCAAGCCCCCGCTGGCCTCTCCTTCCCCACATCCTGTCCCTCTTTTCCTTCACGTCACAGCTAGGCTGAGCCAGTCGCCCCTCCTGACCTGCTCCCTCAGTGTGGGCGGCCCTGCTACCCTCACAGCACCCCCACCCAGAGACTCAGCCTTCCTAGATACCTTGGCTCTCCCCTTGGACTGGATGAAAGAGCCCCCACAAGCCACTCTGGGCCTGCTTTGACCCCAGATTGCCCCCGCATGTTTGCCTCCCCTACTAAGCCCTGAGCTCCGCAGGGATGGAAGAATCTTATTATCTGCATCCAAACTACTAGGGCAATGGACGGACCACAGGTGTCTGACATATGCTGATGGAATGGGTGGAAGAATGGGGATTGGGTAGTTTTCCCAAATTCATGAAATTAATGGTGGCTCAGCATACAGCTCATGACCATGAAGTTGATACTACCATTTCCCCACAGTATCTGCATTGTTTCCCCTCATTACCTGCTCTCCTGGCCCCATATGTGGCTTCTCCCCAAAACATTAGTTATTGCAAGAAATTAAGACAAAGGAGCCAAGTGCCAATTGTGAATTCTGCAAAACTCTAGAAGTTCAAAGTCATTGAATCTGAGGTCCAGGAGAAACCTTTCAGATCCTGTTCAACTGAGGTCCTAGAGGTCACCCAGAAAGTCCGTCTCATCCATGCCTCCCTCCCTCCCTCTCCCTCTCCCTCTTTTGGAAAAATGCGTTGTTTTCAGCAGCTATAATGGCACCTGTGAAAATTATATGACCAACGTTTTATGGTCCATATGATGACAAATATTTAATTTTGATGGAGACAAAAGTGAAGTGAGTAAGGGACTCATTTTGGCCCCAATTCTGCAGCTGCATGCAGCCCTAACTCCCAGATCGTTTAACCCAACTTTCCCAGCTTTTTCTGTTTCTTGGGGAGCAGGGGGAAAAAGAGTGGCTCATTTAGAGGGGGCAGTGGAATGACTTGCCTTCTGTAGCTGTGTTTTCGTCTCATAGTAGGTGATCACCGGGATGGACGCGCGGTAGTAGGCTTCCAGGCGCTTGGCGATGGTCTTGGTCGTGTCGTCTGAGGGCGGGCTGCTCTGGCTCCTTTGGAGAAGGCGGTTGGTCATGGTGTCTGCCGAGCAGTCCATGCAGATCACCAGGTGTGGGTGTCCAATCTGGGGGGTAGGGGGAGCAGAGCACAACACGGTCAGAAATGTCACTCTGTTGACGTTTTGGAGCGGCCTGGGGCCTCTAGTTCTTTCCTTTCTTGGCCTTCTGGCTCCACTCAAGGTCCCAGAGCTACATCACGACACAGCTGGAACTGGACTCCAGGCTCCTCGTTTCCACAGGCTGTGTCAGAGCCCCCATCTGTCCAATCACCTCACGTGACGTGGGGACTATATGCTACCCAGTGCAGCCACAACCTGTCCTCCACACTAAGGGGAGGGGGTGTGTGTGTGTGGTGTTTCCTCCTGCGTGAAGCCTTCCCTGATCTACTGCGGCAGAGCTAACCACTTCTCCTCAGTGCCACCATGGTACCTTATAGCAGCATCGTCGTGGGCAGTGGCTGTGTTCTGTGGGGCCAGCGGAGCATAACGGTTGAGCACACAGGGTTGGAGTCAGGCCGCTTAGGGTCAAATCCTGGTGTGATGACTTGTCTCCAAGAGGGACTTCACCAATTCCTCACCTCACTTTACATGTAAACTACTCCCCCACCCAGACGCAGAGCCCTTCCCTCCACCCCCTTGAACCTGAGCTGACCTGTCACTGTTTAACTTTTGACCAACAGACTATTCTAGTAATGCTGCCACATACTTTTAGAGGCTAGGTCATAAGACATTTTGCAGTTTCTGCCTTGTTTTGTGGAACACTTGCTGTGGGGGAAGCCAGCCATCCTCTATGGTGTCCAACTGCCCTGCGACTGCCAAGCAGTGAGGAGGCCCAAGCTAGCCACACGGACAGGCCGTGTGGACAGAGATGGCCGACCAGCCCCCAGCTGATTTAATACATCCCAACCCCAGCTCTAGACGGTGTACCCAGCCTTAGCCACTGCAACCCGGTAAGGGGCCCCAGGTGAGAACCAGCCAGGTGAGCCCATCAACCTCCAGAACCATGAGAGATAATAACAAATTGTCCTTTTTTAGATTTTTTAAAATCTATTTTTATTTTTTATTTTTTAGAGACAGTCTCACTATGTTGCCCATGCAGAAGTGCAGTGACCATTCACAGGAGCGATCATGGCACACTGCAGCCTTGAACCCTGGGCTCAAGCCATCCTCTCGCCTCAGCCTCCCAAGTAATTGGGACGACAGGTACATGCCACCATGCTGGCTTACAGATCGTTCTTTTAAACTGACTTCATCATTCACTAAAAGTGTCACCCAACTTCTATGCACCTCAATTTTCTCATTTGTACAATGAGATGATTATAGTTCTGTGAAGATTAAATAAAATTAAATGAGGTAATGCAAGTATGCTGCTTGGCACATAGCAAACAATCAGTATTCACTGTTATGCTTTGCGCTACTGGGCTATGTTCTCTGTTTGCAGGGATTAGGAATCCTCTGTCCCTGGTCCCAAGTCTTGCACACAGTAGGTGATTAAGGTATGTTTTAATGAGTGAATGATGCTGATATGATCTGTGACATGAATTTTCTCATCTCTGCATCTTGCTCTGAGCTGTTTTTTTTGACTCTGGTGTCCCTGGGGCACATCAGCTCTGCCTCTGCTATCAACTCCAACCCTGGATCAAAAGAAACCATTGCCCACTCCTGACCTAGCCATTCAGACCACGAGGAAAGGGCTGCCACCCACCGTGGAAGTGCGTGGATGGGATGAGAACAGAGGTGAGAGAACCTTTAGGCAACACACAGAAACAGTTGCTAGAAAGTTTTGATCAAACATTTGAGGGATGTACTTTAAGGAACAACATGGGAAAAATTCCCCAAAATCTAGAAGAGTGAAATAAACCTCTAGAATATATCATGCAACTTTTCTGAGAGTATTAATTGGAAGAAAAAAATGAGAATTGTGCAGCAAGAAAGGCTGAGCGAGGGTTTAGGAGAAAATGATACTTGTTGACCAGCAGAGGGCGAGCTTGGGAGGCAGCTTAATGTTCAGTCAGTTCTGCTTCCTGAAACAATTTCAGGTTAGGGCTGCATGAGGTGGCCAGGTGATTTTTCCAACTGTGGGGTCATTTTTCAGGCCACTTGTGGGGGCAGGAAAGATAATTCAGTGACTCATTCGGGTACAAACTGAGATAATGTGTATCTGAGCAGTAGCTGGAAGTATTATAGATGACCCTCTGGACCAAAATAAGTGTGGGCAGACAGGTAGATCTGTCTTCCCCACAGGTTCCCAGAGTGTGGCCCATGGACCAGCAGTGTATCATTTGGGAGCTTATTAGAAATCCAGTCTCTGGGAGGCCGAGGCAGGAAGATTGCTTGAGGTAAGGAGTTTGAGACCAGCTTGAGCAAGAGCGAGACCCCTGTTCCATATCTACTAAACACGGAAAAAATTAGTCAGGTGTGGTGGCACATGTCTGTAGTCCCAGCTACTTGGGAGGCTGAGGCAGGAGGATTGCTTGAGCCCAGGAGTTTGAGGCTGCAGTGAGCTGTGATGACAGGGTGACAGAGCGAGACTCTATCTCAAAAGAAAAAAGAAATGCAGAGTCCCAGGCACAACCTGACTTACTGAATCGGAGTCTGCATTTTAACAAGATCCCGAGGTGATTATTCACAACGTACTAGAGAAGCTTCTCCACCACGCTGTCTCCTTGTGCCAGAACTGTGGGGTCTGCTCTAACTTCTCTCTCCCGGAATCAGCGCTCTCTTCCTGCATAAAAAGCTACCGAGCAGTCATTCCATTTGTCTGAGACTTGAGCCACTTGTTTTTTTTTTTTTTTGAGACAGAGTCTTGCTTTGTTGCCTGGGCTAGAGTGAGTGCTGTGGCGCCAGCCTAGCTCACAGCAACCTCAAACTCCTGGGCTTAAGCGATCCTACTGCCTCAGCCTCCCGAGTAGCTGGGACTACAGGCATGAGCCACCATGCCCTGCTAATTTTTTTCTATATATATTTTTAGCTGTCCAGATAATTTATTTCTATTTTTAGTAGAGACAGGGTCTCGCTCTTGCTCAGGTTGGTCTCGAACTCCTGGGCTCAAACAATCCACCCGCCTCGGCCTCCCAGAGTGCTAGGATTACAGACGTGAGCCACCGCGCCCGGCAGAGCCACTTGTTTTAATACTTAAATTTTTCTTGTTGTTTGGCAAGTCTCAAACCTGTGTGAGATTACCTAAAAATTTTTGAAATGTTTGAGTAGGTATTATCTCTGGGTGGTTAGTTATTCTTTGTTTTATACTTTTATGTATTGTTTCATATTATATAACTTTTATTTGTACAGTCAAAAAATGTACATTATTTTAAAAAACTGTAACAATTTATTGAACACCTTATGTAGGCTTAGAAATGTGTAAAAGTACTTTTCAAGGATCCCATCCAAACTTCCCAACAATCACTGAGTTAGGTATTTTCAACCTGCATTTCATAGAAGAAGAAATTGAGATCTGCAAAGTTAAATGACTTGCCTGCCAGTGGTGAGTTACAAAGCCAGGCTCTGAATACAGGCCTGTTTACACCAGAGCCACTCTAACCAGGGGTTCTCAACTGGGATGGGGGGTGGAGATGGTGATCAGAAACACTACTCCTCCCTCATAGTCCTTCTGCCCCAGTCACACACACCTACATGCACACAGACCCCTCCTCCCCTTCCCCAATATACCATGCTGGATACTGAAGGCACAGATCATTAATTCAATGGGGGGAAACCAGCCCCGGGAATAGAAGATAGGAAGGTCATAGAGAAACCACACACAGACTTACCCCTAAGTGGTGGACATTAGTTTGTGTTTGATTTTTAGTGAAGTCATACACAGTAAACCAAGTAAATCCTCAAAGGACCTTGCATCTCAGAGAACTCAGCCATAGGTATGCAAAAGTGTCACCCTACCTAACTGAACTGGATTTTTTAAGGCAACAGATTAGTCCCGTGCATCAGGCATACCAATCTCTGTGACACAGAAAGGTTGGTGAGATTCCTGTAGGCTGGTTAAAGCCTCTCACAGGCTTGACTGGGCTTCAAATGAAGCTGCAGGCCTGATGCACACACAAGAAACACTATGCTTTCAACCAAGCTGATTACTCTGAATCTCTGGGGCAACTTGGATGTCCTTATCTGTCTTTGCCAAATTTCGAATTAGTTTCTTGCCTATAATTTGGAGGAGACTACAAATGATGGGGTCCCTGCAGGGTGTAGATGAGTCAATGGTAGCTCATTCTGTGTTTGTGGCATCTTTATTCTTCTGGTCAGATTTAAAGAAGGTGTTCATTTTGGAGGGCTGGATATGTTCTCTTGCACACCTACTTTATTGATATTAGAATCTTCTAAAGTTACTATACCTGAGAACAAAGACTCTTGGTCTCTGTAAGCCTCTCCCAGCAGAATGTAAAAGACTGTCCTTGTACATGTCTAAACATCTCACTTAAGGGTTGTAGGTTCAGTAATGAAATGGGCCCTTGTATATTTTTTGAAATGGCATCATGAATTTTAGCAACAGTTGAAACTGTCCAGTCACCATATTGGTGACTCTTTCTCACTCCTCAGTTCTAATCAGGTTTCTTCTCTGCCACATTCTAAAACCTGTCTGAATGAGGATCACAGTGGGAGAGGAAGTTTTGTTTCACTTTAGGAAAGATAACATGGATCATTTCTATTCATACTTACTCAAAGATCAGGGGATAGACTGGCCCGCATAGAGCCCTGAGCTCACCCTAACTAGGTTATAAGCAAAGGAGAAAGAAGTGAGGGAGCAGGGATTTTAGAGGTTTGTATGAAGTGTGATTAGAACGTAAGTGACCCTAGCCAGGCGTGGTGGTGCATCCCTGTAGTCCCAGCTACTTGGGAGGCTGAGGTGGGAGGATAGCTTGAGCCCAGGAGTTTGAAGCCAGTCTTGGCAACATGGCAAGAACCTGTCTCAAAAAAAAAAAAATTAAACCTTGAAAAAAGGGAAAAGATAGAGTAAAAAAACAAACAAACAAACAAAAAAAAGTGACCCTAAGCTAGGTAATATTTTATAGGCTTTTATAGCTTAGAAAGCATATTTATATATGTCATGTCATTTGATTTTCATGAAACCCTTTATTTTATTTGTTTATAGAGATTTTTTTTATATTTGCTATGTTGCCCAGGCTGGTCTCAAAATCCTGGCCTCAAGCAATCCTTCCCCTCCCAAGCAGGCCAAAAGTGCTGAGATTATAGGTATAAGCCACTGCGCCCAGCCCACTCAAAACTCTTTAAATAAGGGTTGGTGGCAGGAATTATCATCTCCATTTTACAGAGGTGGAATCTGAAGTTGAGTGACTTGCCCAGGGCCACCCTGATATACAGCAGAGGTAAAAACCCAGATTTTCCGATTTCAGGGCACGAGTGTGACATACTTTAAAGATGTTACCTCGGGAGGCTCTGTGTGGATCCCAATAGAGCTAACATCGCTCAAAACGGTGTGGAACCCCATAGGCCTAAGTTCTGGGATTTGCCTTCAGACCCCGTTTATAAAAAGCCCCAAAGGAAGAATAAGGATTATAATTTAATTTCGTTTTTGTTAGCACCCAGTAGTTGACTGCCCCCCCACCCCGCAAGAAAAAGAAAGAAAAGAGAGAGAGAGAGCAAGAGAGAGAGAGAAAAGCCCATATTTATTTACTATACATCTTATTCTTGACCATTTGAGGGTTTTAAAAGAATAGTCTACTACCTCTGAGAGCACTAAAAGCAAAACAAACAAACAAACAAACAAACAAAATACTTCTATTTCCAGCACGTCCCAGCAAGTTCATGACCTGTCCTGACTTTCCTGGCGGCCCTCTCAGGGCTCTTCTGATCTAAGGAAAGTGGGAAATCCCTAGTAGGGTGCTCACTGCCCTGAAGCCTGAACCTCAATAAATGCTGTTGAAAGTTAAATGACACTGATTTGGCAATGATTTCTTGGACATGACACCAAAAGCATAGGCAACAAAAGTATAAATAGATAAATGGACTACATCGAAATTAAAAACTTCTGTGCATCAAAGGGTGTGATCAAAATAGTGAGAAAGCAACATGTGGAATGGGAAAAAAATCTGCAAATCGTCTATTTGATAAGGAGTTAACATCCAGAATATATAAAGAACTCCTACAGCTCAACAACAAAAACAACTTGATTAAAAAAATGGGTAAAGGACTTGAATAGACATTTCTCCAAAGAAGATACACAATTGACTAAAAAGCACATTTTTTGAAAAGATGCTCAACATCACTAATCGTTAGGGAAAAGCAAATTGGAACCACAAAGAAGGCCAGGCATAGTGTCTCTCACCTGTAATCCCAGCACTTTGGGAGGCTGAGGCAGGAGGATTGCTCAAGGCCAGGATTTTGAGACCAGCCTGAGCAATAGAGCAAGACCCCATCTCTACCACTACCAACAACAAACCACAATGAGATACCATCTCATACCTTTTAGGATGGCTACTATTAAAAAAAAAACTCAGAAAATAACAAATGTTGGTGAGAAGAAACTGGAATCCTCATGGATTGTTGGTAGGAATGTAAAATGGTGCAGCCACTGTGGTTGGCAGTATGTATATATGTGTACAGTACGGTGGTTCCTCAAAAAATTGAAAGTAGAATTACCACCTGATCTAGCAATTTCATTTATGGGTACATACCCAACAGAGTTGCAAGCAGGCTCTCAAAGAGACCCATGCTTCTAGCAGCATTATTCACAATGGCCAAAAGGTGGAAGCAACCCAAGTCTCTACCATGGATGAATGGATAAACAAAATGTAATATAGACATACAGCGGAATGTTATTCAACCTGGAAAAGGAAGGAAATTCCGACACATGCTACAACGTGGACGAACCTTGAGGACATTTTGCAGAGAGTAGAATGGTGGTTGCCAGGGGCTGGCTAAAGTGGGGAATGGGGAGTTGTTTAATGGGTACAGCATTTCAGGATAGCAAGATGAAAAGAGTTTTGGAGATAAACGTTGGTGATGGTCGCACAACAATAATGCCATTGAAATGTACATGTAAAAGTGGTTAAGAGGATAAATTTTGTTATGTAGATTTTGCCACAATTTTAAAAAGTAGAACAATCCTCCTAATTCCATTTTTAAACAACTAGTTGATTTGTATTGAGGTTTGTGGGCATGAAGTGGTTTGTTTCACGGGAAGATGTTCATTAGAATTCTGGTCCATGAGTGTCTCCCAGCAAGAACTCCCTGGAACTGCCACAGCCACAGGGCTCTGCGACACAAATGCACTGCTCCGTGCCCACCCCCAGCTTGCTGATGGAGGCTCTGGAGCCAAGGCACAGCCAGAGCCGGCCCAGGGCCCGCCCTTGCAAACAAGACTTGGGCATTTTTTTCTTTGACTCTGGTTTCACATAGGAAACGTAGCAGGAGGGGAGCAATTGACTTTTAAATATTTAGATATTTAACTTCTGAGGAAGGTAAAGGAAACAGAGGCTCAGAAAGAGGTCAAACTAAACCCCAGGAGACACACAAACACAATTCACCTTAATCAATGTTGCTAGAGGTGGATGGAGATAGGTCCCCAAAATCCTAATCCTACTAGCAATTGTTACTTACTAGTAACTGTGTGACCACCGGCAAGTCATTAAACTTCTCTGGGCTTAACTCACCCCCTTTAACATGAGAACTATATATACATCTAAAAAGGTTATTTAAAAAATATCAAATGAAAGAATGTATATGAAAATGTTCCAAAACTAGTCTAAAGAGATATCTCTATAAGGGAACCTCTCTGGATCTATTCTGGTTCAGGGAGTTGCCTAATTTTTTTTTTAAAGAGCTATCTCTAAAGGTTTGAATTTCTTGTAGGTTTTAGAGTCAGTCTCTGTTTAATAAATGGGACAATTGTACTCTTCTTGCATATGGACTTTGTAAAATTGCAGGTGCTGCGTATAAAGTGTATAGCACAGGATCTGGCCCCAAGTAGGTTCAATACATGGGCAGCTTCGATGGTTTTCATTTCCTGCTGCTCCCCTGAGTGACCCTGACCCACCCTCCTCTCTAGGAGAGGATGGGGTTGGGGAGGTTGGGATGGTGGGAGGATGAAGTGATGCGTAGTTTCGATTCTACCTGTCCAGCATCCATTCCCCTATCTTGTGAGGGCAGCCCTACTTCTCCTGGGGTAATTTTCCTTCCCACTTTCAGTCTGTGTGGTTCAGGTGCGGTGCCTGTACCCCTCCTCCCTTCCCATCCGCCCTGGTCCTCCAGGCTGGGCCAAGCAGCATATTCCCTGCCCTTGCCCTTGGCCGCAGTGATTGGTTCAGTGATGATGGGGCTGTGACCTAACCCAGGACAACGGAGCACAACCCCTGGGTCTTTTGCTGGACCCACTGGGGAACAGAAACATGCTTCTTGTTGAGGTCACTTAGATGGCAGCATATAAGCCTGGATCAGGAAGAAAACGAGGCCAACACAATGGAAGTAAAATTCAGGAGATAAAGAGAATCAGACAAATGATGAATAAATTTGAATACCTAGATTCAAACAAGTCTGAACCTCTACTGGATGCCTTAGTAAGTCAATAAATCCACCTCTCTACCCCTCCTTTTTTTTTTTTTTTTCTAGTTTGAGTTTTGACTAATGTAATGGGGAAAGGGATAGCCTTTGAATTTAACCCCCAACTTCAATGATGTTCCCTATGTTCCTTCTGGAAGGATCCCCATAATGACAGCTCACCCTGCGTCCGAACTCTTCCCCTTGCCTCACTTCCCGAGGATAGCCGTCAATCAGGAAGCCCTCGGCGCCGCTGAGCCTGGCCACCATGGCCTCCTTCAGCAGCTCCACAACGATGCCCTGGAGCAGAGGGAGAGGGGTCAGGACCTGAACGCTTCCACAGCACAACAGTAGAAGCACCACAAGTCTCCTTCAGTCATCCCACTGGGGAGGGAGGAAGGTCAGGTAAGATTAACAGCGGACAGCAATATGCCATATTTCACCTCGCCTCCCCCCGCCCCCCACAGTTGAATGTCTATGAAATTGTCAGGTATCTTACAAGCAGTGCTGGGTCATAGTTTAACTGTTAGTGTTTTTTCTTACTGGTATAGTCTTAGCAGGTATATTTTACTGAGGTGTCTTAAAATAATGACAGATTAGATGAAATATGACAGCCACATTTCATATGGTAGCACTCCAAGAATTAGGCATAATGGCAGTTTAAAACTAGACAAAACAAAATGCATTTCACTGTTAATTATTTTTCCAGTAAATATTTTATAAAATTTAATATCCATTGACTTTGGAAGACTTTCAGGAGATGTTTACTTTTCCAGTAAATATTTTCTAAAATTTGATATCCATTGACTTTGGAAGACTTTCAGTAGCATTTTCTAGCAACATGCTTTCTCTGTTAAAAATTTTGATTTAACACGTGCTTATGGAAAATAAGGGAAGAGGGATACATGGAGGTTTGGGAATGGGTGTAGAAAAAATGCAATCAGCTGCTAAAATGGAGGAATTCCCTGTTCTCTGGCTACCGGGCTTTTGACAAAGGTTTAGGGAATGCAGCCATCATAAATATGGTCAGAACCTATGCCTGGATAATCATGAGTTAACTCCTCATGAAGTTAATTTTCTAACAAGGAAGACAGACAATAGATGAACAAATAAATATGTCATCAGGAGTCAGCTGGAGATAACTGATGGGCACAAAATAAAAGCAGGGCAAAGAGATACTGAATGCCGAGGGTGCTATTTTAGATAGGGTGGTTCAGGGAAGGCCTTTTTGATAAAGTGACATTTAAGTGGAGATCTGGATGAAGTAAAAGAGAAAACTATGTGATTATATGAAGGAAGAAGGCTCAGGGTGACGAAATAGCAAGTGCAAAGGCCCTGAGGCAGGAACAATGAGGAGGCCAGTGGCTGGGTGGGACAGAATGAGGTGTGAGTGGTGGGAGATAACCCTGGAGAGGAAGCTGGAGGCCAGGGCCACAGGCAGGACTCTGGATTTCATGCTAAGTGCAGTGGGGAGCCATTGGAAGCTTCAGAGGAAAGGAATAATGCAATTTGGTAAACATTTAAAGAAATCACTTTGGCTACTGTGAAAAGAGGAGGCTACAGGGGGGAAAGAAAGGGCACAGGGAGGCCAGTAAAGAGGTGATAGCAACAGTCTGTTTTCCTCTCATGAGGACTGTTCCAGCTTCCAGGCGGCTGGCTAGAGAGGACGAAGAAAGCTCTGTAAGCAAACAGGGATTGTATTGTGCAAGCCCTAATTACAGAGCCTAGCAAAGGACCTGGTGTGGCGCAGGAATGAATGTTTTTTTATACCCGTGGCATCCCGCTTCTCAGGGACGGATGGTAACTTGAAAAGAAAAGATATTAAACAAGGACATTCTTTACTTGTATTACATAAGGAAGATACCAAATTTCAAGATAATGCTATCGTACCTCCCAGAAAAAGACCAAAACATTATTTTCTGTTTTCTGGGGGCTTCTAATTCTAGGCTCTACTGCACCACACTCACCATTATCTTGAAGATTTTTAAACTCTACAGTGGGGACGAATTTGGGGGGAAATGTGAAATAGGCTAACACTTTAGGGGCTGCCAGAGCAACAAGGCAGAAGAAGGGAACTGGGCTGCACAACTTGGTCAGGCAGATGGCTTGTGCTGTAGCACTGCCTGCCTCTGGACTGTCGCATAGGGGAGAAAAAAAACACAGCTATAGTCCCGTTGGGTTTCTTTGTTCCAGCAGCTCAGACTCATTACAACAGTCCCACAGGTCTGCCCAGACAGGGAAGGCAGGTGTGTGGGGCAGGTCGCGTTGCTTACTGAGGGTACCAGGTCTCCACGTTCCATGATGTCTCTGATCAATTTGCTTCTTTCAGACTCTGACGCCAGCTCATTACGCAGGAGCTCACCAGTTGAGAGATGCGTAAATCCGTATTTTTCCGCCAGCTTCTCACATTGTGTGCCTTTGCCAGAGCCAGGGCCACCTTGAAAAGAAGTCATGTATCAGACATGCATCCCAATTCTGGTGCCTCATTTTT
>CM052444.1:54428184-54457809 GCA_028533085.1 Varecia variegata
TTGGGCTTCTGTATTCTCATCTGAAAATAAGCGTGTTGACTGAAAATAAGCTTAGTGTTGTTTCAAGGTCATTTCTAGCACTATCATTCTACTCTTTGTCAGAGAACTTGGAGAATATTTGTGCTTGCAGTCCATTTGTGTACAAATACAAAACCACAACAAAAAAAGGAAGTGAGGATATTAAGACAAGTAGGAGCATTTGTGGTAGAATATGTTAGTTGGATTGCATCTGAGGTTTTGTGTTCATTTCTGGACCACACTGTGGAAACTGAAAGTCTTACACATTGTGATGGGAATATAAAATTGGTACAACTTTTCTGAAGGGCAATTTGGTAATATAAGTAAAAAAGTATTAAAAGTTTTCACATCTGTGAAATTTATCCTAAAGGGAAAGAAAAATCACTGCTTTAGTTACATAGATATTCATTACAGTATTTTTAATGAAAGCAAAATATTAGAAAAAATAATGCATGACAATAGGAATAAAATGAATAAATTATATAGTAATATACAGAAATAGGTTGCAATCATTAAAATGATGTATTGAAAGAAGGCAGATACAAAAGAATACACACAGTATAATTCCATTTATATAAAATTATAAAATGTCTACAGTAACCCTTGCAGGGAGCAGTGATTTGAAAGGGGGCACAAGGGAGGCTTTTGGGGTGCTGGTCATGTTCAATTTCTTGATCTGCAGCTGGGTAAGATGAGTGTATCCAATTAGTGAAATTTCATCAAACTGAACACTTATGACTGTGCATTCTACTGTTTTTCTGTTTCAGCTGAATGAGAAAAGAACTTTAAAAAATGACACAGTATATTCAGATATACTGTCTGAGAAAGATGCCCATGAGACTTTGTTAAAAACAAAAAGTAGGTTTTAAAATTGCATGATCTCGTTCTGATGAAAATGTGTATTTAAAAAATAGACACATGGAAAAAAACTAAGAGGAACATAAATCAAAATGTTAATGGTGTTCATCCCCAGACATTGAGATGGTGGGGGTTTTGTTGTTGTTGTTGTTGATACATGTTTTCTAGAATGAAGATGTATTATTTTTATGAAAAGAAAATAAATCTTTAAATTAAAAAAAATTCTGGCCAATCTGTTTTAGGAGATATTTTGGCTGCATGTGTCCAAAGAGACATGAGGGAATGGGAGATAACAAGAGTTCACGCATTCATTCCATAAGCAAATACAGAGAATCCATATGAGCTAGACTCTGTATTTAAGTGCTGGGGACACAAAGATGAGAATGCAGCACCCTGTTCTCAAGGAGCTAACATCCTATAAAGTAATAGAAGAAACTGGATGTTTTTAATCGGATGAAGACGTGAATCACAGGAGAGGAGTGTATGTCTTCAAATATTTGGATGGCTATGATGGTGGAGAGGAAGCTGATTTGTTCTGTGTTGCTCTGTAGGGCAGGACTAGACCAAACAGTGGAAGTTTTGATAGACCAGGTTTTAAAGACTCAGTCTTAGGAAGACCTTCCTAAGGACAGTAGCTTCCCAGTGGAAACAGACCCTCTTCTCTGCAGGGAAGACCAAGCAGATGCAGCTAGTACTCTCCACTAGGGCTCAAGGCTAGGACTGTCCCATCTGAGCTCACCGACATCACAGTGGGTGTGAGGGGGGAGGGGTGGCATTGCTGGGCCTTTGGTGGATGCCCAGGAGGGGCTGTTGGGCAGCCCTAGAGGATGCACTTCAAAAGCAGGGCTGCAGCTTCTGCCTACTTGCTTTGTTTTGGTTTGAGAGTAGACTGTAGGCCTCTGGGAGGCTCAGCTCAATTCTACTGTGGCCATGGATGTTGATGGTAGCATCTGCTCCACAGGTGAACATCTTTCTGTTGTTTTTGTGAGCTCAATCTTACCAGGGAAGATTAAAAACCAAAAGTTGGGGCCGAGTGCAGTGGCTCACACCTGTGATACCAGCACTTTGGGAGGCTGAGGCGAGAGGATCACTTAAGGCCAGGAGTTCAAGACTAGCTTGGGCAACACAGTGAGACCCCATCTTTAAATGAATGCAAAAAATTAGCTGTGCATGGTGGCATGCACCTATAGTCCTAGCTTAGGGAACTTGGGGGCAGTAACTTTATCTGCGCTCTCATCATCTTCTATTCCATTCATTCACGTTAAAGACATATATTAAATCCCAGGCATCCTGATAGGTACTGCAGAAACAAAGCAAAAAAAGAGCATCATTTCCCTCATGAGTTTTGGTAAAAACCACCCTTCCCTTCAATCAACTGGTCACGACTGCCTTAAAGAAGAGGCTGGGCATGGTGGCTCATGCCTGTAATCCCAGCACTTTGGGAGGCTGAGGCAGGAGGATCACTTGTGGCCAGGAGTTCAACACCAGCCTGAGCAACATAGTGCTCAGAAAAAAATTGAAAAATTAGCCGGGCATGCTGGTGTGTTCCTGTAGTCCCTGCTACTTGGAAGGCTGAGGCAGGAGGATCACTTGAGCCAGGAGTTTGAGGTTGCTGTGAGCTATGCCCTCATGCCCAAGCAACAAAGCTAGACTATGTCTCCAAAAAAAACGGGGCGGGGGGTGTGGTCAGTGGAAAGGCTTCACATGGGCAGACTCCAGGAGCCTACTGCTGGCCTCGGCCAGGTTTCTCACTGATGAACATTCTCTTCCTTTCTCAGTAACAGTCTCAGTGTTCATCTCCACAGCTCCATGCAGACCAAGCTGAGGACTGCCGAGAAAACAAAAGTGTGTTCTGGATGCTGCTCTGCCTCGCTGGCTTTCCGTGTATTTACTACAACAGTTTGTCCAAGCCGGGACATATGCGACTGGATCAAATATTTAGGTTCCTTCCACTTTACACTGAGGTCGCTGGGCTGGTGTTGATGGGCTGGTGTGTGGCACTAACACATGATCCACTTCCTAGTAAAAGTCATTCCTCGAAGTACGGCAGAACCACGAGTAATATCTCCTTTAGAGTCAATGCCCCAGACAAATACGAGAAAAAAATATCACCTGGGTCGCTGCAACATAAGTCATGTTAAATGGAAACAGCTGCACTGTGTTACAAGCGGAGAGTCTTTTATTGCCTTGACCACCTGATGGTTGGTTTAAGTAGGTTTCATTTGCAGCCAAGAAGACACTCTGAGACTCTTGGCTCAGAAGAGCCTGGAGCGAATGGGAAGGGAAATACTTTGAGAAGCTACATTTTGGAGGGCCAAAAACAGTCACTGTTCTCTTAAACATGACTTATTACTCTGCTTCATTCTTCAAGGCAAAAAGTGTTCTCCTACGGTAAAATGGTCTCCTATAGTGTTGAGCTGTTGTAAACAACAGCAGGAATGTGTCAACTGGAGGAGATCGCAGCGTATGGGCAGGGTTAAGCCCAAGGCCTAACAGACTCGTTCTCAGTCGACTGGCTGTAATTTTAGCCAACTACAGCTGGTTGTAGGTGAAACACCACTTAACAGCTCAGTCCCTTACGGAGTGTTTAATTTTAACAAGAAACACCGAGAAAACAGGAACTTACACAACCTCTAAACCTCTGTCCTGGCTCCCCCTTCTTGTAGGTATCCTTCCCTCCTCTGATTCACTTCTGACCCCATCCTCGCCCCCCTTTTCTCAGCACCTCTCCCTCTTCTTGATTGTCTCCCTCGCTCAGCATGTGATAGTTATAATGAGAGCTAACGCCCGGTGAGTATTTACTAAGAGCAGTGTTGCAGGGGTTAATTCCTTTCATCCTCACATCGACCCTATGACCCAGGTACTAGCATTACAGCCACGACAGGTGAGGAAACTGAGGAACAGGGGGTGGAAGGACATTGCCCAAGGTCGCAGGCCAGTACACGCGGGAGCTGGCATCTGAACTCAAGTAGCTCTTGACTAGAACCTAGAGTCTGTACTGCCTTTCTCTTCGTACAATCTCTCGAATCTCTCATATTTTAAAAAATATTCCACCCTTGACCTTCCCTTCCTTTTTATACTGCTCCACTTCCCACCTCCCTAACTCTTTTCTTTCTCTCAGAGTCAAGTTTCTTGAAAGCGTAGTTTGTACACAGCCTCATGTCCTTACCCACAGTCACCACAACCCACTGGCTTCACTCCCTTCTGCTCCACGGGAACTGCTATCACCAACGTCGCCAATAATCCTTTGGTTGCCAAACCCAACAGACGATTTTCATTACATTTTACTTAACCTTTCCCAGATGAAAACTCTTTCCTCCCTAGCCTTCTGTGTCACCATTTGCTTTTGACATTCTGCTTTCCTCTCTGTCCTTGTCGCCTTTGGCTCCGGCACAGGTGTTCCTAGGGCTCCACGGCTCAGCTGTCCTCTGGCCTGGCTCTGCCTGAGCTCACTGTGCGATCACTCGCACGCAAACGGCTTCAGCTGCCACTGACATCCTGCCATTGAATTCCACACCTGTGTCCACAGCCAGAACGAATGTTTTGGGTATCAGATCTACAAAACCTCTTGTCTAATGGACATAACTACATGGATGTCCCAGAAGCACCTTAATCTTAAAATGTTTAAAACCGAACTCATCTGTGCCTCAAAATCCATTTCTTTTCCACATTCCCTATCTCCTTGAATGGCGCTTCCATCCACGTGGTTGTCTAAACCAGCCACTTCTGAGTCATGCTAAATTCATTTATTCACCTGTGCACACGTGGGTCTTTATGTTCTGTTCAATCTACCTCCTAAAACCCCTTGGGTCTGTTTCTTCTTCACGTCATCTGCCTCCTCCTTCTTTGCCAGCATGGCCATCCTGGTGGCCTTCGACTGGCCTCCCTGCCCCAGCCGAGGCTCCCTGTTGCTGCTGCCACAGTGCTCTTTCTGAAACCGGAATCTGAGGACACGTTACTGAGTAAAAGCCTTGACGGCTCCCCTTGCACAGGCTGAAGTTCGCACTTCTCGGGCGGTGTGGCAGCCTCTCATGACCGGACTTTGCCCACCTCCAGCTCTGCCTCGCCCACTTCCCGGCCCTCCCACCTCCGAGGCTCCCTCTCCTTGCCGTGGGCTGGCCCCAACTTTCGTCCCACTTAGCACTTGGCCAATTCCTGTCTTCCTCAGGACTCAGCCCTGACACCGCCTCACCCCTGGCCCCACTTCAGTCTTTCTCTCCATCACCTAGGATGCCATTGCATGGACCGAGCTGTGCTATTTGCTTGCTCCGCCCCACGACAGGGGCTCCTTGAGACCAGGGAGCCTTGCCTTCATCTTGGTATGCTCAGGCATATCACTTTGATTATCTATAGGAAAGATTCAATAAATGTGTCAAATGAATTACTGAAATTCACCCAAAGGCACACATACCTAATGACGAATTTACTATAGCAGAGAGAGAATATCTTTATCATTAGGGGAGATTTAGCAGCCCCCTTTCAGTCTCTATATCCCCTGGTCTAGGCTAGTTTTCGCTCTACCTCCATACTAAGTTATTGTTCGAGATCAATGTGTAGCTGAGCTACCTGTCCAATCCACAAAGACAGTCTCAGAATGAGCAGGTTCTCTCAGATTCACCCAGCATCACATTCTCAAACACGTGCTCACTGTTGCCTTGGCCCTCAAAATAGTTTTGGTGATGCTCACAAAACAGGACCCATAATATGTCTTCATAGCAAAAGATGCAGCATTATTCTACAATCAGTGCACTTTCAGTGATGGTTCAAAATATTTTTATGGATTCAAATTGTTTCCTGGTTTTTTTTTTTTTTTTTTTTTTGAGACAAAGTCTCACTCTGTTGCCTGGGCTAGAGTGCCGTGGCGTCAGCCTAGCTCACAGCAACCTCAAACTCCTGGGCTCAGGCAGTCCTTCTGCCTCAGCCTCCCGAGTAGCTGGGACTACAGGCATGCGCCACCATGCCCAGCTACTTTTTTCTCTATATATTTTTAGTTGGCCAGATAATTTCTTTCTATTTTTAGTAGAGACGGGGGTCTCGCTCTTGCTCAGGCTGGTCTCGAACTCCTGAGCTCAAACGATCCACCTGCCTCGGCCTCCCAGAGTGCTAGGATTACAGGAGTGAGCCACCGCGCCCAGCCTGTTTCCTGTTTTGAAGTTAATTGGGAGAAACATGGCTGGGGCGCTCAGAGGTCTATTTCATTAAAATTCATTTGCTGTCTTATTTTATCTTTGTTTTCAGACATCAATAGCTAGATATATGGGAATAAAGTAAAACAGAAAATTGAGGTAATTATTCAAGTAATTATGGCAAACACTTCCCTTCCCCACTATATTCCCACAACTTTACCTACATTTTGGCCTCCTTACTTACATATGCACAGGCAATTTCAGAGCATGGGCTTTGAAGTCTGAGAAACTTGAGTCTGAGTCCCAACTCTGTCACTTATTGACTATAACCTGGGAAAGTTAGCAGCCTTTCTGAGCCTCAATTTCTTCAATTTCTTTCCTTTGAAGTGGTAAAGAATATGAGTACTGATGATTGGTATAAGGATTAAATAAGACAATATGTATAAAGACAGTATCTGGAACATAGTAGCTCACCAGTATATGTTAGTTTTAATATTGTTCTTAGGTAGTTAAAATGGATATTTTAGAGGTAGAGGATGGGGTTTTTGACTTATTTAATTGCTTCACACTTCACTTCCTTAAGGCTATGTCTCTGTTGTAGAAGTTTCCAGTTAAGAGAACAGTTAGCAATGTGTTAACTCATTGGCTGCTCAAATTTGGGGTAGACAGAGAACAAATGGTATTTTGGCATTTTAGAAGAAATTCAAAGAGGATAAGGGATTACCCAGGGTACACAGAACTTGGATACAAACACAAGACCTTGGGTGTTCTCTTCTCTCCAGTGCTGGGTCCTGCTAGAGTCCGTAGCGTCTGCCAATGTCCACTGATCATTCTTAGTGGGTCTTTGGACGAGCAGAAGAGGCTTTCAGTGAGTCACGCCTGGAGATGTGCCTTCACTCAGCTGCTAATCAGTCAGCAGCAGGACACGGACAAGGAGCACTTGCCATTTCCTTCAATATACTTAGCCTTCAGTGAACAGGCTGAGTACCTAAAACTTCACTGGCTGACTCAGTTGATGAGTTAATAGTTCCTCCAAAAAGATTTCAGCCAATGGTGAAAAGATGATGACCGTGAGGTCTCTATTCACTTTACCTGGAAAATTCATGCACTTGTGCTCTTTTTTTTTTTTTTAGTAGTAATTTGTCCTTCTGAATGACTCTTAATTAACTCAGCAACATCTTTCTTTTGAGAAAATAATTTAAAAACATGAAAAAAAAAAAAAAACCTGCTGTGTCATGTAGTGTTCCAAGGACCATTTCGTGTCTTTTGAATTTCACAGTTCTTTGAGCATAGTAAGCCCTTGATAAAGGTTTATTAATTTGGTTTGATTAAATGAAGAAAGCATTACATTCTAGTTCAGCATTACTTACGGCCCCTTTTCGCAGCGAAAAGGTTTATATAATTAAGTATAATAGGTTCCTTGTCAGCACATAATGCCCGCATTTCTCCAACATTAGAAAGACGTCTCATTGGTTTGTAAATGCATTTGAGGCTCTCTTGGAAAGTAGTCTAATGTCTCTCTTCCTTGACTTTCCCATTCTGAATGGCCTGGACTATGAAAATACAGATGTGGGGCCTGGGAGAGGGTGAAGAGGCCTTAGTGTCTGTGTCCCTTCAGGGGAGAAAGAGCTGTAGCTATCCCGTGCCCATGTGTGGAGCAACGACCATACTCCAGTTGGGCCAAGGCCACAGGCAGGGGGTCAGATGGAAGCTCATTCGCCATGTCAACTCAGCTGTATTAGTCAGGCTTCTCCAGAAAACCAATGGGATATATATGGATATGTAAGAGGGGATTTATTACGGGAATTCGCTCACTCCACTAAGGAGGCCGAAAAGTTCCACAAGAAGCCATCTATGAGCTGGAGAACAGGGAAGCTGGTGGTGTCGTTCACTCTGAGTCCAAAGGCCTGAGAACCTCGAGGCTTGCTGGTGTCCAAGAGAATAACCCAGATCCAGAAGAGAGACAGCAAATTCATATTTCCTCTACCTCTTTGTTCTATCCAGGCCCCCAACAGAGTGTATGGTGCCCACCCACATTGGTGAGGGTGGATCTTCCTTACTCAGGCCACTGATTCAAATGCCATTCTCTCCCGGAAACACCCTCACAGACACACCCAGAAATAATGCTCTACTAGCTATGTGGACATCCCTGAACCCAGTCAAGCTGACACCTAAAATTAACCATCACACCAGCCTAGCTCATGAGCTGCCTGGTTTCACTTCATAGTGGTGACACAGTCAAATAGTCTTGGTTTTCTTAGTCCAATCCAGTGATTTCTGATAACCCTGAAAGTCCAGGTCAAAGTTCAGTCCCTTGTCAGGGCTATTCTGCCACCTTGAAGGTTTCTTTGTCCTTCCTCCAGCCCTGGTTCTTCAGGGTGCCGTTGATCCTCTGAGGCATGTCCCTTCCACCTTCCCTCCAGCCCCTGCTCTGGGGCCTCCTGAGGCACCCCTCTTTGTCTTCTTCTGACAAGCACACAGCCTTTCCTTTCAGACATCCCTGCACCACTGGGTACACAGAAATGCTCAGAGCTTTTCCAGGCCTATAGGAGCTCAGAGAAACAGGGGTTTTCATTAGATGCACCCCTTCTTCCCTGACCCCTTCCTTACATTCATAAAGTTATTTGCTTTTGAAAAGACAAGTGAAAGCCAGGCACAAGGAAATTTTTCCCTTCAAGATCCCCTAGGCCAGGCGCGGTGGCTCACGCCTGTAATCCTAGCACTCTGGGAGGCCAAGGCGGGCGGATTGTTTGAGCTCAGGAGTTCGAGACCAGCCTGAGCAAGAGCAAGACCCCCATCTCTACTAAAAATAGAAAGAAATTATCTGGCCAACTAAAAAAATATATAGAAAAAATTAGCTGGGCATGGTGGTGCATGCCTGTAGTCTCAGCTACTCAGGAGGCTGAGGCAGGAGGATTGCTTAAGCCCAGGAGTTTGAGGTTGCTGTGAGCTAGGCTGACGCCACAGCACTCACTCTAGCTTGGGCAACAAAGCGAGACTCTGTCTCAAAAAAAAAAAAAAAAAAAAGATCCCCTAAACATCCGGGTGGAGGTCACGAGATAGTCTTAGCCAAAGATGGGATTATGGGATTAATCAGAAACTTTAAAAACTATACTTCTGCTCAGAAACAAGATGTTGGTACTTTGAGAAGGGAGTCTGCCAACCTCTCATTTGCTGGCAAATTAAGACACTTCTCTTTCCTTCTCCTTAAAAAAAATCCCCTAAATGCTAAATCTGGGGTTTCTCTCTGTCCCATATACCTGTTCAATACACCCAACCCCAGGTAACCCCAGAGTGGTAGTTCTCAAAGTGTGGTCCACAGACCCAGGCAGGGTTCCCTATTTTCATTACAACACTAAGAGGTTATTTGCTTTTCATAGATGGTGCAGAAGTAATGGTTGTAAAACTGTGATGAATCGAGGCAGTGTATTATTCCACCTGTGTTTGTCACTGTATTTTCACTATCATGTTCTTGCAGTAAAAAGTAGAAACAAAATGCAAATGTTACTTAAAAATGCCCTTGATGAGGCAGTAAAAAAAATTAATTTTATTTCATTTTGACCCTTAAGCACATATCCTTTTACTATTTTGTATGACAAAATGGGAAATACACATAAAGCACTTCAGTACACCTACGTATAATGGTTTTCTTGAGAAAAAGCACTTGTGTGATTAAGTTGCTGAACTAGCTGCTTTTTAAATTGAACAGCATTTCTACTTTCTGAAAGACCATCTAACACATAAGCTATGGTTTTTTAGACTTGAGTATCTGGCAGACATTTTCCTGAAAATAAATAAAGCCTGTCACTTCAAGGAAAAAAAAACAACACTGGCAGCATTTGTTGCCAATGATAAAATCCAAGCTTTCATGCTCCAGATCTACCACTTACTAGCAAATTATTTAACCCTCTAATGTCTTACTTGAAAAGTCAAGATGGCAATAGTGCTCACTCCATAGTGTATACATAAGCATTCAGTAAGATAATATTATAAAGGGCTTTATGCACTACCTAGTACATGTCAGTTGCTCAATAAATGTTGGCTGCTATTATAGCTACATTGAGTTAAAACAGTCAGTTTTTTCATATTTAATTTAACCAAATATGTGAGTCAATTCCAACAAAAGTATTTATGCTGAGCCCAAGTAGATATTAATACTGTAAAAAAATTAATTCATAGTTCTCTAATAACAAGGCAATAATGAAATGACAGCAGGGCTATAATGAAACAGTGACAGGCATGGAAATATTGAGTTTTAAGCAAAAATTATCATTTCTCCAGTTTTCCTCAGGAAAATAGGACTGTGCAGTAGTTAAAAACACACAGAGTATAAAATATCGTCAAAATACCTTTCAAAAGCTCACTACTTAGAAACAGTTTATCATAGCACCAATGCCAACATACACAATGCCATCTGTGTCCCTGACACACTGCAAGCTACGGCCTTTGAATGATGTCTCGATCATTATGCCATTAACATCACACCTCACCTGAAAAGTCACATGTGTTTTCCAAATAGGAGTACTTCTCCAAGGCTCTGGATATGAATTAATGGAAATTTAGCTTATGCCATGTTTTGGGCATAGGTAGGCAATAAAAAATGAAGAAGGGAAAAAGATGCCAAAATAGATTGGAAAGGAACAAGATAATAATGAAAATATAAAAAAAAAAAGGAATGTACTAGACAAGATTGTGAGAAACTGTAGGAGCCTGTCAGTGGGACATAATGAGGCTCTTTAAAGGATATTTTTACATTTTCCAAATAGTTTTCTGTTCTCAGCAATGATTGAGTCGCAGTCTTGTACGTCGGCACGGGTTCTCATACCTTGTGTGTGAACAACCAAAGGCCATAGAATCTTTTTCAATCCTTTTGATCATCTGGCCCTGCCCTGTGTGATCCCTTCTCGGTCCTTTGAAAGGTATTTCTCTATAAACAGCTACTGAGCTGCTTTCTTCATGAACAAAAAGGTTATAGTCACACAATATTCAAAGGGTCACCTGGGTCCACCCTTGCCACCTTCCCCTTTGGTGCAGAGGGTACACTTCCCGGGGACATTTTTCCCCTCAGATGGTGGTCAGTGCTGTCATCTGCTCCCACTCATAACCATTGCCTTGCAAATGAGCAAGAAACACCACCAGCTCAGGGGGAAAAGAGTTGCTGTTGCTTGTTCTTGGGAGAAGGTAGCAGCTACGTGGAGAAAGGAGGGTCTGGTTAGGCTTATCATTAACCTGAAACTTATCCTGCCAGAAACAGCCACAGCAGAGACAACCTGCCTGGCGATTCCAGCCCAGGAATTCCAATCGCTATTGGTTGCTATGGAAACGGGTCACACGGCTTCCTAAAGAATTCATTGTTCTAACGAATATTTGTTGTTCTAGTCACCTCAAATGAGGGATGCAGACACAAGGGATGGAGGAGTACAGAGGAGGGAGATTTATCAGGGAGCTAGAACTTCAACCTGACCTTGGGGCCTGATTAGATAGGAGAGAAGGCATTTCAAGGGAGGCAAGTTCAAGAGATAATAAGGACGAAGGCGGGGTGGGAGCCAAAGACTGACTGGGGGTGTAGTGGGAAATGAGAAAGACACATTGACGCCAGGCAGGAGAGAGCTTTGCAGGCCAGTCTATGGAGTTCGGACCTTTCTGTGGACAAAAAGGAATTAATGGATACTTTAAAGCAGGAGAAGAGCAGGTGAATATTAATTTTGTTTTAAGACTAACAGTAAGGATGTCAATTTAGGCTCTGGCTAATACTGTAGCCCCAATGTTGTTCTGTTAGATGCCAAAACAATACTTTGATAAGTAAAAATTCAGTCATTGTTTCATTTAGACAAAACCACACTTGTTCCACTGAAATCAACTGACTTTTGTGTATTTAAAACTCATTAAAACAGCTATGGGTGTGTCTATGACATCCAGAGTATTTTTATAAGCTTCAAATTGACCTGCAATAATGCAACCCCAAAATACCATTCTGCCATCTGTCCAGGAAGTATTTAGAACCGAGGCCTTAATTTTTAGAGTCCAGTAAATATCCTAGCAGAAGAGCAGTCATTTCCCCTTGTATCACAGTGGCTTTGTACCTTCTGCTACCCAAACAGTAAGCTATAATCTTTTTTACTAGAGTAGTGACTGATCAATAAGTTGACATACAGGAGAGTTTGGCTAAGAAAAACCTTTTGCTCAGAGCAGTGGTTCTCGGAGTGTGGTCTGTGGACACGTGAGTGTCTCAAGCTTTGTCTAATGCCAAAGATTTTATATTGTGCTATTTGACCTTCTCAAGGGCACAGGACTTAGTAATAGGTGAGCCAAGGTCTGTAGTTATGCCTAGACAGACAGAAATGACATTTGAAAATACATAAATACATTTCAAAATTCAACTGTGAGTGCTTGAATGATGTGCTACAGACAGTAACAACCACCACAAAACATACTGTACTATTTTTAGAAGTTTCTTGGACCATATTATTAAATTAAAACCCACAGATTTCTATGTAATAATAAAGGGCTCCTACTTTGAATTCCTAGATATCAAGTTTAAAGGATCTCCCCTTTTCCTAATTTGGCTCCTAATATAAAAGCTGAATAGCAAATATTAAATATAAAACATTGTATATGGTCTGGATGCCAAGAAAACTGATTATTAAAATTTACATGGATTGAGGTCAGCAGTTCGAGACCAGCCTGAGCAAGAGCGAGACTCTGTCTCTACTAAAAAGAATAGAAAAATTAGCTGCGCGTGGTGGCACGAGCCTGTAGGCCCAGCTACTTGGGAGGCTGAGGCAGAAGGATTGCTTGAACTGGGGCAATGGAGAGAGACTCTGTCTCAGCAAAAAAAAAAAAATTATGTGGAAAGGGGAATATTTGTAATCTGTAGCACAAATGATTTTCCTTTGAAATTATGACATTGAGCTTCTCTTCGGTAAGGGATATAAGTAATGTAGCTTTTCTTTCAGAAAAGACTATAAAATAAGTATGGGAAGAGTCCCTCTAGTTCCCAAGGTTAAGGTCAAAAAGAGGCAAGCAGATGAGAAACAGAACTAAGGTAGGTCTCTAGAATTCTCTTGAATTCTGGGCTTCCTCTCCGCTTCCTCTCACCTCCCATTAATCCCTTCACTGGCCCCATCTCTCCTTTTAGTTCTCTGCTAAATGTTATCCCTCGGGGAAGCCTTCCCTGGTCACCCTCTCTAAAGTAATCACTCAATTTTACCCCAAACATTTGGCCCAGCTTGTTCCCTGTATCGGCTCGTTCTTTCCTTACTCATACTCCTCACGGTTTGAGATATGTTCATTGTCCTCTTCATCTAAGATGGAAGCTCTGTGAATCCTGCTCACTGCTCAGCAGGGAGCCGATATTCAGTAAGCGTCTGTCAGACGGCTGAATGTGTGAGACAGCTGGAGTTCAGGTAACAACATGGCTTAGTGGTGGAAAAGAGGGGGACCCTGGAATGACGAACTACAGCCATGGACCCTGGTCCCCTCTATGCCACCAGTTGGTTGAATGACCTTGACGACACCCCTTAACTTCTCTGGGCTTCGGTTTCCTCATCTGACAATGAGGGAAATTTACTCAGAGATTTCCAAGGAAGTGCCCTGACTTTAGTATGCAAAATTCTAAGTTTATCTGGTTGTATTTCTGTGGTGTTGACAACCATTCTTTTCCTACTCATTGAGGAGGTACGGACATTTTCATTACTCCTAAATATAAATAGATATTTTCTGGAAAATATACAGGTAGGTGTATTAATTTTTTGATATATTTGAATGATTAGAAGCAAAAGTACTAAGTTTTGGGAGGTGCTCTGATGATACTTGTGCTCTTTGGTGCATTTTTTTTTTTTTTTTTGAGACAGAGTCTCTCTCTGTCATCCAGGTTAGAGTGCAGTGGTGTCATCATAGCTCACTGCAGCCTCAAACTCCTGGGCTCAAGTGATCCTCCTGCCTCAGCCTCCGGAGTAGCTGGGACTACAGGCATGCACCACCATGCCTGGCTAATTTTTCTGTTTTTTGTAGAGATGGAGTCTCACTATGTTGTTCAGGCTGTCTTCGGTGCATTTTAAACTGCTATGCAATAATTTCCCTTTATTTCCACGAGGAAAACTGGAAATCCAGCTCTCACACTCATTAGCTATGTGATCTTGGACAACAAGTTCTTTAACCTTCCCGAGTCTCAGGTTTCCTGCCTATGTAATAGATACGCAATAGGGATAGACTACCAACATATAGGACTATGTAAGGATTAAATGAGATAACCTGGAGAACAGTAGGTACTCAGAAAATGTTGGTAAACCCCATAGGTATTTTACCCCACAATTACCAATGAGTTTCACTGCACTGGGGCAAAGAACAAATTCGAATGTTTTTACTGTGTAGCATATAGAATATGATATATTTGAATATGTGGTCACTGATGCATTCGGTTTAGGAAGGAAGGGGTCACTGTTCAAACAGAAAAGGTGTGTGTTAGATTTTAACATTTGGCACCCTCTTACCCTTATAATGTACTTTATTACTGTAGAGCTAAACTTAGAAGTTGGACATTTCTTAGAGTACTACTTTTTCTATGCTGAAAAGATAATCCAAAAGCAATATATAAACTGCATAAATGAAAGCAACAATCTGGAAAACTCAGGGGTGTTATTTTGACTCAAAAAGGGACAAGACTTCAAAACAGGGTAAGAGATGAATAGCCTTTTTTTGCTACCAAGTTCTTATTATTAGCAATTGTATTGGAAAATGTGAGGTCTGTTACTCACCAATGATGAAAATAATTTTACACTTCCTCAACTCTTCCACGAAGCCTTTAAAGCAAGAATAACTGAAGTTATTGGCAAGAAATATTGTATTAAAGCCCTGCTTTTACTCATGTTACGTGAAATCCCAAATCCTGTAGTTTTATTTGATAAGAACAGCAGTCCCCAACCTTTTTGGCATCAGCGACTGGTTTCACAGAAGATAATTTTTCCACGGACCAGGGTAGGAGGATGGTTTCAGGATGATTCAAATGCATCACATTTACTGTGCAGCCAAACCTCTCTGCTAATGATAACCTGTATTTGCAGCTGCTCCCCTGTGCTAGCATCACTGCCTCAGCTCCACCTCAGATCATCAGGCATTAGATTCTCATAACCTAGTTTACAGGAGGGTTCTTGCTCCTATGAGAATCTAATGCTGCTGCTGATCTGACAGGAGGTGCAACTGAGGCGGTGATACAAAGATGGGGAGTGGCTGTAAATACAGGTGAAGCTTTCCTGCTGGCCCAGTGCTCACCTCCTGCTGTGTAGCCTGGTTCCTAACAGGCCGCGACTGACGGGTCTGCAGCCCAGGGGTTGGGGACCACAGGATAAGAAGCTTGAAGTTGAATAAATGTGTTAATAGGTTACAATTAATAGTCAATTGATGACCATTTCTGCCTTATTCCCAGACCCAGGTAATATATTAATATTTTCATTTTAACATGCACTATTAATTTTAGGTGGTATGACTGATGTCATTAAATAGCATGCATTACAAAGAAAGCTAATTTTAAAAATTACTTCTAAATCTTCCTAAGAATCTCAGTTTGGTGTTATTTCATATTAAACATTTGCTAAGCTCTCTTTTAATAAAGAGGGCTTAAAATCACAAGAGTGTCTGGAAAACAATATTTAAAAAAAATAGTTTCTATTTGTAGCAAATAATGTAATTTTCCATTTAAGGTAGCAAGATAAAATTTTCTTTTAAAATAAATGTATTTAAGTAACACTTCCTATTTTATGTAGATGATAACTTCTTTTGAAAGTTAGATCATTGTTCTGACAGTTATAAAACTTATTTTTTAGTAAGATTGGGGTGGTTCATTTACATACACAATGCTACATTTTTGTAGGAATCCACAATTAGCTGAGTGAAAGCCTCAACACTACAGAGAGACAGAGACACAGAGAGAGGGAGCACGAAAGGAAGAGAGAGACAGAGACAGACAGAGAGACAGAGACCAAGCAAACTGGGCATGAGAATTAGGTTGGGGACAGAGATGGCAGAAAGAGCTGGAGGCAGAGGAAAGAAGTGACTTTGAAATCTTTGGAACCATATGTTTTTCACAGCGAAGGATGAATTTTTTTGTTCTTTTTCATCAAATCCAATCTCTTTACAGAGTAGCCCATGGTGACTGGAAAAATCTTAGGTTATCTGGAGTTTTCTATTAAAGATACACTGGTGTTCCTAATACATGAGACCAGATGGTCATCTCATGTTCTCCAGGCTGGGGGTTTACTTTTGTGAAGCTGAGCAACAGTGAATCTATTTGCAAGCTAGGAAAGTGGTCATGGTTGTTAATTAATTAATTTATTTTGGTATGGCTGTATCCTATTTCAGTTTTAAAAATGGTTATTTTTGAATTAATGATGGTACAGTCATACAATGTAGTCACTACAAATTAAGTTTATAGGTTTTTAATGACATGGGAACATATTTATGTTATGATATGTATACAAAATTTGGAGATAATACTTGTGTATGCACATTTATTCTCAATTACGTAAAAAAATACATATAGGCAACACACTGGCATGCAATATACTCTAATGTTAACCACGGTAAGTTAAAGGTCACAAGGTTTTAAATGGCTCTTATTTTCTACCGTAAAAACATTTCTACAGTGAGTATGTGTTAATTTCATAATCAGGAAAAAAGAAAACTGTATTAGGCAATCAATCATGCCCTCTCCAGTTGAGACTGAGTTGATTGTTTGCACTTAGCTAAGTGACAGCTAAGTTATAGCTCATATTTTTGTGCCTCTCTCCATGAATCACCATGATGTCATTTGGTGACTGTTATTTTCACATACTGCTATTGCCATTAGCATCAAATGACACTTTATCTACCACCTCATGCTCATGGATCAGTGCAGGGTTAGAGCTGGGGTTATTTAAAAAGCCAAATCACTTACTTGTATGTGTTCAGAGTCAATACTATAAACATATTTCCATGAACCATATCATAACAACTCTTATTACAGAGTAGAAATGTTAGAAGGTATTTTACCTAGGACTATCATGAACCTTATCTTTTCGGAAAGTCTCAAATTCACATAATTTAATCTGTTTTCAGCTAAACATACAGCTAATTATAGGGGGATTTTTTTTAGTTTTTCCAAGACTTTTAATATTACAAAAATTACAAAGCAGTATAACCCTGGTGTGTGTTAGATTAGATCCCAATGGTACAGTGCAGAATAGTAACTACTATACAGGAAAAAGAGTTTTGTGTTCCAATTAAGTTTGAAGAGTTGAATTAAAGTTAGCTCTCTTTACTGCAAGACTCGTGGGAGCCTTGCTATGCTAACATGTATGTGACTCTTCCAATGGAGATAGAATGTTAAGTGTTTCTCAAACATATTTGACCAGAGCATTTTTTCGCTGACATCTCAGGAGTCATAGTCTCTGGGCAGTTAGGAAACACATCTCTTAGGGATGCATCCCTTTGGTTCTTCATGTGGACCAAGGCAGGAGAGATCCAAAGAGTCCACTGTTAGTCATGCTCCCTAAAGGAAAAGTATTTGGTATTGTTGGTATTTTATTTTCTATTAGTTGGCATTTAATAAAAAAGCCATGCTCAAAGGTACTAAAATGAAAACTTTGGTATGATCAGGAAGGGAAACTCACCTTCCATGGTATCCTCTCCAAATACATTTAACTGGTCATCACCCTGTGAAAAAACATCACAATATCAGATGATAATAATAACAGGTATTGTGCTAAACTCCTGGCCAACATTAACATACTTAAACTTTCAAACAACTCTAAGAGAGAGACACTTCCAAACAATGCTAAGAGGGACGACATTTTACAGATGAAGGAACTGAGAATTCTAGAAGTTAAGTTGCTGAAGGTCACACAATAGTGAGGGACAGAGCTCAGGTTTAAACCTGGGTCGTCTGTCCCCAGAGTCCACACTCTTTTTAACCAGCACAGGAGCTGGCCTCATCATCTTGGTTCACAAGCTATCTGTGGACAGAAAAGCTGGCTTCAAGAGGACAAAACCCTTCAGGATCGGCAGCTTACCGAGAGGTGTGGTCACAGCTGTTTTGAGAATAACTCCATAATTTAATACTAAGCTTGGCAACTTTTTTCTGCAAAGGGCCAGGTAGTATTTTCAGCATTGTGAGCCACATGGTCCCTGTCGCAACTATTTAACCACTCACTGGCCATGCTTTGATTCCTGAATCAAAGCATAAAATAAGGGAAGTTGGAATGACCAGTTTTTACTGATGCCTGCCTTTAAAATTTTCATTTTATTTTTTTAATCAAACAGATGCTCTATTCCTTACAGAGTAGTCCATGGTGGTTGGAAAAAAATTCAGAAAAAATTTTATAAAAAGGCATTTGGTGAGAATTCTTATTCCCACCTATGTCTTCATCTATATCACTTTTCTAATTCCTCACCACTTATAGGTAACCACTTATAGAAATTTCTTTCAAGGTGCATAAAAAATGACTTGGAGGGATACACTTGAATATATATATATATATATTTTTTTTTTTTTTTGAGAGACAGTCTTCGCTCTGTTACCCAGGTTGGAGTGCAGTGGCCTCACAGCTCACTGTAACCTTAAGCTTCTGGGCTCAAGTGATCCTCCTGCCTCAGTCTCCCAAGAAGCTGGGACTACAGGTGTGTGCCACCAGGCCCCGCTAATTTTTCTATTTCTTTGTAGAGACAGGGTCCTGGTCTTGTTCAGGCTGGTCTCAAACTCCTGGCCTCAAGCCATCTTCCTGCCTTGGCCTCCAGAGTGCTAGGATTACAGGCGTGAGTCACCATGTCTGGCCTAAATATTAATATATATTCTTATGACTTCTACTTCTTACACACAAAAGTATCACACTTTTATTGTACATACATATGGGTTTATGATATAATACTATTCTACAAAATATTGTTCTTCCACTTGCTTTTTCACTTATCAATATATTCTGGAGAACTTTCTATATCAGTACAGAATGTTATGGGTTGCACAGTATTCTATTGTATGGATGGCACCATAGTTGTTATTTTTTTTAACTAGTCCTTTATTGACGGACTATTGAGTTGTTTCCAGTCTTTGACTGTTTTGGAAAAAGTGACACAGTGAATAGATTTGCATAAATGTCATTTCATACACCTATTTCTGTAGGCTAAATTCTAAGACGGGTACAGCCTGGTCAAAGAGTAAATGTATCTATAATTTTGACAGATTTTTGCCTAACTGCTCCCCATAGAGGTTGTACCATTTTGCAGGGACAGCCTCTCGCCTCTAATTCACTTTGATGCGAGAGTCAGTTAAATGAGGTTGTTTGGTTGCATTAACGCTCTCTTGAGGTAAACTGCCCTTAAAGCACTTGTTTAAAGACAGTCTTGCCATCCTTCCTAGAACATACACCTTCAGGGCAATTTTACTCCTTGTCTTCTTAGATTTGCCTGTGTATCCAGAGCTATTCCATGTGAGAGAAGAGCTTTTTAATGGAGTGGTCATTCAGGGACATATTTACATTAATCAATTCTCTTCCGAGATTAGAAAAAAAACATTAATTACTCCTCAGTGAACACCCCTGCCCCCACCCGCCCTGCCACTTCCCTTCTTGAAATCAGTTTTAGAGCTGGGCGTATAGGGACCAGCTAATGCAACCACTAATCCTCCCCACTCTCCCATTTTACAGATGAGGAAACTGATACTTAGGTCATGTGAGGGGCCCAAAGCCATGTCATCATGTCCTTAGTGAGGTTACAGATGGGCTGAGACCACACTGCGTAGCTTTTACAGATTTAGTCCCGTAAGTGCAGTGGTGTCCTCCTCCCCCACCCCAACCTCCGCCCACCTGGCCAGGGCACCCATCCCCCTGCTGCTGCTGAGGGCTCCCGGCAGTCTAGGCCGCTGCCTCAGCTGGGATGACTCCATGATGTGACATGAAAGCCCAGGCGAATGGGATATTTGGCAGGGTGCTATTTTCCAATGATTTTCAGTAAACCTCACGGTTCCAATGTGAATCTTTTGTAAATAAAATTGATCTGGTATCTTACACTTACACACACACAGAAAGGCTAGCGGTGAATGGCAAACACTTCTGGCTTTGGTGAAAAAGATGCTAGAGGCTAAGAGGCACTAAACCTTGTTTCTTTTCAAATGCTAGGTGTGTTCTGCATGAAAGGCATTAACTTCAGAATGTCAACTGGACAAGGAGCAAAAGGTAGTGAGTGGGCTTATTCAGGAAACACCTGATAAGGGGTTTCTACCCAGCTTCTCTGTAGCTGCAACTTCAGTGAGCCACAACCTGAGAAAACTCAATCCATTAACCACTGGGTCCCACTCCATGTGCCTGTGGGCGCTTCTTTTGTTACCAAGTTGACTCTCTACCCAGTCAGACCTTTGTCACCTTACGTCTGCAGTATGGAGTTAGGCTTTGTGTGTACGATAGTGACTTTCCACAGTATTGAACTAGGTTTTGGGGGCATGAAATGGGATACTAAATCTTCTGAACTGACAAAGAGGGACAGTATAAATCCAGGCACAGATTTTATGTAAATGCCATTTATGACCCACAAGTAGGGAGCCAAGACATAGCGTGCGATGATGTGATTAATACCGGTAAAGGTGGGAAAAGCTGCAGCAAAGCCACTACCACAAAAAAGACGATTTCAGGTTGCTACAACTTTTTGATGCTATATATTGGGTAACATGTTAGCAATTAATGGGGAGAAATCTAGACTCCTATTGAAGGGACAGATTCAAAACCTCAAGATGGGATAGTGGCTTTGTGGGACACTGCAGATTTTGATAACAGATTTGTTTTGTCTCTATTCCTCATTTTCCAGTCAACCCAGAGCCATAAGGAGAACAAAAGTAACCCACACTCAACTTTATTTCCCTACATGGACATGTAGGCAACAAGAAACTGCTTTTGTAAGGCTGGATTCTGGAATCATTATTTGTAGGAAGTGCAGCTAATTGGGGGTGTGTGTGTTTTCCTTTAGGCTCAGAGTGCATATCATCACCATCTTAAAATGTGGTTGTTTTGGCTGGGCACAGTGGCTCACACCTGTAATCCCAGTGCTTTGAGAGGGAGGTGGGAGGATCACTTGAGCCCAGGAGTTTGAGACCAGCCTGAGCAACATAGTGAGATTCCGTCTCTACAAAAAAATAAAAAAATTAGCTGGGCATGATGGCAGGCACCTGTGGTTCTAGCTACTCGGGAGGCTGAGGCAGGAGAATCACTTGAGCCCAGGAGCTGGAGGCTGCAGTAAGCTATCATGAGGCCACTGCAGTCCAGCCTCAGTGAGAGAGTGAGACCCTGTCTCTTAAAAAAAAAAAAAAACAAAAAAGACGTGATTGTCCAGTCCCAGCCATTCCCAATTCTTTGAATTATTGAATTTTAGGTGGGGAAGGTCAAAACAGAACAACTTACTATCACAGATGGGTCACCAATTTTAAGAAACTATTAATATGTTCTTCAACCTGCTTTGATTACAGCATAGTGGGTACTCCTGGTGACAGGACCAATTTCATGTGGCTTTGCCACAAGCAGATAGCTATTTCAATAGTGCTTTATAAAAATATGTATGGCTTCCAATGGCATTATGAGGAAGAAGCATATTGGACAATAAAATGTTACACCTCAAATAAATTTCTTGCTCTAAAATCCACAATGATGCAAAAAAAAAAAAGACTTTTTTCTCTGACACTGAACACAGATAACAACTTCAAAATTAAAAGAAAAAAAGGATTTCAAAGACATTCCCTAGTTTCTGAGACAATGTGAGGAGTAGCCTGTTCCATTTTTTTTTTTTTTACCACAACTAATTCTGGGCAGATAACCCACATTCTGGAAGAATCATGAACCATGAAATGCTAGCACATGAGGATTTTCCTAGATTTCTATTTAAATTGGCCTAGTGGCTCATGTCTCTGTTTATAAAGAAGTAACAGCAGGGTGGTGGAGCCCAAAAATGTTCTGTAGTTCATGGAAAAGTTCACTTCACTGAGGAGCCGAATCTTAAAATGATAGAATAATAATTTAAAAAGAACCACCAAAAAGAGATGAGGCTATTTCCCCATCTTGTAATCTGAAAGTGATTTTTTTTTTGGATTCTTTCCTCATGTCTGTTTAAAAAAAAAAAAAGCAAACAATTCACACACAATTTTTTTTTTTTTTTTGTGGTGGGGGAGACAGGGTCTCACTGGGTTGCACAGGCTAGAATACAGTGGTGTCCTCATAGCTCACTGCAACCTCACATTCCTAGGCTCAAGCAATCCTCCTGCCTCAGCCTCCCAAGTAGCTAGGACTACACAGGCATGCATCACCACACCCAGCCAATATTTTACTTTTTTGTAGAGATGGAGTCTTGCTATGTTGCTCAGGCTGGTCTCAAAATCCTGGCCTCAAGTTGTCCTCCCACCTTGGCTTCCCAAAGTGCTGGGATTACAGATGCAAGCCACTGTGCTTGACTCATAAAGAATTTAAAAAAAATGATTACCAGAACTAATATTTAGGTAGTATTTAGAGTGTTTTCAACATGTACAATCTCACCTGACCTCAGAAAAACACTAGAAAGTAGGCAAGTTTGATAGTTTCCATTTTTCAGATGAGGAAACTGAGGTTCAGAAGGCTTATGTGACTTGTGCAGGTTGGGCTCCCTTACTCGCAAGCTGGTCTTCAGCCTCCCTCCTGCTGCTCCAAATGGAATGAGATGACACACTTGTGTATCAGGCGCAGGATGACAGAGTATAGCGAGTGAGGAGGGGCGTCATTATAAACGCTCTTGCACCATGTGAATAGAAACAAAGATGAATTCATTTGCTAAAAGAGGCACTGCTGCTGCCTCATGCTTAGCAAATGATCTGAAAGTGAATTTTACAAGTTTTACTGGTAAACTATGAATGAAGTTTCGAAATCCCTTGTACCTTCAGCAGAATATTGGAAAATGGAAACATAACGACATTTTATCAGAAGGCAGAAGTGAAACCAGTCCTTGAAAATGTTTTGAGTGTTTACAGTTCTTTTCTAAATCATTTAAAGTAATGGGCAATTTGAAAAAAAAGTGTATGGGAAGTGGTATGTAATTTAGTTATACCCAAGAATTTATTCTGCAGCAAGTCCCATTTCTCATTCACTGAAGTACATGCAATTAGAGCTCTGCTTGCTGTGGAAGTACTTGCATAATTGAGTAAACAAAGATTAAAAAATACAGTGGATGCTAGGCTAACCTTTTCTAGTTGTATTAAATTGCAGGTTCTCTACATGAACTGCTTTAAACAGTGGTTTACAGATCTAGTTCTCCAGGAGGAATGGTGTTTTTCTTCTTTTATGTATAAATTGAAATGTTGGAGTCTCTAATGGGAAATTTTAAAGAAAAAAATTTTTCTCACTGCTTTCCTATAAGTTCCTATTTTTACCACCTCAAATATGTGTCCAACTCAACTCTCTGCTAGAATTATGAAAGAAACACTTTGATCTTGTCTTCCTACGCCAAATGTGGCACCATTGCTAGGCAGGGCTCTGTGAGGCTGGTGGTTTAAAGGAAGGGCAAAGTTCCCATTCTGATGCTTTTTCATCTAAAGTTAATGTTGGCCATAGAGTCACCTCTCACTGGTTTCTTACCAAGGAGAGTTATTTAGCCTTTACCTCCTTGTTTTCCAATTCCTTGTAAAACAGAAATAAGTGGCAAAGCTTAGCTTCAACCACTAGGAATTACAGAGCACATATATACTCTTAGCAAAATGGAAAATCAGACTAATTACAATGTTAGAATACAACATATTGTATGTGTGTTCACGTGTTTTCCAGGGAGAAAAAGGATGATCCAGAGGCAGCATCCTTTGTCCCACCATCTTTCTTTAAAAAGGAAGTAATACTGGGAGAAGGTAGGTGTGGATGAGGGACTCAAGGGACTCTGGCAGCTCCTCCTCCATTCCATTCTCTTCTGAGTTCCTCCGCTTCTCACGGTTGTACCCTAATGCCGTCTCTGCAGCCTCAGGCACTTCTTCATTACCGCTATCATAGATGCAACAAACAGCTTTGCACGGGCCACTCCCGAATCTACACAGTCCAGCTCTGACCTGAACTTTCATTATGCCTTGACTTGGATGTGTGTTCAATTCCCTGAGGCTCTAGAGGGTAAAACTGAGTGGGGAGTGGGACATAGAGCCAAGGTAGAGTGAAAGACAACATTCCGGCTGGAGTTGGGAATCAAAGAGGCAGGTCAAAAGAAATGTTCTTCCCGCCAGAAACAATATCTAGGCCTGAGGTGATGGGGCTTTAATCAGAGTCTGCAAGTCTGAGAAGGGCCCAGGAGGAGACAGCCTGGAGAGAGTGCTGAGCAGTTGCTATCTACAACTTGTATGAAGTTCATGTTGTTTTGTCCACGCTATTTAAGATAAACTCTACATGAGATAAATGAGTCCATTAATCTTCCCAGAACTTGACCCATTTGCTCTGGCCTCTGGACCTCTGCTTATGTTTGCCCAGCCTGGAATGCCTCCCATGCCCTAAGTTTGTTTACGTTCTGCCCCTTCTTCCACCCCATCTCCTCCCTGAGCCTTCGCCAGTCACTGCTCCCTCAGCAAACTCCCAGTGCATCATCCATTTGGCCCAGAGCATGTGTGGGTGGTAACAACAGCAACAAGAGCAGGGAACACTTCTGGAGCACTTGTTATACGCCAGGCACAATGCTAAGCACTTTATGAGATGATCTCATTTAAGTGTATTGTTATTTAACTTTCTATGTATAGGATTCACTTTTCCTATAACCCCCTCAAAGACAGGGCTGTCTTTTACCTTTCTGCACCACAATGACTAACATAGAGATGTGCTAAGTAAATATTTGTAAATAATGAATATAATAGGAAAGTAAGGCCAGGCGCGGTGGCTCACACCTGTAATCCTACCACATTGGGAGGCCAAGGTGGGAGGATTGCTTGAGGCCAGGAGTTCCAGATCAGCCTGGGCAACACAGTGAGACCCCTGCCTCTACAAAAAATAGAAAAATTAGCCGGGGATAGTGGTGCATGCTTGTAGTTCCAGCTACCAGGGAGGCTTAGGCAGGATGAACGCTTGAGCCCAGGAGTTTAAGGCTGCAGTGAGGTGTGATGATGCTGCTGTACTCTAACTCAGGCAACAGAGCAAGACTCTGTCGATCCATCCATCTATAAATCAATCAATATAAAATAATAATAAGAAGAAGACAGGTTTTTTTCCCCCAAAATATGGTAAGGATAGTCATACAGATGATACAATCAGCTTTCTCCAAAAGGAAGACGGGCAGAAGCAATATGAGGAAGAAAGGTCTAAATGTTTAAGGTCCACAGCTGTCCAATCGTGGAAAGGTTGATTTGTAAGAGCCCCCAGCATAACAGGTATTAATGCAGAGGCAGAATAACTATTCAGCAGTGCAGAGATTCTTAGACCTTGTAGAAGGTTAGAGCTCTCTAAAGAAGTTTCCAATGCCGAGACTCTACTGTTCATTCAACAGTTCTATAACTATTTATTGAGTTCTGTGGTAAAAAGAATAATAACCACACTCCCAAGATGTCCATGTCCTAATCCTTGGAACCTGTGAATATGTTACCTTACATGGCAAAAAGGACTTTGGTGATGTGACAAGTTAAAATCTTGAATGGGGAGATCATCCTGGATTATCCAGATGGGCCCAATATAATCATCAGGTCCTTATAAGAAAGAGCCAGAGGGTCAGAGTCAGAGGAGATGTGATGCTGGAAGCAGAGGTGAGAATGATGCCACTGATGGAAGGGACCACAAGCCAAGGAATGTGGACAACTTCTAGAAGCTGGAAAAGGCAAGGAAATGGATTTGCTCTTAGAGTTTCCAGAAGGAATGCAATCTTGCTGACACCTTGATTTTAGCCCAGGGAAAACTCATTTTGGACTCCTGACTTCCAGAACTGTAGGATAATAAAGTTGTGCTCTTTTTATCCACCAAGTTTGTGGTGATTTGTTATAGCAGTAATAGGGAATACACACAAACTTCTGCTATATGCTAGGCACTCTTCCCGGTGCTGGGAACGTAATAGTGAGCAGTCAGTTCTGACTCACTGAGTATATGAGGTATTTGAGTGTGTGCCAAAACAAAGGTTTGCAAATGAACTTTAGCCATGGAAGCTTTTATTCCAACAGAATTTCATATGGAAGCCTAATACCTAAAACAGACAATGGAGCTGCTATCGGTGAAGGCAGAATGGGAGGCTCCAGAGCCCTGCCAGGCCCCCTCATCTGCCTCCCCTGATGACGTCTTTGGCAGACACTCTTGGATGCCTAGTCAGCAGCCTCCTCCTTCTTTTCTTGCAAGTAGAGCCCACCTGCCCCTTTGGATGCTGAAGATGCGAGATCCTTGCTTTCTCATCCTCCTTTGCACCATGGGTATGGGTTTGTGACCAAATCTGGGCCAAGAGGTCGTGAAAAGCAACACTTTGGTGCATTTTAGGAGAAAGATGTTTTCCCTATTAAAGAAGAGAGACACACATGCGGAGGATCAGCCTCACTCTCCCATTCTAGCTTTTCAAGCGGTTGTGCGAGATGCCACATTTGGAGCCACCACTGCCACCTTGCGACCTGGAAGGGAGGCATTGCCTATGCGCTAAGGAGGGCAGATGGGAAAGAGGGAGACAGCCTGGGCCCTGTGTGACTTTGTGTCACTGCTGGACTAACCCTGGCACCATCTACCTCTGGACTGTGGATAAAGGAGAAAACATCTTTAATTGATTGTGACCATTTTAGTTAGGTTACTTGCAAGTGGCAGCAAGCTCACTGAATCCCGTTGAACTTATTCAAAATTGCAAAATCCTTGCTTGAGTGAATAATGGTGTAAGTATACAGAATTTCATTTTTTGCCTACATTTAAAAGGCATTTGCCATTAATTTAATAAAAAAGTTATTAAGGGTTAAGGATATTTGGAATCCATAACCTAAAATCAGCATGTTTTTAGAGCTTTTGGAGAACTCAGTATTCTCCCAAGAATCTGGCCACTGTACAAGACCCAACAACGTTCAATGCTCCTATGGAGCGTAGCACGTGCTGAAACTGGCAATCTTCTAATTTCCAAGAAGGATGCTTTGTTGCTATTATTCTTGCTTTTTCATTATTAATTATGATTACTTTATCTTCATTATAATCAACTTAATTTGTTGTGGGCTGTTTACTTAATGCCACCCTATGTGGCAATACTTCCTTTGTATCAACAATCTTTGGGGATAAGCTTTGAGATCCCCCAAGTTCTATGGTTTATAGATGAACCTCCATACTACCCCAGTCACAGAAGCTATGTCTCTAATCAGCCCCAGTGTGCTGGTGCAGCAAAGGTCAGTGTTATCGTTAAGTTACATTTTTCAGGGAAAAGTACAAACAGGTGGAGTAAGTGGGCAATGGATACAATAAAAAAAGCATTTCAGTGCATTCTAAATCCTAATGTTTCTATCATCATCTGATATTGGTTATAATAACAATCACTACAGTTACTAAGTATTATCTCATTTAATTTGCTCGCTGCAGCAGCGTGCTGAAGGAGATGTTACCATCCTTACTTTATCTACTTGAAGCTGTGTCTTGGAGGTAATGGGGTGTGCCCCAGTCGTAGAGCTGGAAAGTTTGTGAGCAGGGCTTTGAATTCAGTCTAATTCCAAAACCTGGGCACCGACTTTTTAAACTATATCTTCTAAATGTGCCATTAAAGTAAGAAAATTCAACATCATGAAGACAAATTATGGGGACTGGGTTGTGTTTGTGTTCATAAGGTATTTTTTTCCTTACAGATTCAAAATGGTATTAGAATTACCAAATATACACTAAACTGTTTGTCAAATAAATATATTCTATTGAAAATAGTTTTTACCTATGCATATTGACCCTACAAAAACACCTAAATAAAATTTCCAGTCCTGTGCCTCCAATATATTTTGTCTTCTTTCTTTCATGCATGCAGCAGGTGCACAAGCGTTGCTGGCAAAAGGATGTATTAGTTATTGAACTCCCAGCAGGTACTGCAGCAGATGCTTTCAAAGCTATCTCATTATTCTCATGCTAATATCACTAGGTAGGACTTTACTATCCTTCATTTATAAGTGAGAAAATTAAGGCTATGAATATTTTACTTTATAGTTTTACCTACCTTAAGGAGAGGAATAAGGCACATCGGCAGCTAAAAAAGTTTTGTCCTTTTCTGCACCATTGTACCAAGCTGTCTGTGGTCGATCAGTGGCTACTGTGGCCTCAGGTTTTCACCTTTCCCTGCACTCATGCCCCCTACAATGTCACTTTGCAGATCCTCTCATCCAGAGGGGAGTACTTTTCCCCACCCTTGAACCTGTGCCCTTCTTGTGACTTGCTGCTCAGCCAACAGAATGAGGAAGATGTTATAGTGTGCTAGTTCCAAGGCTATGCTTCAAGAATCTTGTAAGATTCCTGCTTTCTTGGGCCCCTGCCACTGCCATAGGACTTGAGGACGAGAGACCACGTGGAGCAGAGTTGGGGTCATACTAGCTGAGGCTATGCCCAGACCAGCGAGGTCCTGGCTGACACAGCCGCTGACCACATACATCAGTAAGGATTTTATCAGAGAAACAGAACCGGTTGTCTAGTTATGTCTATGTCCGTAGTTATATCTATGAGATTTATTGAAATAAACAGGCTTACACAATTGTAGGGGTTGGTCAGGTGAGCCTGAAATCCACAGGGCAGCCTGGCAGGCTGGAAACTCCTGGGTGAGAGCTGACACTGCAGGCCACGTGCAAAATTCCCTCTTCCTCTGAGAAACCTCACTTTTGCTCTTCAGGCCTTTCAATTGATTGGATGAGACCCAACAGGGTTATCGGGGATAATCTCCTTTACTTAAAATAAACTGATTGTAGCAGTTAATCACAGCTATTCAACACCTTCACAGCAACACCTAGATTAGTATTTGATTAAATAACTAGGTACTATAGCTTAGCAAAATTGACACATAAAACTGGCCATCACCCTGTGAATGTGTGAGTGAGCTGAGATCAGCAGAGCCCAGCCTAGATCAGTGGAACAGCCCAGCCAACCCTAGTTTCTCAAGAGAAATAATAAACAGCCATTGTTTTAAGCAACTAAATTCTAGGCACTGACACAGCAACAGTTAACTATACATAGCACTTCTTTTTTTGAAACGATATGTGAAAATCATTTACCCAAAGGACTTTTACCTTTTCCATTTTGGCTCTCTGCTATAATTTTCCCAAGGCAATGCAGAAGACAGCTACCAGGTTGGTTAACAGAGTGACCTGGCCTAGCTCTGTGCCTTCTGGAAATGTATTGAATTTGAAAGCCAGCCTTCATTGCTCGTCTTTGTCTTAAAAATCTCAGCACAAAGCTTCAAAGCAGGTAAAGAGAAACATTCTACTGTCTTTTGAAAAGCCTTTAGCAAAGAGTATTTGGAGAATATTTAAATGGCACGATGACATCAGCTGGCAAAGCACACATTCAGCCCGGTACCAAAACACAAACAGATGTAGGAGCCAAGGGAACTGGCCTGCTCTTTTCTACTTCTGAAAGTCCTGCATATATGATGCAGTAACCAAAAAAGGAAACCACCACCAAATTCAGAAATAAAAGAGGCTCAGGTAAGACAGCCTGCATGAGGG
>CM052444.1:54458309-54476745 GCA_028533085.1 Varecia variegata
GTCTCGAACTCCTGAGCTCAAACGATCCACCCGCCTCGGCCTCCCAAGTGCTAGGATTACAGGCGTGAGCCACCGCATTTGGATATTATTAATTTCTTTCTCTTGCCTGATTGCTCTGCTAGGACTTCTAGCACTATGTTGAATAGAAGTGGTAACAGTGGGCATACTTGTCTTGTTCCAGTTCTTGGTGGGAATGCTTTCCACTTTTCCCATTCCATATGATGCTGGCTGTGGGTTTGTCATATGTGGTTTTATAATTTTGAGATATGATGAAAGAAATCAAAGAGGACACAAATAAATGGAAAAATATTCCATGCTCATGGATTGGAAGAATTAATATTGTTAAAATTTCCATATTACCTAAAGCAATATATAGATTCAATGCAATTTCTATCAAAATCTCAATGATATTCTTCACAGAAATACAAAAAACATTCTAAAATTTATATGGAACCACAGAACAATTCTGAGGAAAAAAAACAAATTTGGAGGCATCATACTTCCTGATTTAAAATTATATTACAAAGGTATAGTAATCAAAACAATATAATACTGGCATAAAAATAAACCAGTGGAACAGAATAAAGAGCCCAGAAACAAATCCAAACATATATGGTAAACTAATTTTCAACAAGGGCACCACAAAGACACAATGAGGAATGGATAGTTTCTTCAACAAATGGTGCTGGGAAAACTGGATTTCCAAATGCAAAAGAATGAATTTGGACCCTTGTCTTACACCATGCACAAAATCAACTCAAAATAGATAAAAGGCCTAAATGTAAGATTGAAACCATAAAACTCCTAGAAGAAAACATATGGGAAAAGCTTTTTGACATTGGCCTTGGCAATGAATTCTTGGATATCACATCAAAAGCTCAGGCTACAAAAGCAAAAATAAATGGGACTACATTAAACTAAAAAGCTTCTGCACAGCAAAGGAAACAATCAGAAAAGTGAAAAGGCAACCTATGACCTGGAAAAAATATTTGCAAACCACGTATCTGATAAGGAGTTAAATCCAAAATTCATAAAGAACTTTTATAACTCAATGGCAGAAAAATAAATAACACAACTTAAAAATGGGCAAAAGACTTGAACAGATATTTCTCCAAAGAAGACATAAAAATGGCCCATAGGTATATCAAAAGGTGCTTAACATTACTAATTATCAGGAAAATGCAAATCAAAACCACTATGAGATATCACCTCATACCTGTTAGAATAGCTATTGTCAAAAACATAAGAGATAACAAGTGTTGGTGAGGGTATGGAGAAAAGGGAATACTATTGTATACTGTTGGGAATGTAGAATGGTGCAGCCATTATGAAAAACAATATGGAGGCTCCTACAGAAATTAAAAATAGAACTACTATATGATACAGCAACCCCTTTTCTGCATATATACCACCTTCTAAAGATATCTACACTCCCATGTTCATTGCAGCATTATTCACAATAGCCAACATACAGAAACAGCCTAGGTATCCATCAAGGGATGAATGGATAAACTGCAATACACACACACACACACACACACACACACACACTCACACACTAGAATATTACTCAGCCTTAAAAAATGAGGAGATCCTGCCATCTGCCATAACATGGATGGATCTGGATGGAGGACATCACGCTAAGTGAAATAAGCCAGACACAGAAAAAAAATATATTGCATGACCTCACTTATATGTGGAATTATTTAAAAAAGGTAAAATATATAGTGATAGATAATAAAACAGTGGTTACCAGAGTTGGGCTGGGAAGGAGGAAATAGGGAGATGTAGATCAAAGGATTCAAAGTAGCAAATATGTAGGATCAACAAGTCAAAAGATTTAATGTACAATATGAAGACTATAGTTAATAATAGTATACTGTATTCAGAATTTTTGCTAAATGAGTATTTTATAGCTGCTCTTGCCACAGGGGGGACAAATGGGTAACTATGAGAGATGACGGATATATTAATTTATTCCCCTATAGTGACTGTTTTACTATATGTACCTTTTAACATTACATTACATACTATAGATATACACAATAAAATTTACTTTAAAAAATTAAAAAACAAATTAGTAAAAAAAAATATTTTTCTTGATGTAGAAACTGAGTATCACCATGGAAACTGAACACACACACACACACACACACACACACACACACACCCACCCCCCATAGTAAACTCTGTTATCTGTTCTTGCCAGGGGATGTGAAGTTATGATTTTATTCATTAAGTCTACCCTTACAGTATCCCTGTCACAGTACAGTGGACACAAAAGAAGTTCATGGTAGGGTCCTCTCTCTTAAGAAGGAAAGAAAGAAGAAATATTTACTAGACGGTTTACTATACTGGGTGCTTTTACAGAGATTATCTCTTTTAATCAGATAGCCCTGCCAGTTATGTCCATTTTACAGGCAAAGAAACTCAGGCTTGAAGAGGTTAAATACCTTGCAACTTGTAATTTGAGCCAGGTATAACTCCATGCTCTTATAATAGATACATATAGGAGATAGGGAGTAATATGAGTTGGTACATAATGAAGTACTAAATTAAATATCAATTGAGCATCACAAATAAAAAAAAATTCAAAATTCGAAACCCTTCTGGTCCCAAACATTTCGGATAAGGGATACTTAACCTATATAATTAATACATTAACTGTCATGTGCGTTGTATTTAATTCATGCTAGTTTTGAGCCCAGACCTTGTGTAGCAAAACCCTGGTTGGTTTGTGAAAATCTAACTTCATGTGCTTATTGTTACAATTAAAATTGACAATTTAATTCTAAAAACGTGGATTGCATTGCATGTAACTCATGCACAGAAAACAATAAAAAATAACAAATTAGAAAGGATAGTTTTAATAAAATACCATAACTCCAGGGAAAAAAATTTTTTTTCCTAGTGTGTCATCAATGTGTTAAGTCCCAAGACTTAAGGTATAAACCTCAAGGGCTTTGTGTGTTCAGTAGCAGGAAATTAATGTTTACTCTAATTATTATAGAAGATCTGAAGTAAGAAGAAGTAGGATTTAAAATGAGCTTTGCAGATGTGAAAGTTGTCAGAATCAAAATGGAGTCATTTGGATTTAAAAAAAGAACCCTGAAAAATAGAGCCAGAGAAGGCCATGAAGGGAGGGTTCTCATGCACACATGCCTGATAATGAAATCTATTACAAATGACTCTGCAAAAACCACAACCTTGCATAAAGGCCATTGCAACCTTAGACAAAGAAGTACTTCTGTGAGGACATCTGCTCAGCAACCACCTCTCCAACCTTGGATTGATGCCACACTTGTTACTGATCCTTGTAGCCAAGGACAATTATCTTAAAACAATTATGTATTAATAGACGGTGATGTCAGCAATATGGCTGTCTAGAAGTCCCTAGTGCTCACCCCCTGACAAAGGCAGCCAAAACAACAAAGGAACAACTACATTTTAATGAAAATAACTAAAGGAGAGTCCTGGAGTACATCAAAGGAATAACAGAAACCCTGGTAAACACGGACGCTCGGGATGGCCACATAGAGAACACAATGAAACACCTGGCCTCCACCAAGCCATCTCCTGGCTGGGATCAGCTGGGAACTAGGAGGAACTTCTCCCTGTGATGAAAAGGTAAGCAAGAGGATCCCCGCAGCCCTCATCCACACCTTGGACACCTATAGTCCTTACCACTGGGGTCGCCTTCAGTCCTCACAGGTACTAAGTTCAGCTGAGGGAGCTGCCTGGAATCCACAGAGCTGTGTTCCCCACAGAGAAGGAGTCCCATTCCCTGTGGCACACATGGCTATGGCACTACACCATCTCGGAACTGGGACCACTGTTGGGAGTGTGTCTTGCTCTGGGAGTGAGTAGCCACAGTAACCCTTCATCCCTGAGTCTAAACCACCCTGAACCACCCCCACTCCATGGCTTGACATTCCCAAGCCTAGCTGTAAGCAACTGCTATGCTCTTCCCTGTGAGGCTAAGCAGTGGTGGAACTGTTCCACCTACAGTGTCCACTACCTGCTTGGACTGGAGCTGAAGATGCACACTCCCTCCTGGGGAAATGGTGCTTTGGCAGAACTTCTTCCTAGCCTCACACAATCTGGGATACTATCAAGCCCCACCATCCCAAGGTCTAGACTCACCACTTCATGATGCCTCATCCCCAGGGACCAACGTTGCCACTGAGCCCTATTGTTTCAGGGTCCTGAATTACAGTCATTCCCTTCACCCTGGGCTCAAACCTCCAGAGCACTTCTTATTCCCGGCAGTCAGGCCAGGGCTGGAGCCCTGCTTCCCAAGAGTAGAATTACAGCTACAACCCAACCTCTGGACCCAAGATGTTAGAGGATGTCTCAGAGTCACAGATCCTGGCTATGTAAGTAACCTACATCCAATCCTATCACAGAGCATGGACCTGTACCCCAACACCCAGGTGCCACAATAGGTTTGAACTTGAGCCTAGGCCTTGACCCCATAACAGCTCCAAGCACCTGCACCTAGAACCCAGTGCTACTGAAGCTGCTTATATGTGCGCCATACCTGAAACCAAAAGGGATCCCCTTAGCTAAGTGCCCCGATTGTGGGGAAGATGAGACTAAGGACCCCAGAAGCCTCTGCCATCAAGGATATTAACAACCTACACCACCACTATTGCTACCACAGACTTCTATGGTCTAGGCCACTGAGGCACCCACAGTTACTACTGAGGTTGAATACAGCTGAAGAAGCTGTACAGTGACTATACAACTGCTCCTACCTGGAAACAGAGTCACCACAACCTTCCCAATCAGCACATTAAGACCTAGCTGTAGATGAAAGTCTTTTTCTATAAAAGCCATTCTAGAAAGTTTGGAAGAGGTGATTGTTCCACTAGATGCACAAACATCAATTTATACTATACTTTCTTTTCTTTTCTTTTCTTTTTTTTTTTTTTTTGAGACAGAGTCTTGCTCTGTTGCCTGGGCTAGAGTGCCGTGGCATCCTCCTAGCTCACAGCAACCTCAAACTCCTGGGCTCAAGCAATCCTTCTGCCTCAGCCTCCCGAGTAGCTGGGACTACAGGCATGTGCCACCATGCCAAGCTAATTTTTTTTCTATATATATTTTTAGTTGTCCAGCTAATTTCTTTCTATTTTTAGTAGAGACAGGATCTCGCTCCTGCTCAGGCTGGTCTCAAACTCCTGACCTCGAGCGATCCACCCACCTCGGCCTCCCAGAGTGCTAGGATTACAGGCATGAGCCACCGTGCCCGGCCATATACTATACTTTAGACCAAATGGACTTAACAGATATTTACAGAACATTTCATCAAACTGCTACAGAATACACATTATTCACATCACCACATAGAACAGTCTCTAGCACATAGAACATCAGAACACAAAATGAGTCTCAACAAATTGAAATATATCAAGTACCTTTTCTGACCACAATGGAATAAAACTAGAAATCAATTAACAAGAGAAACTTTGAAAACTGTACAAATACATGGAAATTAAATAACATGCTCCTGGATGACTAGCAGGTCAATGAAAGAATTAAAAAGAAATAAAAATTTAAAATTTCTTGAAATAAATGAAAATATAAATATGACATACCAAAACCTATAGGATACAGCCAAAGCAGTATTAAGAGGGAAGTTCTTAGCAATAAACACCCATATCAAAAAAGTAGAAAGATTTCAAATAAACAACCTAACAATGCATCTCAAGGAACTAGAAGAGCAAGAACAAATCACACCAAAAATTAGTAGAAGGTAAGAAATAATAAAGACCAGAGCAGAAATAAGCAAAATTGATACTTAACAAATACAAAAGATCAACAAAATGAAAAGTGGGTTTTTTAAAAAGACAAAATCGATATTTTATGACCATTAGCTAGAATAACCATGAAAAAAGAGAAAAATACCCAAATAAATATACTCAGAAAGAAAAAGGAGAAATTAAAACTGATACCACTGAATTACAAAGGATCATTAGAGATTGTCACACACCAAAAAATTGGAAAACCTAGTGGAAATGGATGAATTCTTGGACACATGTAACCTACCAAGATTGAACCAAGAAGAAATAGAAAGCCTGAACAGATCAACTATGGATAACAAAATTGAATCAGTAACTAAAAGTCTCCCATATAAGAAAAGCCCAGGACTGCTGAATTCTATTAGACATTTAAAGAAGAACTAATACCAATTCTTCTCAAACTCTTCCAGAAAATTGAAGAGGAGAAAATTCTTCCAAACTCATTCTATGAGGCCAGCATTACCCTGACACCAAATCCAACAAGCACACAGCAATGAAAGAAAACTACAGGCTGATATCCCCGATGAAAATAGAGGCAAAAATCTTCAACAAAATACTAAGCAAACTGAATCCATGAACACATTAGAAAGATCATTCACCAAGATCATGTGGGATTTATCCCAGGGATGCAAGGATGGTTCAACATAAGCAAATCAATAAAAAAAATACATCACATCAACAGAATGAAGGAAGAAAACCATATGGTCATCAATAGATGCAGAAAAAGCATTTGATAAAATTCAATATACCTTTGTAATAAAAACCCTCAACAAACCAAGTAAGAAGGGACATATCTCAACACAATAAAGACCACACATAACAAATCCACACCTAACATACTGAACAGGGAAAAGATGCAAGCTTTTCCTCAACAAACTGAAACTCATGCCACTCTCACCACTCTTATTCAACATAGTACTGGAAGTTCTAGACAGAACAATCAGAGAAGGGAAAGAAATAAAGGGCATCCAAATTAAAAAGGAGAAAGTCAAATTCTGTTTGCAGATGACATGATCTTATTATACACAGAAAACCCTAAAAGTTCCATCAAAAAATTCTTAGAACTGATAAACAAATTTAGTCAAGTTGCAGGATACAAAATCAACATACAAAAATCAGTAGTATTTCTATACACCAACAACAAACTATTAATAGCAGAAAAAGAAATCAAAAAGATAATACATTTATAATAGCTATGAAAAAAATCTAGGAATAAATTTAACTCAGGAGGTGGAAGATGTCTACAAGGAAAATTATAAATATTGATAAAAGAAATTGAAGAGAACACACACACACAAACAAAAAGATATTCCATGTTTATGGATTGGAAAAATTAATATTGTGAAACTGACCATACTACTTGAAGCAATCTATAAATTCAATACAATCCATTTCAAAATACCAATGACATGCTTCACAGAAATAGAAAATACGATTCTAAAATTTGTATGGAACCACAAAGACCCCAAACAGCCACAGCATCTTAAGCAAAAAGAGCAAAGCTGAAGGCATCATACTACCTGACTTCAAAATATACTACAAAGTCAAGGTAATCAAAACAGACCAGATTCACAGACCAATGGAACAGAAAAGAGAACCTGTAAATAAATCCACATATTCATAGCCAACTTGTTTTCACAAAGGCACCAAGAACATACCCTGGAGAAAGGACAGTCTCTTCAATAAATGGTGCAAGGAAAAATCGATATCAATATGCAGAGGAATGAAAATGGACCCCTATCTCTCACAAATGAACTCAAAATGGATTAAAGACTTAAAAGTAGGTCTGGGCTGGGCATGGTGGCTCATGCTTATAATCCCAGCACTTTGGGAGGCTGAGATAGAAGGATCACTTGAGGCCAGGAGATGGTGATCAGCCTAGGCAACATAGAGAGACCCTGTCTTTACAAAAAATTTAAAAAATTAGCTGGGTGTGGTAGTGCACACCTGTAGTCCTAGCTACCTGGGGGGCTGCAGAGGCTGCAGTGAGCTATGAGGATGCCACTGCACTGCACCCCAGGGAACAAAAGCAAAAATAGACAAACGGGATTATATCAAACTAAAAGCCTTCTGCACAGCAAAGGAAACAATCAATAGAATGAAGAGACAATCTGTAGAATGAAAATATTTGCAAACTATTCATCTGACAAGGGATTAATATCCAGAATAGACAAAGAACTCGAACAACTGAACAGCAAAAAACCAAATAACTGGATTTAAAAATGGGCAAATGAGCTGAATAGACATCTCTCAAAAGAAGATATATGAATAAATGGCCAAGAGATATATTAAAAAATGCTTAACACCACTAATCATCAGGGAAATCTAAATCAAAATCACTATGAGATAACATCTTACCACAATTAGAATAGCTATTTATTATCAAAGAGATGAAAAATAAAAAATGCTGGTGAGGATGTGGAGAAAGAACTCATACACTGTTGGTGGGAATATAAATTATAACAGTCATTATGGAAAACAGTATGGAGGTTCCTCAAAAAACTAAAAATAGAAGTACTATATGATCCAGCAAGCCCACTGCTGGGTATCTATATCCAAAAGAAAGGGAATCAGTATATGGAAGAGATATCCTGTACTCCCATGTTTATTGTAGCACTCTTTATAATACCTAAGATATGGAATCAATCTAAGTATCCATCAATGGATGAATAAAGAAAATGAGGTATTTATACACAATGGAATATTATTCAGCCATGAGAAAGAATGAAATCCCATCACGTGCAGCAACATGGATGGAAGTGGAGGATATTATGGTCAAGTCAAATAGGTCAGGCACAAAAAGACAAATATCACATGTTCTCACTCATATGTGGGAGCTAAAAAAGTGAATCTCGTGGAGGTATAGGGTAGAATGGTTGTTACCAAAGGCAGGGGAGGGTAGGAAGTGCGGGGGATGAAGAGAAATTGTTAAGTGGTCACAAAAATACAGTTAGAAGAAATAATTTCTAGTGTTTGAAAGCATAGTAGGGTAACTAGAGTTAACCATAATTCATTGCATATTTCAAAATAGCTAGAAGAGAAGGTTTGTAATGTTCCCAGCACAAAAAAAAGATAAATGTTTGAGGTGATGGGTATCCTAATTACCCTGATTTGATTATTACACATTGTATGCATGTATCAAAATATCACATGTTCCCATTAAATATGTACACCTATTCTGTATCAATAAAAAATTATGTAATCCTCATTTTTCCTTTAAAAACCTTTCCTCTTCTTTACCTCCCTGAATATGCATGTAGATTTCTATAGCACATGTATTCCCATTGCAATGCCCATCCCCAAATAAGTATCATTACCTTTTAAAGAGTTTCCTTCTCTGTTATTTAGGATGACATAGATGGTATCAGCAGTGAGAATGAAGTTAGCTCACTGAATCTTTTGCATTCTGTTTCTGTGAATTGCCTTTGCTGCCCTGATGAATCTCTCCTGTCAGAATTTCTGACTCCCTTTGGTGAGTTCTTTTGTACTTTACTCAGGAACTGATTTGGTTATAAGGCCACCTTAATAATGGACCTTGTATCCCTCTTAGGATGATAAAGACTTTTGTCTTTTCTGGAAAGCCCTTTCTGGTATAAGGACAATGTTCTTCTGGTTTGAGTACTATGGTTTCTACAGAATTTACATTCTTCTTGTAGTGCATGTCCTTTCTGGTGAATTCACTTTTGGTCTGTACATCTAGTTTGATATTTTGATGGATCTGCATGCCTGGCTTAAAATTTTTGTGAGCACTCTGATTTTGGTTTCATTTTGGTTTGGTTATATGCATTTATAAATAATGTATCCCTTATACTAATAAATAATTTATCTTTTACTCCCCTACCCCTTGCTTGCTTTTGAACATCTTCTCTGAGCAAAAATAAACATTCTAAATGGGGAGTGTGTATGCTAATTAAAAGCCACTAGAGTTTTTGCCACCATCTAAAATACTAGTCTAAACTCCTGCCATTCCCTCACGGAATTTATAGGATTTTCTTTGCTCTCAAGAGATTAGTAAGAAACAGAATGGGATTCTCAAACATTAAGGCATGCCAGCTTTTTTGGGACTCCAGCCGACTACATGGCTTTTCCTCATGCATGTTTTTAAATCAATGCCATCTTCGGCATAATTCAAACTACCAAGCTTGTTTTTCTTGATACCAAATTAAGAAACCACAACTATAGGGCTAAAATAAAATGCGGGTATGTAGAAGCTCCTAACTTCTTTATGTTTCTATTTTTTTCTTTGCTTCCTCCTCTTTGTTTACTCAGAATCTGTTGGCTTTTTCACTTTTATTAAGATAACCTACTTTTGCTAATTTCAAAAGCTACTTAGAAATTTTTCTTAAAGTATTTCAGCAAGATAAGAGAAAAAAAAAGAGAGGGCTTTCAAATTACAATAGCCACATGGCAACAAACAACCTAGACTTGTACACTTAAGAGTCATCTCTTTTGGAAACATAAATTTAGTTTTGCCTAGCTAACAATTGTTTCAAATGATTTAACAATCATTTTAGTTAATTAAAAGATAGTCTAAAAAGGAAAGAACTGGATAAATGTTTACAAAAATTAGGCACTTAGATCAAACAGGTCAAAATCTTAAGCTCAGAGCAATACTATAGGGTATGTGTCTATTTTTATACCAGTATCATGCTGTTTTGTTACTATAGCCTTGTAGTATAATTTGAAGTCAGGTAGTGTGACACCTCCAGCTTTGTTCTTTTTGCTTAGGATAGCTTTGGCTATTCGAGCTCTTTTTTGATTCCATGTGAATTTTAGGATTGTTTTTTCTAATTCTGTGAAAAATGATGCTGGTATTTTGATAGGGATTGCACTGAATCTGTAGATTGCTTTGGGTATATGGTCACTTTAATGATACTGATTCTTCTGATCCATGAGCATGAGATGTTTTTCCATTTGTTTGTGTCATCTATAATTTCTTTCATCAGTGACTTGTAGTTTTCCTTGTAGAGATCTTTGTAGCTACAGTAAGTGGGATTGCCTTCTTGATTTAGTTCTCAGCTTGACTGTTATTTGTGTATAGAAATGCCACTGATTTTTGCACATTGATTTTATATCCTGAAACTTTACTGAATTCATTTATCAAATGTAAGAGTTTTTTGGAGGAGTCTTTAGGGTTTTCCAAGTATAAATCATATTGTCAGCAAACAAACATAATTTGACTTCCTCTTTTCCAATTTGGATGACTTTTATGTCTTTCTCTTGCCTGATTACTCTGGCTAGGACTTCCAGCATTATGTTGAGTAGGAGTGGTGAAAATGGGCATCCTTGTCTTGTTCCAGTTCTTACAGGGAATGCTTTCAACTTTTCCCCATTCAGTATGATGCTGGCTGTGGGTTTGTCACATATGGCTTTCATGATTTTAAGGTATAATCCTTCTATACCTAGTTTGTTGAAGGTTTTTATCATGAAGGGATGCTGAATTTTATCAAATCCTTTTCTGTATCTATTGAGATAATCATATGATTTTTGTCCTTAGTTCTGTTTACGTGATGAATCACATTTATTGATTTGCATATGTTGACCCATCCTTGTATCCCTGGAATAAAACCCACTTGATTGTGGTGTATTATCTTTTTGATATGCTGTTGGATTTTGTTTTTTAATATTTGTTGAGGATTTTTGGATCTATGTTCATCAGTGATACTGGTCTGTAGTTTTCTTTTTTTGTTCTGTTCTTATTTGGCTTTGGTGTTGGGGTGATACTGGCTTTGTAGAATGAGTTAGGGAGGATTCCCTCCTCCTTAATTTTTTGGAACAGTTTCAGGATTGACACCAGTTCTCCTTTGTACGCTTGGTACAATTTTTCTAGTTCCTTGAGGTGTGACATTAGGCTGTTAATGTGTGATCTTCATATTTTTTTGATGTACATGGAACATTCTATAAGATACATTATATGATAGGCCACAAAACTAGCCTCATTAAATTTAAAACATTCAAAATCATATCAAGCATCTTCTCAGACCACATGAGAATAAAACTATAAATCAATACTAAGAAGAATTCTTAAAACTATACAAATACATGGAAATTAAACAACATGCTCCTGAACAACCTTTGGGTCAATGACAAAATTAATATGGAAATTAAAGAAAATTTAAAACAAATGAAAAAGTAGACACGACATATCAAAAACCTCTGGGATACAGAAAAAAGGATGCCAAGAGGGAAGTTTATAGCATTAAATACCTACATCAAAAACAAAATAAAACTCTGTATCTTTAGTGCCTAGAAGAGAGTCTGCCACCTATGTGTACCCAATAAACATTTGGTAAATGAATGGGAAAAAAATGAAAAGGACTGATTGATCAAAACAAATTTCTAGACACTAATGTCAAATGAGCTCTTGATTTCACTAAAGTCAGATGGACTGTTTGGCAATCCTCCTGAGTTTCCTTAGCTCACTCCCCATTAAATTCCACAACAATCCAGTCCTCTACTCTCTTGAAACCTCAGATTCTCAACAGATGGCTTTGCCTCTGTAAGCTATCTGACAGGAACTCATTAACTTCCAACCATTAAACATACAAACCCACACTCCCATCCTATCCATGTTCCTTCTGTCATAATCCACATATGGTTCATCTTTTGGTCTCAGGCCAGCCCTCCACCTGGGCTTTAGAACTCAGCCCTACCACATTCATATGGACTTTCCTCTCTCTTGTACTTATATATTCTTCTAAACATGCTTAAGTGTCTTCCATTACAAACAAACAAATAAACAAACAAGCAAAGACAACCTCTTCCAATAGCTCTTTGTAAGATCATCAATTGCCTCCATGTTTCTACATATAATGGTTATTTTTCAGTCTTTCTCTCCCTTATCCTCTCAGCCACATTTGGCACTCCTTGCTTCCTGAAATACTGTTTTCTTTGGCTTTTGGAAAACCACATTCTACTGATTTTCCTCCTATCTCTCTAATGGCTTCTTCTACATCTTTTTTGCTATCTCATCTCTACCCAGTGCTCAGCTACAGACCCTGTTCTCTTCTCAATTCTGTTCTCTTTCTCTATGTCATCTCTACTCACAGCTTCAAGTCCTATCTATACTCAAAAGGCTTGTAAGTTTATATTTCCAGCCCACATGTTTCCTTTGAGCACCAGACCTGTATATTTAATCACTCACTCGAATTCTCTACTTGGATGTGTTAAGGCACTTTGAACTCAGCATGTCTAAAATTACAATCATGCCCTTTCCTTGCAGAACTGGTCTTTTCTTAGTGTTCTTTCTCAGTAAATGCCACCACCATCCACCCAAGTGTACAAGTTAAAAACCCAGAAGTCATCTCCAACAGCTCACTCCCCCTTGGCTCCCATATCCATTCCAACATGAAGTTCTGTTGATTTTGCCTCACAAGTTCTCTCAAATACACCACTTTCTCTCCATCCCTTCCTTCATTCCATTGCAAGGCACAATCCATCATCTCTTGTTTGGACTACTGCAGCTTCCCACTGGACTCTAATGTGCTTTCCTCCAATGTGTTCTTCATGTTGCCACCAGAATAATATTTTTTAAAAAACATGAATATAATTATTTCAACACACTCTCCTGCTCCCTCTGTCCCAAAAGAGCTCTTCAAGGTTCTCCATTGCTCTTAGGATAAAGTAAAAACTCCTAACCTGTTTTACAAAGCCCTACTTTCCAGGTTTGTCTCACACCATCTGCCCCCGTACTCTGCACTTCAGCTACACTGGCATTCCTTCAGACGTCATGCTTCTTCCTGCTTGTACATGCTATTCCCCTTTTTGTGCAACCCCTCCTCCCTCCACCCTTTCCTGCTCTCTCACTTTCTCACACATACCTGGTTAACTCTTACTCATCTGTTAGATCTCAACTCACGCATCTCTTGCCTTCGAGAAGTCTTTTCTCACTCCACTGAGCACAAACTACAGAGGGCACCATGCACTTCTCCCAAGCATTTGACACAACTTTAACTTTATTTTTTTGATCATCTATTTCTAGCAGAAGCTGTCTGTCTTCTTTTGTTCACCATTGTATCCCCAGCACCTCATATAGAGTCTGGCACATTAAATTTTCTCAGTATTATTGAATGAATAAGTAATAAAATTGAAAACATGGGCTTGGATGAAGCATTGCGTAGTGAGAGAAGAGGTCCTAGGATGGAACCTGGTGAATACAACATTTTAAGGGGTGGGAAGAGGAAGAAAAACCATGTTGAGGGAAGAGACGAGGAAATAATGGCCATAGTGGTGGCATAAGTCAAAGGAGGCAAGAGTTTTATGAAAGCAGAAGTGTTATTAGTGTCTTGGGCCCCAGACATTATAAGAACTGGGAAATGAAGCTGTTTGAAAGGGCAGAAGGGGAGGTGAGGACATAGGAGCAGGGGAGCTCACTGTTTTGTCACCAAATTTGGTGTTAAATGGAATGGGAGAAAAAAGATAATACCTTACTTGGCCTTTCTATGATACTTGGCACTGTTCATGGTTCCATCTTTCCTCAAAGTAGGTGGGTTGGTAGATAAAGATACTTTTTGGAAGAGAAAACAATACTATTCAATGGAGCAAGGGTCTGTGTAAGTTGGGAGAGATGGGATTTAGACCTTGGGTGAAGTGCAAGCCTGGACAGGCTTCACACCTCTGCCTTTGAAGCTGGTTGAATGGACAAAGGTACAAAAACCCCAAGGATGGAGTGAAGGGAAGTTCTGTGAACGCAGTCTCTGCCAGAAAACTTCTTTATTGCCACAGAGAGATCTAACATAGAAATCAGTGACGGTAATTTAAGTGTATATTGAAAAAACAAAACAAAAACAAAATGTAATTTTCGTTGTCAACAACCAGGAGGTGGAAGCAGGAGGGAATGATTTCACATAGGAGCATGCTCTGCTTTCTGTACTGATACTAGAAACAAGCATTTCCACACAGCAGATGACTCCAGCCTTTAGGTATACCTCGTTCTATTGCACTTCACTTTATTGTACTTTGTAGATGTTGCATTTTCTGAAAATTGAAAGTTTGTGAAATCCCTGTCTCAAGCAAGTCTATTGGTGTCATTTTTCCAACTTCAGGTGCTTACTTCGTGTCTCTGTGTCAGCATTTTTTTTAGCAATAAAGGAATTATTTTTTAATTAAGTTATTTATAATTATTTTTAGATATAATGCTATTACATACTTAACAGACTACAGTACAATGTAAATATAGCTTTTATATGCACTAGGAAAACAAAAATTTTGTGTGACTTTGTTTTATTGCAATATTTGCTTTACTGTGATGGTCTGGAACCAGATCCTCAATATCTCCAAGGTGTGCCTGTATATTTTCCATGAAGTACATACAGGCTCCTCTCTTTTATGCCATGAAAGAGGTAAGCCAATCAAAGAAGAGATATTATCTGTCCCTGTTCTCCAATTTACCTCCAGGGCTTCTGACAGTGCCTGACAAAAGCAGGTGTACTGTCTATATTGGTTAAATAAATGAATGAAAGATAATCCTTTAGGAATAATTCCCCCATTCCCCTCAACCCAACCTCTCTGCTTACTCATCATTCTCTGGTATGAACTCCATCCGTCATGGCAGGATCTATGACCCCTGTACTCACTGTTTTACCCCAGCATCCCATGAAGAGCCTGGCTCATAGTATATGCCCCATATACACTCCTAGAATGAAAGACTGTCCCTGAGCTTCAGTGTTGAGAGCACTGCTAGCCTGGGCTGTCAGCTTCATTAATGTTTTTTTTTTTTCTTATGGGGAAAGTCTCTACTGTTATTGATGAGGCAGTTGTTTGTTCTCCTGGATAGTTGAAGCTGCAGAAGTGTGGCTTCAGGTTTTGAGAACCTAAGCAATAGTTTTCTCTGTGCTGAGCAAATGTTTCCAGTGAGCAAAAAAGTACACAGAGAAGAGAAACAGCAGGCATTTTCCTTGGTGTGACATTTGTCAACCTGGTGCCATTTTCAGATTCAGTGTGTGGGCTCAACAGCTCTACACATTCTGCTCAATTATAAGTTTTTAATTTTAATGAAGTCCAGCTTTTCAATTATTTCTTTCATGGATTGTGCTTTTGGTGTTACCTAAAAAGTCACTGCCATACCCAAGGTCATCTAGATTTTCTCCTATGGTATCTTCTAGAAGTTTAATAGTTTTGTGTTTTACATTTGGGTCTATAATCCATTTTGAGTTAATTCTTGTGAAGAGTGTAAGGTCTGTGTCTAGATTCACTGGTTTACGTGTGGATGTCCAGTTGTTTCAGCACATTTGTTGAAAAGACTATCTTTGCTCCACTGTATTGCCTTTGCTGCTTTGTCGAACATGAGCTAAGATCAGTTGACTGTATTTATGTGGCTTTATTTCTGGGCTCTATATTCTGTTCTATTAATATATTTGCCTATTCTTTCACCAATACCACAGCATCTTGGTTACTGTAGCTTTATAGTAAGCCTTGAAGTTGGGTAATGTCAGCCCTCTTTGTTCTTCTCCTTTAATATTGAGTTTGGTATTCTGGGTCTTTGGCCTCTCCATATAAACTTCAGAATCAGCTTGTCAATATCCACAAAATAAATTATTGGGATTGCATTGATTCTACAGATCAAGTTGGGGATAGCTGACATTTTGACAATATTGAAACTTCCTGTCCATGAACAGAATCTCTCTCCATTTATTTAGTTTTTCTTTGCTATCTTTCATCTTTAATAGATATATACCTATTCATGTTGTCTGTTTCTTCTTGTGTGAGTCGTGCCTGACTGTGGCTTTCAAGGAATTAGTCCATGCCATATCAAAGTTGTGGGCATAAGATTATTCATAATATTTCATTATTAGCCTTTAATGTCCACGAGATTTGTAGTGATGTTCCCTCATCTGTTTCTGATATTACTAATTTGTATTTCTCTTTTTTCCTTAGTTAGCCTGACAAGAGGCTTAGTGATTTTATTGATCTTTTCAAAGATATAGCTTTTGATTTTCTTGATCTTCTGTATTGATTTCCTATTTATAACTTCACAGATTTTTGCTCTAATTTTTTTTTCAGTTATCATTGAATTTTTTTTTATTTCAGCATATTACAGGGGTACAAATGTTTAGGTTACGTATATTGCCCTTGCCCCACCTGAGTCAGAGCTTCAAGCGTGTCCATCCCCCAGACGGTGCACACTGCACCCATTACATGTGTATATGCCTATCCCCTCCTCCCCCTCTCATCTGCCCAACACCCAGTGAATGTTATTACTATATGTGCACATAAATGTTCATCAGTCAATACCAATTTGATGGTGAGTACACGTGGTGCTTGTTTTCCCATTCTTGGGATACTTCACTTTTATCAGTCCTTTTTTTCTGTTTACTTTGGATTTAATTTGCTCTTCTTTTTCTAGTTTCCCAAGGTAGAAGCTTATATTATTGATCTAAGATTTTTCTTTTTTACTAATATATGCATTCAACGTATATATAAATATATGCATTCAATGCCTTAAATTTCCTTCAAAGCTCTATTTTTGCTGCATCCCATACATTTTAAAGTTATATTTTCATTTTCATTTATTCAAAATATTTTTAAACTTAAACTTTTCTTGAGATTTCTTCTTTGACCCACATGTTATTTAGAAATGTGTTGTTTAATTGACAAGTATTTGGGGATTTTCTATTATCTTTCTGTTACTGAATATTAGTTTACTGTGGTCTGAGAGCAGACATCGCATGATTTATATTCTTTTAAACTTGTTAAGGTGTGTTTTATGACCCAGAATGTGGCCTATCTTGGTGAATGTTCCATGTGAGCTTGAGAAGAACATGTATTCTGCTGCTGTTGAATGGAGTAGTCTATGTATATCGATTATACCCAGTTGATTGGTGGTGCTGTTGAGTCCAACTATGTCCTTACTGATTTTCTGCCTGCTGGATCTGTTCATTTCTGATAGAGGAGTTCTGAAGTCTCCAACTATAACAGTGAATTCATCTATTTCTCCTGAAGCTCTATCAGTTTTTGCCTCAAGTATTTGGGCACTCTGCTGCTAGGCACATGCACATTAAGGATTTTTATGTTTTCCTGGAGTATTAATCACCATATGCCTTTTTTTTTAATCCCTGAAAACTTACCTTGCTCTGAAGTCTGCTCTGTCTGAAATTAATATAGCCACCCTTGATTTCTTTTGATTAGTGTTAGTGTGCTATATCTTTGTCTGTTCCTGTACTTTATTTATGTGTCTTTATATTTAAAGGTTTCTTGTAGAAAATGTATACAGGGTCTTATTTTTTGAACCACCCTGATAAACTTTTGTCTTTTAATTGGTGTATTTAGGCCACTGCCATTTAAGGTGATTACTGATATAGCTGGATTAATATCTACCATATTTATTGCTGTTTTCTTTTTTTGTTTGTTTTGTTCTTGTTTTTATTTGGAGATAGGGTCTTACTGTGTCACCCAGGCTGGAGTGCAGTGGTGTGATCGTTACTTGCTGCAGCCTTGAACTCCTGGGCTCAAGCAATCCTCTCGCTGAAGCCTCCCAAGTGGCGGGGGCTACAGGCACATGCCACCATGCCTGGCTAATTCCTTTTTTTTTTTAATGTAGAGATGAGGTCTTGCTATGTTGCCCAGGCTGGTCCTGAACTCCTGGCCTCAAGTGATCCTCCCATCTCAGCCTCCTAAAGTGCTGGGATTACAAGCAT
>CM052444.1:54487071-54518491 GCA_028533085.1 Varecia variegata
GATTAGAGATGTTGAACATTTTTTCATATGTTTGTTAGCCATTCTTATATCTTCTTTTGAAAAATTTCTATTCATGTCCTTTGCCCACTTTTTGATAGGGTTGTTTGATTTTGTTCTTACTGATTTTCCTGAGTTCTAGATAGATTCATGTTATCAGTCCTTTATCTGATGTGGAGTATGCGAAAATTTTTTCCCACTCTGTGGGTTGTCTGTTTACTCTCATGACTGTTTCTTTGGCTGTGCAGAAGCTTTTTAATTTAATCAGGTCCCATTTATTTATTTTTGTTGTTGCTGTGATTGCCTTAGGGGTCTTCTTCATAAATTCTTTACCTAGGCCAATGTCTATGAGAGTCTTTCCTACATTTTCTTCTAGAATTCTAATAGTTTCACACCTAAGGTTTAAGTCTGTTAACCACCGTGATTTAATTTTTGTGTTTTGAAGCTCAAGTAGTGATGCTTTGTTTTGTTTTAAAGAAAAAGGTTTTGAGCAACAAGAACCTGGGCTGTTAACTTTAAAATACAAAGGGGAGCAGAAGTGGTAGAGCTGCAGGGGGAGCACAGGTGAGGAGCGATGAGGGTTCCCAGGAGTAAAATCCTATTTACACCTCAAGCAAGGGTCAGAAGAAGATCCAGGGAGATGTAGTCGTGTGGCAATAGACCAGATGATGTCCAAAGTTGTTCCCAACTCTGAAATTCTGCAATTGGATGGCGCACTTTATCTTTTGGGTGTTTGTTATTTAATGTCTAGCAACCTTAAGAAGACCCTTTTCTTATTTTGAGGGAGAGAACACGGAGGACACGGTCTGCATAATCTGTTTTATGTCATTTAATGTGAGAGGGCTGGGGAGGTCAACTGGAAATCTCAAAACGAAATGCTTACCAAATTCCCTGTAGTTCACTCACAACACATTTTAATTTAAATAACAAATGCTGTAACAGCTTTCAAAAGCACACAAAATATATCTAGATTAGGAAAGGAAATTATAGTAGAGGGAGTAGAATTATGCACCATCTGAGGAGAAAATGACAATCATGGTTTGCATTTTTAACAGCAGAAAGGAGTTTTTGTTTTTGTTTTCTTTTGGCTCTGATTTTCAGACCGCAACAGGCTGCCCAAATCTTCTCCATAGAGACAGGGCTTTCCACATAACTAACAATGTTAGCTCTATGAAACCTCCTAAATTGACTCAGAAAGGATGGTACCAGTTCAATCTCCCTTTCAAGAGTCTGCCTTTAATTAAACTTAGGTCTGTCTCCCATTTTTTTTCTCTTCTTCATCAGTTGAGGAAGAAATAAATTGGCTCTGTTATTAGTATTGTTTCAGTTTTATATATCCCGTAAGTATCATTCTCTCAGCGTCAAAAGAGCTTCTTGAAATTTTGACTCCTCCCTTGTTTCATGCAAGGGATTCAATTAAGCACAGTCTCTACCACTGGCATTCCTTGCTTGCAACTGGAGGTCCTCAACACAAAAATAATGGGCCCCTTCAAATTTTCTCTTTTATATGTTTGGAGTCTTCCCTCCCAAAGATTGATGGGTTGGTGTTCTCTTTGTAGTGACTGTTTTTCTCCATCTAAAAATGGGATATTTCACTAAGATAGTAATATACTTTAAAAATTCACGGTGCCTGGAGTAAAATCTGTACTTTCAGTGATGGAGTAATGACTGCTGATATTACTTTGCAGAACCATGTTTCTAAAGCTTCATAATTAATCACAAAACCTGAAAGAGAGAAACACCTAAGTGGATGTGGTAAACGAAGTGGGTGGGGACAACTCTGTCTGAGAAAGCCAAATCAATCCCATGTTTTGATGAGAATCCCTGTGGTTCAGCCCCGCTGAGCCAAGCTCTGTAGAACATATTATTTCTCAACAGAATGAAATAAGGGCAAAACATGCAAGAGGACAGATCTAAAATCCGACATGGTTGGTACACAAAGGAATGAGTACAGAACACTTGGAAGCTGCGAGTATCTGGGCAAAAGACTTATTTTCTCAGACTTCTGTACAGAACCTTCAGTTCATTGGATATTCAGATTATAGGCAGTATTTAGAAAATCTTGTTGGCAAAAAGTCAACACAACAGAGAGATTCCAGAGAAAATTGTCATGATATTTATGAAATGTTTTAAGAAAAAAATTCTCCCTGAACTTGAAGCTTTAACAATGTAATAATGACTTTGGTTTATTCTGCTACAAAAATCTAGAAGAGAAGGCTAGCTCAAGGTGATTTTGGTTACTCCTACTACATTAGCTCAAAAAATATTTTTCAGAGTCTTCATCAGCACTCAGTAGCAACAGGGCTGTAAACAGAGCACCAGGTAACATTATCATTTACTGAGCAACTACAATGTGCCACACACCGTGTTAGAGGTTTTCTTTATACATTTTTATCAATTGTAATTTATAATTTGGATTTTATATGGATTTATTCAATCCCCACAATAACATTATAAAAAGGATGTCATTATCCCCATTTTAAAGATTCAAAACGAAGCCCCAGAGAGATTAAATAACTTGCTTGTCCAAGGTTATGTATGTAGCAGAGCCAGGATCTGAATCCGCATCTGTTCACATCAAACTGTGAGCCCCACCAGCTGCCAGGCTGTCAGGATCAGCTCTCAGCTCCATCGAGGCAGCCTTAGAGCTTAGCTGGGCACTTGCAGAACAAAGCAGGGCTTTTAGAAGTACTCTTAGGAGGGACCCCCAAGAATCCTCAGAAGCCATGCCAAGCCACATCCAGATGTAATATACTCAAATGTTCTTCGTCTCGCTCCCCATCTTGGGGCCACAGTAGGTGATTTTATCTCTCTGCATGATGCATGTACTCTGCTGGCTGGCTGTGACCGGTGGCAGAAGAACTTCCCTGCAGATTGGCCAGGAGCATCAAGAGGAGAAAGGGCAGGTGACGCTGACCACAAGAGGCAGATGACTTCCAGACTCCTTGTAGAGCTCTCTTGGTGGGGCTTCAGCTTAAAGCTGTCAACTGCACAGGGAAACTGGCTACTGCCCATTAATCCTCTTTGTCTATTGTTGACTCTGGCTGCACCCCACAGCAGTGTTCTAAAACTTCTCTCTGCAAACAACCCTGCCATTTAGTTCGTGGAGAGGATTGAGGGCACCTAGCATGGATGCTGTTTTTCTCCTCTCATCACTATTCGATCCCCTTCTGGAATCAAAGGCAGAGGAGGCCCACCCCCTTCCGAGAGCCTCTCTGGGATGGGAGAATGGTTTTTTGATCTGGGTCCATCTCTGGTCTGGCACTTCCTGCAGAAGCTGCTCTGGTTCTGCCCCAGGGTTCCGGTCACCAGCACCCACTACCATAGTCCCGGCTTGGCGGCCCCTCCTACCTCCCAGCCAGAGTGTCAGCTCTCCCCAACCCCTTTGCCTGCTAGGGTGCATTCTAGACTCCTTTCCCAGAGCTCCTTTGTCTGGTTGTCTCTTTAGGGGATGGTAGATTCAAAGCCAGACTGCCTACAATAAGAAGGGAGAGGCTAGGTCTTAAGCCATACAGGAGGCTGCTGTTGAGAGAAAAGGGCCCGAGTATAAAGGATCCAAGTCAGTGGAGGACAGTAGGGTCTGAAGGATGGGTGGCTGCAGTGGCTGATTATTTAAATTTTATAGACTCAGGTACAGTCCCAGAGCAAACATTCTTAGTCTGACCAATGTCCAGATCATGAGTGGATATCAAGTGCCCAATATTCTGTTCCCTGATCTTCGGTCACTATGACAGGACACTTCTAAAATTAAGTTGCTCCAGAAAGCAGCATACCTTCTAATAGAGATAGCTGAAATAAGCCCATATTTAGTAAATGCTGAAAGGACTTAAGATTTTATCAAGATGGTACTGACTCGATGATGTATTGCTTCTCACTCAAAAGTTAATGAAGAAATTGATCTGTAGCCCAGAAAATAGGGTTATGTAACAGATTTTTGTGAAATAAATAAACTTTTAGAATGTATCTTGGAATCAATGTAGATTGTTTCCAATCTCTTGTACCGCCTACATGATGTGATTTAATGCAACAAAGATAGACTGAACACCTACTTTGTGTCAGGTATAACACGGGGCCCTGGAGACGCATGGAAGGAAGATTAAATCATGTTAGCTTTTCTGTATTTATTAAAGCACCAGTGAAGATTCACATACTTTGAAATGACTTGGTAAAGAAAGGATTAAAAGGAGAAAATGAAGAAAAGATATGCTCACTGTAGACAAGAATTAGACTCTGCATTTCCTGTTTTTTTCCTACTGTACCCTGCAGCATTCTGAGCTTAGCACTTAGGTAACAAATACTCATCAAAATGAATTAACCAGAAAATTAAATTAATTAAAATACCCTTTTCCCCCTTTTATTTTCTCTTCTTCCCTCCCCCCGTGTTCCAGCAATTTGAGGCTTCATATAACTACAAAGTAGTGGGAGAAAGATTTAAACCTTTGCCAAGAAAGCTTCCAAACTAAAGAAATTAGTTAGAACATCAGAAGTCAAGTTTCAGCCTCATGTGACATTTGGTACCTCTCCTAATTACAGGCTCCATTATTTCCAATGCTCAAGTGTCTCCCTGCTACAGAGCCCTAAGTGGTACCCTGAAATCCTGAAAAGATCGCTGTGCTGCTTACGCACCAGATGTGTGACTAGGGGCTAATTTAGGCCCTAGGAAGATCAAGTTCATTCTGTTTTCTTCTATTTTTTTCTTCTCTTTCCTTTTATTATTAATTTTTTTAGTTGACATGATTCATCTTTTTATTTTTAAAGTTTTCTCTCCTGCAATGCTGCCTTTAAGTACCATGGCCCAATACAGCCAGATCATAATTATGTGGAAGATTCAATGGAGATTGAGTGGAATCAAAGGGACCAGCTTAGAAAATGGAAAACTAAGGGAAATGTATCTTGCAATAACAACACATGACATGTGATGAAAGATATCACTAACAACGTAGAAAAAGGGTTTGGATTTTAAATTTCTTTTTAGTTAATATACACCATTCAAGGTTGCCAGCACTGAGAGACTTAACATTTACACAAACATATTTTATTGGAATAGCGAACAATCATTCTGGATAGAAAACCAGCTGGTAGAAGGGTTGTGCTCATGTTTCCCCCTGTTGGAGAAGTGGACACAAAGTAAGCATGACTTTGGGGAAACAATTCAATCTAATTCAGTAAAATATGGCAATGGATCTGCCCTCCTGGAGTTTAAGGTCAGGGCTGAGAGGCTGATGAGTAAATCATTCCTAACAGCTCAACATGGGAAGGGCTGTGATGGGGGCGTGCATGGGGGTTCCTGGGGGAGGGGTGGGCAAGTGTGACTGGGGGCTTGTGGGGATCGCCAGACAACAGTTCCCGGGGAAGCTGATGCATGAGTCAGGTTCTGAAAAAGTGAGACAGAGCAAACGAAGAAAAGAAAGGAAGGGTGTTCCAGGGAGAGGAACAGCAGGGAAAGAGAATAAAGGTACCAAGGCATAACTTCTTTGAAGAAAATGAGGGTGCTTCTCCCTTAAAATTCTGGGACTCTCCTTCTGAGAAGAGATGGATGATGCTCTTTCTTGCTTCCTGAAGTTATTTGAAGGCCTTCCTGCGATTTTTAAATCTGGTAGCTGACTACTGTCTACTAGAAATCCCCAGCCCTGTTTGTAGTGAGTGGGTGCTGTGTTGGGCACCCAGGAATGTGACAGGTGAGCTCACGTGCATAACAGTAGTTACCGTTTATTAAGCACTTACTGTATGTTAGACAACAGGCAAAGCACTTTGCAAACATCTCAATTACATTCCACAACGACCCGGAGGTAACACTTTCCCAAGGAAATAGCTGGCTTAGAGAGGTAAGTACTTACTTGAGGTCAAGCAGGGGAGAATATAGCTTGGATAAGAACTCAGCTCTTAGGAACTAAGCTATTTTAGCTCTGGGAAGAACACATCCTATGTCCTTAGTTATCCCACATTCATTTATTTTTCCTCCCTATTTTTAGCTTGAGAGTCACTTCCAAATTCAGAGCCTTTAAACAATGATCCTCATTTTTTCCTCTACTCACTATCCCCAGGTCTAGTACTTCGTGATAATGTTGTTTGTACCCAGTTCCCAAAAAACCAAACTGGTCTCTGTTTCAGAGTAATTAACTTATTAGCAAGACGGCTGTGACAGACTTGATGGCAAAAAGTTATTACAGAATGAAAACAGAATGGAGAATTGTTTAACAACTAAATAGCCACTGAGCCCTTTGGATAATTGAGCAATTTTCCCCCAAGTTTCAGGAAAATATAAATAAAGCAGAAAAGAAAAAGAAAATTACGAGAATGGAAATCAGATTTATAATAAGGGAATTTACATTTAGATCCATGAGCAGAGGAAGAAAATTAGTAAGCAAATGGATAAAAAAATCCCTATAAATGCTTCTGATGCTAAGGCTTTCTGTGGACTTAGCTGACTCAACCATAAGGATAGTTACTCCTCTGCTAAAGTGGTTTGAGTTTTGACATGAAGTAACATGTAGAAAAAGAGGTTACTTGCCATCTATACCTACATTTTATTTGTTGAATTGAACTAAAGTGGATGATATAGAAAAATAATTCTATTGGCCATGTATCACTCAACCAACTGATACACTCAGCAAATTCAGATTTGTGTGTAGCCCAGTGTTGATTCTGTGAGTATGGTATGGATGGATCTTTCAGGCAGCAGTGGAGTTGAATTGGTACAGGGGAAGAAGAGGAGTCCAGGGTTACAGATGAAGAATATGGGCCAGGTGTGGTAGCTCATGCCTATAATCCTAACACTCTGGGAGGCTAAGGCAGAAGGATTGCTTAAGGCCAGGAGTTTGAGCCCAGCCTGAGCAAGAGCAAGACCATGTCTCTATAAAAATAGAAAAATTAGCTGAGTGTGGTGGCATGTGCCTGTAGTTCCAGCTACTTGGGAGACTGAGGCAGGAGGAGCCCTTGAGCTCAGGAGTTGGAGGTTGCAGTGAGCTAGCTATGATGACTCCATTGCACTCCAGCCAGGGTGACAGAGCAGAGACTCTGTCTCAAAAAAAAAAAAAAAAAAGGCAATGCCTCTATCTCATCTATGGAAACTCATTTATGTGTGTCCTGGCTCCACCTTCTCTATCACTTTTATTATTTTGAGGTTATTTTTTGTTTAGTTATGCCTCCAACCTTTTTGTTTTTGGATATGCTTAAGCCCCTGGAAAAAAATCCTTCCTAGCTTCCTGAAGACATTAGCAATGAGAGATTCTGTTCTACGAAGGTGTGACTGCACTCCAAGACAAAGTGAGCACAGCATCTGAAGAGGCTCTTAGCCTCTGTGCTGCGGCAAGCCAAGCCTGCTTCCTTTTGTATGTTCACCTCTGCAACCACGGGCATGGTCAGCCCCTTCCTAAAGGGGACTGGAACCAATAATCTTACCTAAGGTATAAAGGGTGTACAGTATTTACAAAGCAACAGACTATTTCAAATTGTTATAGGAAAGATTCTACTTGGCCATGAGAGGTATTATCTACATGTGGTCCATAATAGAGATGGAAGGCAACGAGAATTTGTTAGAAGCCTCGAGGCAAAAAAACTAAGCCTGAGAAAAACAAAATGCCAATTTCAAATTCAACCTTCAGGCTTTGTAGAATGAGGCAAACTTGATCACACAAAAACAAAGGCAATAAGTTAGCTTTTAAAAAAATGACAAAGTGACTTTATAGGACATCTAGAAAATTTATCATATTTTTCAGGATTTGTTTTTTCCAAACAAAGCTCCATTCTTATCCTAAAAAAAGAGAATCTACCAGCAGTGTAGGAGATGAGCATCATGCTCTGAACTCTCCCAAAGTGTCCTCCTTCCTCACACTTCAAGGTTCACTGTAGGAACAGGTGAGGGACAGGAGGGCCCTCATATTTACTTTTTTTCCTCCAACAGTGGATGAATAGAGTAATATTGAGAGGACTCCAGACTTAAAGGCCTCTCTTATCCTGGGTATTATTAGGTCCTATGTCTCTTAAAAGCTATGTGAGTCACATCAGTTTCTCAGTAAATTTCCCAGCAAATTCTTGTATTTGTAAGCTTACTGGAAGTTTCTAATAGTTGGTTGTGACTCAACCAATATTTTTTGAGCACCTAACATTTGTTGTGGGTAGTATGCAAAGGTGTCTGACTCCAGTATCATATATTAGATTATGTTTTCACCTCTTATGAATGTCCTCTCCCTGTCCAAGTAGGAAGGAACTTCCATTAAAGATGAGTGAGAAAATGACACTATTAAATGTGTGGAAACTTCTAGTAACTAATTCATTTAAAAACATCTATTGCCCACCTACCATGTGCCATGCACTGGGGGTTCAGTGTTCAATAAAATAGGACTCTTGTCCATGAACAGTTCACAATCCAGTGAGGGAGATATTCACTTAACCTTAATACAGAATAAGGGCTGTCACAGGGCTATATAGAAAAGTACAGTAGGAGATCAAAGGAGAAAGAAGGATTAATTGGTCTCAGAGAGGGAAGGAGGATTAAGAAGGATGTCTGGAGTGGGTGGGAGTGAGGTAAAAGAAAGTGTCGTAGGAGAGGGAGCATGTGAGTCCAATCCTTGTTTGAATTTGTGTCTGCCCCACCAGATCTAGTAAAGATACTCTTCTTTATCTGACAATAATTTATGAATCACAAAGCACACAGCCAGACCTACATTATTTTTTTTCATCCAGCTGGAGGATTTGTTTTCTTAATAATGTCAACAACAATACATTGTTTTCCTTTGACCACAGGTAACACTCAAGGGAAATGAGGAGGTCTATCTAGAGCAAGACTACAGAGGTAGATCATCCGGAGGTGTAATTCTGAAGGAGTTACTGATTCTCCAAGCTTCTTTCCTTATCTATAAAAAGGTCATAACAACAGTGTATTGTGGTTGTGGAGTGCTGAAAGGGTTAAATAAGAAAATCTATTATTAGTATAGAACTGGTGCATGGTAAATCTAAAAAAGTTGCCTATTACTATACTGGGCAGTGGCAAATGCTTGTCCATGTAGAATCACATTTTCTGGATATATTTAAGGTGGGATAAATTTTTTTAAGTCCCAAATGATTTACATCTCTTTCTGATAACTACTTAGGTCTCATCATTGCTTCAAAACCCCCTTGGTTTATATTTATTTTATCAATACCATTATAACAATGATAAAAGAAACAAAAGCCACAATAGCAACAAATTGCCACAATCTGTGCCTGGCTTTCCCTTTTCTACAATCTCTTTCAGACCAAGCACAGTCACGGACCTAAAGGAGCTGCTCTGCAAGTAAGTAAATGGATGAACTCCTTTTTCGATGGTTTTGCCTCAAAAAGAAGTATAAGATATCACAGAAATCATGCCCTAAGGACTAGGGTGGATTTCTGTGTTTATCCTGAAAGTTGGTAATAACTACAGTATCAGAAAATGCTTTCCTGAGTTTTAAAATGTTTAAAAGGAAATCCCATCACTATTTCCTGGTTGGAAGGGCAAAATGAGAGATGGTGGGCAAAGTGTTGAATTTGGAATGAGAAACTACATTAATGATACGAATCCTAGATAACCAGAATAGGTTTCCATGGATTATAAAAAAACAGTCGTTCCTTTGGCCACCAAAAAGGCCATTTCATTTTGGCAAAAAATCATGACCTACTTAGCTGTCTTGTCACAAGAGTCAGAACCATCATTGTGAATGTGCAGATTCAGATTCTGTGTTTGCCCAGTCATAATTAACACAGCTGAATGACAGCCAGGAGAGCCGAACATCATCCCCTGAGTACATACGGAAGAGAAATCAATATAGGTTCTCTTTTTAAAATTCAGATACATAATTTTTAAATATTTGCAAGTAGCCAGATACTTATCTCACTTTAAGATAATATTAGCATTCATTTAAAGTGTGTTATTTTAATTGTTTTCTTTAATATATTAAGCAAATTACAGAGGGATTTAGGCTTAACCTTTAAGTCAGTTATCTCATTTATAGCATAGAACCAATTAATAATTACCCCTCAGAAGAGCTAAGCAACTCATTAGAAAGGCCACAAATGTATCAGAGGCTTTTCCACATTCTATTCAGGAGATTTTGAGTTTGAAAACTTGTGCTTTGGAGGAATACTGAAATATTAACATCTATTTTCATCTCATACCTTCCAATAATACTCACAGCATATTTTAAACTACAGCTAGGCCTAAACATAAACAACCAATTAATTAGTACAAATTTATGGGATACATGTATAATTTTGTTACATGCATAGATTGTGTAGTGGTCAAGTCAGGGTTTTTAGGGTATCCGTCACCCAAATAACATACATTATACCCATTAATCAATTTCTCATCACACTCCCCCTTTCTACCTTTTCATTATTCTGAGTCTCTGTTATGTATCATTCCACTCTTTACATGCATGTGAACACAATTTTTAGCATCCACTTATGAGTGATAACGTGATATTTGTCTTTCTGTGCTTGGCACATTTCACTTCAGATAATGACCTCCAGTTCCATCCCTGTTGCTGCAAAAGACATAATTTCATTCTTTTTTATGGCTGAATAATATTTTATTATATATATGTATAGAATATATATATGTATATACACACACTCATTTTATTTATCCATTCATCTGTTGATGGACACTTAAGTTGATTCCCTATCTTTGCTATTGTGAATTGTGCTGTGATAAACATATGAGTGCAGGTATCTTTTTGATAAATTGATTTCTTTTCCTTTGGGTAGATACCCAGTAGTGGGATTGCTTGATTGAATGGTAGTTCTATTTTTAGTTGTTTGAGTTCCTTGTATATTTTGGATATTAATTCCCTCTTGAATGAATAGTTTGCAAATATTTTATTCTATTCAATAGGTTGTGTCTTCACTCTGTAGATTATTTCTTTTACTGTGCAGAAGCTTTTTCGTTTAATTAAATGTCTTTTGTCTATTTCTGTTTTTGTTGCCTGTGCTTTTGAGGTATTAGTCATAAATTCTTTGCCTAGACCAATGTCAAGAATAGTTTTCCCTAGGTCTTCTTCTAGTATTTTTACAGTTTCAGGTCTTACATTTAGGTCTTTAATCCATCTTGCATTAATTTTTGTATATGATGAGAGATAGGGGTCCAGTTTTACTCTTCTGCATATGGATATACAATTTTCCAAGCACCATTTATTGAATAGGATGTACTTTTCCCGATGTATGTTCTTGTTAGCTTTGTCAAAGTTCAGTTGGCTGTAAATATATGGCTTTATTTCTGGGTTCTCTATTCTGTTCCATTGATCTACGTGTCTACTTTTATGCCAGTACCACACTGTTTTGCTTAGTACAGCCTTGTAATATAATTTGAAGTCAGGTAATGTGATACCTCCAGCTTTGTTGTTTTTTGCTCAGGATTGCTTTGGATATTTAGGCTCTTTTTTGGTTCCATATGAATTTTATGATTGTTTTTTCTAATTCTGTGAAAAATGGCATTGGAATTTCAATAGGGATTGCATTGAATCTGTAGATTGCTTTGGGCAGTATGGTCATTTTAATGATATTAATTCTTCTGATCCATTAGCATGGGATGTTTTTCCATTTGTGTCATCTACAATTTAATTCATCAGGGTTTTATAGCTTTTATTGGCCAGATCTTTTACCATCTTAGTTAAATCTGTTTCTAGATATTTTATTTTTTGGTAGCCATTGTAAATGGGATTGTCTTCTTGATTTCTTTCTCAGTTATATCACTATTGGTGTATAGAAACACTACTGATTTTTGTACATTGATTTTATACCCTGAAAACTTTACTGAATCCATTTATCAAATCTAAGAATTTTTGATAAAGTCTTTAGGTTTTCTAGATATAAGATCATATCATCAGCAAACAGGGATAAAAAAACTGAGAATCTTCTGGATGTTTCAACTACTCTGCATTATCCAAAGATTCCAGAATTTCTAATTTTTATTTAAGGACCATGTTGGAGTCTACATGCCTGTCCTTTTAGAAGGAGGGAAATGTAGCTTTTAATTCTATCTTCTAAAAAGAAAACAAAACCACTCAATGAAGCTATAAATGACTCAGGATCGGTGGTTATCAATATTTGCTTTACCCCATGTTTTTCATCTTCCTCATTTCCGAGCATTTGGTGTAATGAAGTAGTTAAATGCACAAGCTCTGATGTCACACCAGCTGTGTGGCTCTGGAAAACATCCATCTCAGTTTCTGAAGGTGTAAAATGGACATGATAATATTAATAGTTCCTACCAGATGAAAATAATACATAATTCACATATTGTGTCTGCACATGGAACATGTTTTACAGATGCTAGTTATGATCATTATCTATTTCTTATGAGCTAGTTCTTCAGTGCCTTTTCTGTAGCATCTATTCATGTGTTCATTCACCCATTAGCTATTAGTTGAACATCCAAAACTGTTCTTTTTTTTTTTTTGAGACAGAGTCTCACTCTGTTGCCCGGGCTAGAGTGAGTGCCGTGGCGTCCTCCTAGCTCACAGCAACCTCAAACTCCTGGGCTCAAGCAATCCTATTGCCTCAGCCTCCCGAGTAGCTGGGACTACAGGCATGTACCACCATGCCCGGCTAATTTTTTTTCTATATATTTTTAGTTGGCCAGATAATTTCTTTCTATTTTTAGTAGAGACGGGGTCTCGCTCTTGCTCAGGCTGGTCTCGAACTCCTGAGCTCAAACGATCCTCCCGCCTCGGCCTCCCAAGTGCTAGGATTATAGGCGTGAGCCACCGCGCCCAGCCCCAAAACCGTTCTTGTGGTAGCCATAGATTCATTCTGTTCTTGAACTCCTGGCCTTAAGCGATCTTCCCACCCCAGCCTCCCAAAGTGCTGGGATTACAGGGATGAGCCAGTGCACCCGGCCCCTCTACGCTTTCAAATATGTTACTATTCTATCCCTATCTACACCATTTTCTCTCAGGCAGACGTGGTCTTCACTTGTACCAGTAGTGTATCATGTCAAAGTAATTTTACTGTCTCCCCTTGGAACCAGAAAGTCATCCTTGGGATATCCGGCTTAATATCTCACAGGGGCCCCAGGTACAGTCCCTTGTAATTCAGGCTTCTATTTAGGCACAAATAAGTCAGTTACTATACTCAATGCCATAAGCTTCACAGATCCTCCATTATGCTATTTGGTTACCGCCAAGCCTTCTATCTTCCACACAGGACAGTCTGCATTCCAGGGGCTGGCTCCGCTGCAAGCCAGTCTCCCATTCTTCTCTTCTACCTTCCTCCACTTCCCTGATATTCTGAATTTGTTTCCTTAATTTCTTATCTGTGACTCAGCCTGTCCATTGCAACAGCAACATTTCCAGCTGCCCCGCCAAAAAAGCCTTAGGATTTCACACTCCCCCTTTGGCCAAATGGAGAAAGTTCAAGGCTGTAATCAAGCTTTTTTTTTTTTTTTTTTTTTTTTTAACAGATCTCATCCTTCCCACACTGTTTTCAGTAGTGCATAATAGTTCTCTTAAATGTCAGGCTTTGTGTAGCTGACAAGATTTAACAAGTATTTCTCCCACATTTCATTCTAAATTATCATAGTTTCCCAAACATGAGGAATGCTTAATGCCAAAAAGAAAGGTAAGATCCAGGATCTTTTACATGGCTTTGGGTTACTCAGATGTTAAAGATTTGCTGGCAAAAGCTCCGCCTGAATGCTGAGAATATCTTACTGACAGAGAGACAGCATGCTTGGGGTGGTAATAATTCAGAAGATAATGCACACATCAATTTGCTCCCTAAATGTAGCATTTAACATTGAACACATACAGGGACAGAGATGCTGTGACTGCTGTTTCACTTTTCCTGCCCTTTAATGACAAACATCTGTTAATCTAGCAGCTTGACTTGTACCATCAAATATGCATGTCACTACGGAGACCAGTGGGGTTAGTCTGAATAAGCAATTAATACCCAACATTTGTGACATTGTGTTTGCAGAGTTATGGAAGAAAAAAATGTCATAGAGTGGAATAAGAGATATTTAAACCTTTAGTCTGTGAAAGCCCCATTTATATATGTGCATAACAATGGAACTTTTAAACAATATGATCGTTAATGTGCCATTATGTCATAATGGATCAAGAAATAGTAATGCTTTCTCTTGTTTAAAACAGTAGGATAATAAGAAGAGAAGTAGCTGAGAAATCAATGTTAGAAAAAAGTGTCCAGGTGGTAGTTTTAGCAGCCAATTTTAACCCAGAAATAATAGTTTACCTTGTTTTAACAGTAAACTTTTACTAATGGAAAAGCCAGTCTTAAATAAAAGATAAATGAGGGGACCATTATTTGCTTTTCAAATGACTTGGTTGTTCCCTAGAAGTGCTACTAGTCAAATACCAAGTCCTATTAATTCTCAGCAGAATGTAACTAACTTTCAACAAGATGCAAGAGGCTTGCTTTGATTCTCTTCTGCTAATAACTTAAAGATGTTTGGGATGCATCAGATTAAGTTTCTTCATGTATAAATGAAGACACCCCAGGTTCAGTCAGTGGTTTCCAACTTGGGAGTCTCCCTGGGGTTTAGGAAAGTAATGATAAGCATCCATAAGTTACTTTTCTAGGTATTTTACATTTCAGAATGCCTAATGAACATTGTATTTTTATCTACAAAGATGCTCTAAATCTGTGGTCCCTAACCCCTGGGCCACAGACCAGTACCGGTCCATGGCCTATTAGGAACCAGGCTGCACAGGAGGAGGTGAGTGGTGGGCAAGTGAGTGAAGCTTCATCTGTATTTACAGCTGCTCTCCATCACTCAAATCACCTCCCGAGCTCTGCCTCCTGTCAGATCAGTGGCGACATTAGATTCTCACAGGAGCGGGAACCCTACTGTAAAGTGTGCATGCGAGGGATCTAGGTTGCGTGCTCCTTCTGAGAATCTAATGCCTGATGCTCTGAGGTGGTGATACTAGTGCTGGGAAGTGGCTGCAAATACAGATTGTCATTAGCAGAGAGGTTTGACTGCACAATAAATGTGATGTCCTTGAATCATCCTGAAACCATCCTCTCCCCCGACGACCCCCACCCTCCGCTGGGCCATGGAAAAATTGTCTTCCATGAAAACGGTCCCTGGTGCCGAAAAGGTTGGGGACCACTGCTCTAAATGCCAACTAAAATGTTGAGTTTCTTTGCTTTGCCTTGTCAACTTAGTAAAGTAACAGTGGTTAATTCATGCAGATCAAAGGCTCTGATTTGTTATAATGACATCCTGAAATTTCCAGTGACAACTTGGGTAAAATAATGTTTAATATTCCTTGGAGATGAAAATATTGTGGGTCCCTAAGTTTTTCCATCTTTAACATTCTAATCTCCTTCCTTCCGTTGTCATTGCCATTGCTGTAGTTAAAGTCACTTCCCTCTCCTAGCTGGCGTATTGCAATAATCGTTTAACTCCTTCTCGGCCTCTGGTTTAATCTTTTGGTCACAGCATGCCACGTACCACCAGCAGGCTGATCTTGCCTACATTTTAATGAAAAATATTCAGGGACTAATTATTTCAGTTAAAATCCACCCCCGGCATGGCCTCTCCAGACTGCCCTTTCATACTTACTTCCTCTCTTTTCCAAAACAAATCTTACGCTATTGCCAGCCTGGTTTACTACTCAGCTCACACTGACATGTGAGCTGGCTGCCTCTGCTGCCGTGTGTGTCCTTTCACCTCCAGAGTCCTCTGCAGCCTCCTCCTTAGTCACAAGCTTCTCAACACGCAGCTCTACTCCCACCCCCATGAACTGAAGTCAGTGCCAGTCTGTTACTCTTATGTAGTATTTGGAATACGCTGCCTTATAATGTCATCCTGAATAAACCATAGATTCTTGGAAGGAATGGACATCTTGTGATTCTCTATATTTCTCCACACAGCCTAAAATATTAATAAGTTATTTGGCTTACAAAGGGCTCAAGATAATCAATATTGATTGATTTCCAAAATTACTCTACACAGATTGCGAGGAACACAGCTATTATATTAAGCAAGGTTGTGACTACTCCAGGTCTTTTTTTTTTTTTTTTTTTTTTTTTGAGACAGAGTCTCGCTCTGTTGCCCGGGCTAGAGTGAGTGCCATGGCATCAGCCTAGCTCACAGCAACCTCAAACTCCTGGGCTTGAGCGATCCTACTGCCTCAGCCTCCCGAATAGCTGGGACTACAGGCATGCGCCACCATGCCCGGCTAATTTTTTCTATATATATTTTAGTTGGCCAGATAATTTCTTTCTATTTTTAGTAGACACGGGGTCTCGCTCTTGCTCAGGCTGGTCTCGAACTCCTGACCTCGAGTGATCCGCCCGCCTCGGCCTCCCAGAGTGCTAGGATTACAGGCATGAGCCACCGCGCCCGGCCTACTCCAGGCCTTTTTTAAAAAATTAAAAATAACTTAATCAAAGTAATATATTCACAGAGTTAAAAAGAAAGAGATTATGCTATCAAAAGGCTTAATGAAAAATAGCAATCTACTCTCCCTTGCAGGCAACACATTTTAAATTTATCTGTTTCTTTTGGAAGTTATTGCCATTATAAATGATGTACCTTTACTGCTATGTCTTGATTCCTCGAGTTTAGGATTTATCTCTTACATCACTTTCTATCTCCCATTGTTGTGATCTCCCGATACTATTATACCACTATTTTCCGTTAAATGCTTAATGGTCTTTCATGGCACCCCACTGCTGTTCTGTGGTGATACTATTTCCTCATATTTCTCTCTGAAGACGTAACAGTGTTGTTAATGTTTTACCCCATCTCCTGCTTTATCTCTGTTTCTTCCAGGTTCATTATTTTCTGTTGTTTGTATTGCACCTGCTTTCGCATTGAAAGCTTTCCTCAAAAGGCCTTTTGGTTGACCACACATAATTATGAGTGAGGTCATTTTGCCAAGAGATCCCCCAAGTGGCAGGATGCACTTCGTTGAGGCCCCTCGGTCGAGCCGGCAGGACCTTGACCACTGGTCTGTGTGTTGGCAGAGCAGGGGCTGTGGCCCGCCAGCCCTGGGGCAGGCTCTCAATCCACTTTCAGCCTCTGGCTCACCGTGGCTCCTGCACTTGGTGCGACACGCTTAACTGTCGCCCCCAATTCTTATGTTGAAGTCCCACCCCCAGCACCCCGGAATGTGGCTGTATTTAGAAATAGGGCCTTTAAAGAGGTAACCAAGGTAAAATGAGAGTGTATGGGTGGACTCTCATCCAGTATGTCCTTATAGGAAGAGATCAGGACACAGACTGTACAGAGGGAAGACCAGGTGAGGATACAGGGAGAAGACAGCCATCTGCAAACCACAGAGAGGGACCTCAGAAGAAACCAACCCTGCTGACACCCTGATCTTGAACTTCTAACCTCCAGAGATGTGAGGAAGCAAATTCCTCTTGTTTAAGTCACCCAGTTTGTGATGATTTGTTAACAGTGGCCCCAACAAACCAATAAACCTGGTGTTCTTGCATCTTGAGTTTTTCTTAGTTAATTTCGGTGGAGAAAAGCCCTCGAAATTCTTCCCAGGGCCAGGGGCATGAGTAACAGTGTTCTGCCCGTGGGCACAGTGGGGAGCCAATTCTATACACTGATTTTCAGCAAATTTCTATTTGGCACTGAGCCTCATCCTTATGTTCTGCCATCGCTGGTGCATCCAGAGCCTGACCCTCTCCAAGGTTCTGCTTTTTCCCTTGTTCATAACCTCCTTTTATCAATACGTATTTTAAACTGACTTCCTCTTCCCTATTAAATCAGTCACTTGTATCCTATCTGCCTTCTGTCTTCTAAAAATTTACTGGAATCTCTTATTCATGGATGGTCTCTCTTGTTATCATTGTCCTTGTGGTTTGTACATTGTTGCTTTATCATTCTGTTAGTGGACTCTTGGGAGAGAAAGGAAATCAACATGAGTGAGTCTACTAGCCATTCTTTTTTTTTTTTGAGACAGAGTCTCACTCTGTTGCCTCAGCTAGAGTGCTGTGGCATCATCACAGCGCACTACAACCTCAAACTCCTGGGCTCAAGTGATCCTCTTGCCTCAGGCTCCAGAGTAGGTGGGACTACAGGCCTGCGCCACTACACCTGGCTAATTTCTTCTATTTTTAATAGAGACAGGGTCTTGCTCTTCTTAGGCTGGTCTTGAACTCCTGAGCTCAAGTGATCCTCCTGCCTCGGCCTCCCAGAGTGCTAGGATTATAGGCATGAGCCACTGTGCCTGGCCTACTAGCCATTCTTAATCTGACTCAAGTCTTTAATGTTAAAAATTAGAAATAAAATAAAATCCATTTCTAATTAACTATTTAAAGTAGCAATAATAATGTCCTACTTGATTAAAAATGTTATTTGAAATTGGATCTTAAATTTTATGATTTCATTTTTGTCCATATATATTCAAGGATTTACAATTGAATAAATAAGTAGTTATACTATGTAAAAATGGGACATAATTCTGAATCAAATTTGATCTCATTTATAATTAATATAATACAGCAGAAATTACAGAACATTTAGAGCAGTTTTATTGTAATGTAAATTAATTGTGTATTATAGCATTTTATTGTTGTACATTACAGTATCAGAAATAAGTATGATATTCACCAAAACTTGTTAATTGCTATTCAGTAGGTGAGATGGTCAGGGCAAGAGATTTTTCTTCATGTGTCAGTGATATTTGGATATTCTGTCTTCATACAGTTAAACTGAGACTTTACAATATATAAGCGTGTGTTTCTGTTTTTGTTCTCTCCCCCTGCTCTGCCGTCAAGAATAGATATTTTGGCCAAATTTTGCCATTAGGTATCAAATTCCCACTATTTACTAAACAGCCTCTAGACTTTGTTGTGTCTTCTGAATTATGTGATATTAAATAGGTCACTAACTGCTTGTAAGTTCTATTTCTTGACTGGTTGCCTTTTACGGGAATATGTGAAGTGCCAACATTTTTTATATAAACGGTTGCTAAGGAAGGTGTGTAAAATGATGATAGTCATTATGGATTCTGCAACGTGTCTATTATCTCTAACTCTCTAAGAGAATTACTGTTTGAGTTCATATTTACATTCTGTATAAGTCCTTGGTAAAATACTGCCTTTGTCAAGTTAAAGTCAATTTAAAAAATTGTATTTTGAAATTATATTTGAAACGTTACAGAAAGATACAAGTGGAGCTTTTTCAAACTAAAACTGCAAATGTTTCTCTGCCCTCCTGGCCCATTTTGAATGTGTTTATATAGTGTTTTGCATATGCTTTAAATATAATCCACATTTTGTTACCACATCTTGTATTCTTTTCCAATGTCACACATGGATCAGGCGCTGTTTTACCTACTCAGCATTTATCCACTCATTCAGTCCACCAACATTTCTATGAAGTAGGTGCTATCCCACACCCCATTTTCTAGAGGAGAAAACTGAGGAATAGATGTACTGTTCTACATCTAGTCAGGGACAGAGCCAGGACTTGCACCCAGGCAATTCATTTCCATTATAATATACTGCCTCACTCCACAACTATCAAGTAATCCTCAGTCCTGCTATTCACTAATTTGTTATTATTTGTATTAGTAGTGTCATCATTACATAATCCTAGAAGTACTGGTGCAAAAAATGGGTATGCTCATTTTTATAGCTGCTGTTCTATACTTTGAATTCTCTTCCATAGTGATTGTTGGTCATTGGGTTATTCCTAGTTTCCCTTATGAGGCGTGCAGACTAATATAAAAGTTTCCTATTTCTTTTCTTTTTCCTTGTTTTGTCTTCTTTTTTCTGTTTTTCTTCTGTATTGTTTCAGAGGCAGCATGGAATGGTAGAAAGAGCTTGGGTAAACCAAGATTTGAATCTCTCTGATCTGAGTGATGTATTTAACCTTTCTGGGTCTCAATTTCCTCATCTTGAAAACACAGTAATGTCTTGCTGTTCTATGCCATGAAATAAAAAGAAAAAAACCACAAATAAACAGAAAACACAGTAATGTCCATCTGTAGTATTTTAGTATGAATGTGAAATAATATTTGTAAAGTGTCTATCTCAGTGCTTACTTAAGCAGTTTTCCAGTAAGTGTAGTAGCTGAAATTATCACCATCACTACATGGTTCTAGAAATATTGCTGCATAAAAAGGCCATGTTCATTTTGAAAGATTTTAATATATACTTCCAACTATCTTTCATAATAATATAAAACTTATATTACTGCCTGCAATGTATGAGTATACTCTACAGCTCTGTCAATGTAGAGCTTCATTATTCTTGATAATTTAAGTAGTAGTGAAGTGGCAGTCCGTATTTTGGTTAATTAATATTTCCTTGATTACCAGCCAAATGTGAACATTTTTTTCTAAGTGATGTCTGCCCATCCAATCAGTACAATGAGGGCCTGTTATTATGCTTATGGCTTTCTTCAAATGTGAAGTTTAGATGTGGTGGTAACTGTCACATTCGTGTTGGTTTTGTTATATCTCTATTATAACATATTTTTAGTATTTTAATAAAATTCATCTACTTTTTATTTCTTTTATTTGCCCAATAATAAAGGAAAATACATTTTCCTTAATAACTGGAGGAATTATACCATTGCATTTTTAAAACGAAAACCCCACATATTTAACTGTTTCATTCAACTAGAGTTTATTGGGGCCTATGGTATAATGCTTGGGTTAGTTGTTTCATTTTTCTTTATACTGACAGCTATTCATTCCCCAGAGCAATATCACCATTTAAAAATACTTGATTTAACACATATCTATATTTTTCATTTTATGATTACTGTATTAAGTTCTTTACATTTTGATTTCGATATTTTGATTGGCATTGCACTAACATTGCTTTCAAACATTAGGTTCAGGAGCAAGGCATATGTTGGCTTTGATTAAAATTATTCTTTGGCTGGGCGCGGTGGCTCATGCCTGTAATACTAGCACTTGGGAGGCCGAGGCGGGTGGATCGCTTGAGGTCAGGAGTTCGAGACCAGCCTGAGCAAGAGTGAGATCTCGTCTCTACTAAAAATAGAAAGAAATTATCTGGCCAACTAAAAATAAATATAGAAAAAATTTAGCCGGGCATGGTGGCGCATGCCTGTAGTCCCAGCTACTCGGAGGCTGAGGCAGTAGGATCGCTTAAGCCCAGGAGTTTGAGGTTGCTGTGAGCTAGGCTGACGCCACGGCACTCACTCTAGCCCAGGCAACAAAGCGAGACTCTGTCTCAAAAAAAAAAAAAAAAAAAAATTATTCTTTATTTTTTCCATTAAGGTTTGGGAGAAATAAATAATAATTAAATAAATAATAAAGAATGCCATATTAGCTTAAGTAGCAGATAATTAATACTTGCATTGATATAGAGAATGGGATCTCTTTTTTGTTCATTTTTCTTCATTTTATGACCATAATAGATTTTATAGATCATCACAAATACCTTTTAGTTTATTACCCTGGATTTCCACTATAAATGGTTTTTGAATGGGGATCTTTTTTTCTCTTTATTCCTGTATTGATTCCCATTTTTTAGGACTTATCATATGTTTATCTATATTATCTTATATCTATATCTTATATATATCATATATTATCATATATTTATCTATATTATCTTATATCTATATCTTATATATATCTATACTTATCTATATTTAATAATATAGAAAGCTTGAGTACAATAAAGCATACCCTTGTTTTGTTTGGAAACGTGTAATATGTCATTGTTAAGTATAGTGATTCCTAATTTCAAGTAAACATTATTACAAAAGAATCATTTTATGTTTAAACTTTATTTTAGAGAATTCCAGAAAAATGTGTAATTTTATCAAATGTCTTTTTGAGCAATCTATTCACACACTTATCATGATGTTTTTTAATCATTGTACTGATATTTATCATAATGGTTTTTCTAATATGATACTAAATTGTGCTCTAGGGGTAAACTTTATTATGGCAAATGAACTGATGAACATATTCATTTATTCTCTTTGCATTTCTTTTACTTAGGCTGCACTTAGGGTTGTGTGCACAAGAGGTTTACTTTTAGCAGTAAACTTGGCAGTATTTAGGCTCAAGATGATAGGTGCCTTAAGAATGCTGTGATGCTGGCTGAAGGGGTATTATTAATATAACATCACAACATTATAAAATTTAAGGGCTGAAAGATCTGTTAGAGAACATCTAGTATCCATGTTAACTCTTGATTAACAATGGAGGAAACTGAGACACCATGATGTTAATGACTCGCCCAAGAGTCCACAGATGGTTGGTGGCATGAAATGGAATAAAAACATATAAAAATGTGTTTTACGTCCTTAGGAGAAATAGCAACATTGAAATCCATTAATTCATTGTCATTCATTATCATCATTTGACCCAGTATTGCACTTTGAGCATAATCTCTGAACATAAACCACACCCCCCCAAAAAAGATTAAAGGTTTACAAAATAGGTCTTATGGGGAAATGTAAAAGGAACTGAGTTCATCTAGCTTATAGGAGAAAAGACTGAAAGGACTTAATATCATTTTAATGCAAAAAAAGAATTCTTAATGAAAGTAATGCCTGAAAATCTGCTTTACAAAAGTTCATGGAGGAACTCTTAGTAAAAATAGCTGCCCAAGATCCGCAGGCAATGCAGCAGTCACCTTCAGCTTGTGCAGCATCTCCCTGTGTTGCAGGGTGGGTGAGGAGGGGTGTCCTGTGCATGGTGGGGGAGGCCTGGCAAGCAGTTCCCCAAATTAATCATGGGTTCAAGTTTGTTCTCATTAACCTACTACTTTGTTTGTTTTAATGCTATCTAGTGTCCTCATTGGCATTGTTTCCACATCAACATGGAATTTATTTTACTTAATAAGATGTTAGTTACTTTTAAATAATAGAGTGTTTCTAGGATTTAGCTGAATACATACAACAAAGAACTCTGAGTACCCTAGTTGGTAATAATAGGAGAATAGTGGTAATGATAAGATAGAGTTACCTGGGAACCCCAAAAGTTTATGAGCTGAAGAAAATTGTTCAGAATCCCTTTTGTTCAGTTCTGTTAAGCAAGCCCTTGTGAAGTCAAGAATACCACACTATTGAGGATTTAGTAAAGACATTTTGTAACTGCCTGCTTGCATACCTGCCTCACCCTCCTGTACAGGATGTCTTTGAAAGCAGGACCACGGTTTTTTCTTTTGGTGCCAAGCATAGTGGCTTGTACATGTGTCTTGTAATACAGTTGGCCTATGTTAAATATTTGTTGAAGAAATAAATGGACTGGAATCGGGGCTGTCTTAATCCAGTTGGGCTGCTATGACAAAATACCACAGATTATCACTTATAAAAAACAGAAGTCTATTTCTCACAGTTCTGGAGTCTGAGAAGCCCAAGATCAAGGCACTGGCAGATTCAGTATCTGGTGAGGGCCCTCTTCCCGGTTCAGAGATGACCATCTTCTTACTACAACCTCACATGGCAGAAGAGGGAAGTGAGCTCTCTGGGGTCTCTTTTATAAAGGCACTAATCCCATTCACGAGGGCCCTGCCCTCATGATGTAATCACCTCCCAAAGGCCCCTAACCCCTCTCAAAGGAGGTTGATGTGCAAACAACCTCCTAATAGCATCACATTAGGGGTTAGGTTTCAGTGTAGGAATTTTGGGAAGATATAAACATTCAGCCTATAGCATAGCATTAACTGAATCTCCTGCTTAAGAAAGAGAGAATTTCCTTTATTAATGTTCTGAGAGACCCTCAACCTTAAAGCATGAATAATATCACATTGAAAAGTAGAGTTAAGATTTTCAGTCTCATGTCTTCCAAGTCCTCACCTCCTTCTAAACTCCAGACATAACAGATTTGTTTCCTGACCAGGCCATCCTCTTTCACCTGCATGCTCTCTCTGGCTGGAATCCCTCAGTCCTCAGTCTTTACCCAGCGAATTCCTAGTTTTCCTTCATGACTCAGCTCAGGACCACCTCTTCCTGGAGACTTTCCCTGACCTTCTTAGACAGCCCTGTCTCTGTGGCACGACTATCTCGACAGCACGTGGTGCCCAGGACCATCGACCGACTTCTCTGTGCCCACCACTAGTCTGTGCTTTCCTTGAGGGCACGGAGCATGTCTCAGCCTATGTGTGTGCCCCCAGTGCTTAGCATGGTGCCTGGTACACAGGAGGTGCTCCATAATTGCTTGTGGATCAGATGAGTACTATGCTCACCATTTTCCACTGGGGCTTAGCACAATGTGTTATATGCGGTAAATGCTTGATAAATATTTGAGGAGCTGCGTGAACATCCTCCAGACAAAACATGCTAAGTGGTAGAGTGCAACTGGTTGGAAATGCAGGCTCTAGAGTCAGTCTGTCATTTACAAGTTGTGTGACCTTGGGCAGTTATGTATCCTGTCTAAACTTCAGTTTCTGGTCTGTAAAAATGGGGTAGCAACAGTGCTGACCCCATGAGTCATGAGGGTTTTGTGAGGACTGGCTGTACAGTACTTAGCACAGTACCTGGGCCTTGGCAGGCACTTGATAAATGTCAGCTATTATGATCATGAAGTGAAGCGCTGAGAGCTCTAAGCTTGGCTTTTCCTGTTACTGAGCTTTCCTCCCAACCTCAAGGGCCGAAGGGAAGCGATGGTGCTCTTGGCAGTTCTTTCTGTCATCCCAGCCTTGCTGAGGAGGGTCCCAAACAGGAACTCTACCCGTGTAGCCTTCACATTGCAGCTGGCTCATTCCGGGGCTGCCTTTTTAGCAGTTCCAAATCCTCCTTGCTCTGTGGGCTCAGTGGGAATCTTCAGAATGTTACCATTAATAATTATTAGGTTTTTGGAACCCTGCAAGCTGCTAACATGCTACAGAAACAGATTTAAAACCCAATTTTCCTATAAGAAAGAATCAAATATGGTTTAGATTTCATTGGCTTTCAAGGCCTGTGCAAAATGCATACTTTAAGTTAAACACCGACTTAGATCTTTTATGTTTTTTTACGTTGTCATAAAAGTTATAATCTGAGAAATGCCCATGCAACAAAAGCATGCACATCAAATGGCACTAACAAAGTAAATACACTTTATTTTTTCTTGTTTCTGTTCCCCACATTTATTCTGCTTTCAAATTGCAACTTGGAAACTTTACCTGTGCTTTAAAGATAAATGTGCCCTGCTTAAGCCCAAATTCCTGATTAAGGTGTTAAAGAAGTCACCAATTAAGCCATAAATTTACAACACAGAACATGGTCCTTCACCCTCACATTTCCTGCATTGTCAGGGTCTCCTATTGCCACCATAAAGGTTACCTCGATTTCTAGGAACAAAGGACTCTAAATGAGACAATCAGTGGCCCTTTAAGTCTATGCAGGGAACCAGCCCAGACCTCTGATGCTAATCTGTAGGGCCGCTAAATAAAAGGGCAGATAATCCTGCTGTCACCCGCTGCCAGCAGAGAAAGGAAGCAAAAAACCTAAAGCCTCCTCCTTTCTGGGGTCTGTGATAACGATGATGATTAACATGCTCTGTGAACCACAGTGGGCAAGTCTCCAGAGGGGTGCTGACGATGTCAACTGCATCCACTGCGAGGGGGATGTTTATCTAGGGGAGACAGCCATCTGAAGCTTCCTGCCAGGGCTCACCCAGAGCAAAGGCTCTCTGCCATGCACCGCTCCTTCCTGCTTAACCACTAGTCCCTTCTCACACTGGATTACCCCAGACTCACCAAGGTCAAAGTGCACATGACAGGTTCAGACCACAAGACTGTGGCACCATGCTACATAGCTGTTTGGGACCAGGGAGCAAAATTTAGAACCACGGTTTTTATAGTACGTTCTCTCTTGTGCTTGCTGTGGTGTGTTTTCATCCAGACTTCCTAAGATTGGGAAGCACGCCCACCTCAAACATAACAGCTGGAATAATAATCCACCTCAAACACTGTATATTGTACCTCTTCTCTGTTCAGATCTATGGCAGTTTGCTGTCATAGGTATCTAAAAGCCCCATCAGCCTAGAGATTCGAAGCACTCCTGGCACTAGAATTACATCAACCCTAGTCCTTGTTACCTCAATGGCTCCATTATCTTCCCTGGCGAGCTCCCACAGTTCATCTGCATACTTTTGCACATACCCTCTCTCCAGTTGCTTCATGGATCCAACCTTGTTTTAAAACACATCCTTAATTAATCACAGCCTACCTTCAGATACTACTATACTGCTTCACCTATAGTGTAAGGACCTTACGACAGTATTTTCCCAAGCCCTCCCTCTCATACCTTGAACTCAAACATTTTACACTTTACATTGTCCACACTTTACTTTTATACATGCTATAGACACAAAATATATGCGTATTAATTTTGCCTTATGCAGTTTTCTTTCTGAGTAATTGAAAACAAGAAAAATTAATTTTTGTTTATCTGCATTTATTATATTTCAAGCTCTCTTTACTTCTTTGTGTAGATTTATGTTTCTGTCTGATGTCATACTCCTTTACCTGAAGAAGTTCCTTTAATATTTCTTATACTGTAGGTCTGTTGGCTATAAAGGCTCTCAGTTCTTATTTGTCAAAGGAAATCTTTACTTCTTCACACATGACAGGTTCAGACCACAGGTATCTTCATGTTGGACAGATATTCTCACTGGGTACAGAATTCTTGGTTGTTTTGTTTCTTCATTTTAGCACTTTAAAGATGTTATTTCATTATCTTCTGGCTTACAAGTTTTCTGACAAGAAATATGTGCGGATTCTACCTTTCTTCCTCTATATGTAATAAGTCTTTTTTTTCCTGCCTTCAATATTTTCTCTTTATCTCTTGTTTACAGCAGTTTATGATATGCTTAGATGTTTTATTTATTTCTTTTTGTATTTACCCAATTTTTGTTCTCTGAGCTTCTTGTATCTGTGCTTTGGTGTCCATCATTAATTTTGGGAAAATTATTTCTTTAATTTGAATTAAAATTAAATTCTTCTGCCCTATTATCTCTTTTTCTTTTCTAAGATTCCAATTACATGTATATTAGACCATTTGATATGCATATGCTCAGTTGTTTTCTTTTTTTACTTGTTTTCCCCTTTGTGTTTTAGTTTGGGTACTTTCTTGAAGTTCTTCAAGTCTTCCCTTGGCTGTGTTGATTCAACTACTGAGCTTGTTAAGACATTCTTTGTCTCTTACTGTTTTTCATTTCTGGTATTTCCATTTGACGTTTTTGCACTTTCCATCTCTCTGCTGAAATTTCCCATTTGATCTTGAATGCTGTTTATCCTTTCCATTAGTGTCTTTACCATATTCATCTTATTTTAAATTCCTTGTCAAATCATTCAAACATCTGTGTCATATCTGGTTCTGTTGATTGCTTTGTCTTTTGGTAGTGTGTTGCCTTTTCTTATCATTTTGTATGCCTCATAATGTTTGTTCAAAGCCAGACATTTTGTGTAGGAGAGTAGGGACTGAATAAATAGTTTTTATGCCTGGAAATGGGCTTGCCTTTCCTACAGCTCAGGCTTTAGTGTGGCTTTTGAGTCAACTTTGTTAGGAGTTAAACTGGGTTTGAGGTTTGTTGCTGCTTTGTGGGTTCCTTCAGGGCACCAAGGCTTCAAATACCTCTAGGGATATCTTTTATTTAGGACATGTGGTAATTTTGCAGAGAATTTTCCTTGATGTCTGCTCTTTTGTATTTGCAAAATGTTTCACAATTAAAAACTTAAAGCAACACTGCAAGTGGTCACATTGCAGAGATCAATATATACATACAGGAAGAATGAAAAATGATTAAATATTATTCAGATGGGTATTCAAGACTTGGGATAAAATTTCCATGACAGCATCCTATGTGGATTTTTTAAGACGTTGTGTCTCAAATGTCTTCACTTATGCGGAAGTGAAGTTGGTGTGTTCTGGAAAACTGAGTTAGAGAACTTAAAGAGTGGCTTTAATGTTGACAAATACGCTGATGTTAGGGATGCATATAAAGAATTTGAATAAAATTGTTTCATGATGTTTAGAAAAAAATTCATAATAAAACAACATTGTAAGTGCTGTCAAGGAAGTATTTAGAGGTTGCTATAGGAACACAAAGGAGAAAAGTTTCATAAAGATTGTGACATTCAAACTCAGTCTTAAAGAGTGAGTAGGCATTCTCCAAGGGTAAAAGGCATGCAAAGGAACATCTTTTACAAAACCACAGAGCTATGAAATTATATCACCCACATAGGAAACCACTAGTATTAATATTTCAGTACAGTCAGAAGGAAACATGATAGAGTAGCCCTAAGTGTCACACTAAAAAAATCCTCATTTTATTCAAGAGATAACAGGGAAGCATTGAAATTTTAAGCAGCTGGGTGATATGATCATACACATTGCCCATGAAGCATGTGGATAATGGTTGGAAGGTACTGGACTAGAAAAAGGGAACCAGTGAATCATCAGATATGTCAACAAAAAAAGGTGGTGGGGGAAAGAAACTAGTAAAAGTGGTAGTGTAACCAGTGCAGGCCCCATTTTGAAATTTTCCTGCCAGTGTCTTAATAAGGAAATACTGACCTTAACCCTCCTCCTTCTAGCTGGCACTCCCTTGCTTGAGTTTCCCCTATCTAAATTAGGTGCTTGTTCAGAGATCCAGAGAATGAGTCTGGAAACAATGAAGACTCCCACCAGGAGATTACCTCAAGGCAGCCTTTGAGGTAACACCAGCCCATTCACCAGGTGGAGCAGTAACTCAAGACAGTCATCATGTCGACCAGCACCTCCTTGCCACTCCCGCATGCCCTTCATACCAAATTCCCTTTTGAAATCCCTACCCTCAGCTCACGACTTCAAAATGGCTTCTCTGAGGCATGAGCTGTGGCCATGTCCCCACTGCCAGCTCTGGAACAAAGTCCCTTTCCTTTCACTACACTTCCTCCTTGTCACTGGCTTTTGCAAGCTGTGAGTAGTTGAGCCTGTGCCTGATAGGGAGCAGCAGGAATACCAAGGAGGGCCCAACCTGAAGAGACAGCGGAAAGCTGGGATGATGGGAACTTGGCCACGATGGATGTGGGGGTAAGTGAGAGAGTGTGGTCGAGGGTGACACCAGGCTCCTTAGGAGATGGTCTTGACCTTTATTGAGGTAAGGAATGTGGGGAAGAAGCAGATTTGAGGATGGGTAGAAATTGTAAATTCAGTCTTAGACAGGCTTTGTTAAGTTAACTGGCTGTGGGACAGACACCCAAGCAGAGAGGACCCCACTGTCAGGGAGTCTGATGTATGGGTTTGGAGCTCCCACAGAGAGCACAAGGAGAAGAGAGGAGAGTCGAGAGAGAAACCAAGAACGACAACACAGTCTGAGAAGAGAAACAGCCCACAAAAGACAGGAGAGGAGCTGCTTCATACTTGTAGGGCAAGTGACGGTCACATTGCTTGAAGTACTCACGCAGAGTGTTATAATTGCTTATTTCCTGCTTTATTACAGCACAATGCTATTTAGTGATGTTACTTAATGAGAGTGGAATTTCTGTTTATTTCCTATTTTACCCATATCTCTTTTACTTTGGCTGACATTGTGCAACCTCCCAGTAAATATAACATCAAAATGTCAATGGTTCTTTTTGAAAATCAAAGAGAAAAAAAAAATCAAAAAGAAGACCCATAGGAACAGCTACATGTACCACTGATCAAATCAGTAATAATTTTAAATAATAAAAAGTAAGACAAGGTTGTTTTCTTTTCCCCCATAGCATTGAGTGCACTGAAGTTTTGGCTTTAAGTTCAGTCTAGCATCGGCTGTACGCCTGGTGGGCTCACCTTCTCCAGGCACTGGCAAGTGAGTGCTGTCAGCGGCTGCCTCAAACTACTTGCCCTCCCTCTTGATTTACATTAAGTGAGCATGGGGAGAGAAGGATGGAGCCTGAACCGTGTGGCTGCAGACTTTAAATCAAATTATTGTCATGTTCCCTAATTACTGTTCAACGTCTGGAGTCTTAAGTGACACAAACCAGTGGTGCCCTCTTTGAATTTTCATGCAGTGCCAGGCGTCTGAGGCCGTGCTGAAGGAGTTCAACACTGAAGCATGAATTTTACTGCTGTGGTTTTCACATGAAACTGTTATACATTTAAAAAAAAATTAATCATTAGCTATAACACCAATCTCTGATAGCTAAAACACACAGCTCTTGATAGTTTATAATACATTTATACTTGCATTCCCTCACTTGAGCATCACAGTAACTTAGTAAAATAAATACTGTGATTTATCTATTTCTGCAGATGAGAAAACAGAGGTTTAGACGTTATTAGGTCTTACATATAGCAAGTAGCAGAGTGGAGAGTCAGTCTCAGGTTTCCAAATTCCAAACCATGATCCTTCTCCTACACCACACCATCTCCCATATGGAGCCATCACTTTGGACCTGTTTGATTGTTGCAGCCTCGCCCTCCCTGAATAGCTGCATTCTATTGTTCAGACACAGGAGAAAAGTGCCCAGTGCAGCATTAAGATGATCCAGTGGGATCCAATCTCCCAGCTCTACAAATGAACTACTGCGTCATACCTCCAGACAGGGAGCAGCATTACAGAACAGCTGAAAATCCAGTCCATCAAAATATTTGTGACTTACAGAGATTGTAAGAAGAAAATCTCTTGCCACATTTAACAAGGCATGAGGAGAAGGTAGGAGATGGGGCACATAGCATCAACACTCTAGGGAAGTACAGCTCTAAGGCTGTTAGTTTTCATTTCCACTTGCTACGGTACTATTTTTTAGGCCTGGGATGGTAGACACCCAGCATGCATGCTGTCGTCTCCTTTTCCTGCATTCACAGCAGTCATTACTAAGCAAACATGACACTCTTTCTGAGTGTCACCTGCCTCAGCACAATATCTAAGTGGGCTATTGATCAAGTTTGGCATGCCAGATGGAATATTTTGGAATTCCTTCTTTAGGTCAATGATCTGCACTACTTTGTGTTAGCACAAAGCATCATGAGCATAAGTTCTGACTTGGCTTGAATCAATCAAAGAACTCTTACTCTTTAGATGAGTGACTTGGTCAAGTACCTTCAAGTCTCTCTAGCCTCAGTTTCCTCATCTATAAAGTGAGATTAATACCTTACAGTACAGTGTTATTGAGAGGACTAAATGAGCTAATAAATATGAGTCACTTAGCTCATTGCCTGGCACATAAGTACAGAGTGAATGGTGACCTTGTTACTGAGGTTACATAAACCCCACAGCAAAAGGAAGAATAATTAATTTTAAGAGTTTGATAAGAAGGCACTTACTAATATGATTAAAACTGAGAAATCAGATAAAATTAATGAACATTAAATAATGTATTAACTGATTTTTCAATGATAACTTTTAAGTTTCTCTATTATATACTCTCTCTTTAAACCAAATCTGTACTTACAGAAAAGTGGTCTCAAGAATAAAGCATATTTAGAAGGGGTGTTGCTAAACCTGACCTTTTGGCTTCCTTCTCTTGGTTCTTAACAACAAGCATTACTTTGATTGGTATAAGACAACTGAACAGAAATGCAATAGACAAC
>CM052444.1:54518991-54583172 GCA_028533085.1 Varecia variegata
GGAATAAACAAAGAGGTCAGAGAGGGAACAGGATACCACGTCACACATAGGGCCCATGGGCCATGGTCATGACTTTGGTTTTAACTCTGAGTGAGATGGTACACCACTGAAAGGTTAAAGCAAGGAAGTGACATCATTTGATTTGCTTTTTAAAATGTTTCCTTGGGCTGCTGTGTGACTAGACTGTGAGAGGGCAAGGTCAAAGCAGGGAGACCAGTTAGGAGGCTATTGCAATAATCAAGGAGAGACATGGTGTGGCTTGGGCAAGGGTGGTAGTTGGTGGAGGTTGTAAGAACCAGTAGGATTTTGTATATATTGGAATTGGCTGTGAGATGTGAGATTAGATAGAAGTCAAAGATTACAAAGCTTTTGGCTCTAACTCCTATAGAAGGATAGAGGTGTCATCAACTGAAATGGAAATGACTGGGAGTAGAGTAGGGTTGCATGTGGTGGGGGGATTTAGGAGGCGGTAGATCAGTTTGTACATGTCAAATCTGAGATTCCCATTAAGCATCCAAGTGGAGATGTCAGCGGGCAGTTGTACATAGGAGTGCAGAGCTCAAGGAAGAGGTCGAGCTTGGAAATACAAATTTGGGAGTCAGCAGTGTCAGAGAATTTATAGACATGAGGGTGGATGAGATCACCAAGGAAGTGAGTGTGTGTCTGATGAATATCCTTCTTCATAAACATTTATCTTTATCTATGGTCACTGCATCAGGACAGATCTCTAGAAGTGAAATTATTGGGTCAAAGGGTACGCATGTGGCTATGGCTTTTGATCCACAGTATCAAATTACTTTTCAAGGTGGCAACAATTTATATTCCAGCCAACACTGAATATTATGTTTTGAAGTAATCTCTTTTAATTTGACAAATATAAAAATGCAGTCTTACTGTTAATTTGAGTTTTGCAATAACAGGTAAAAAGTTTTTATGTGTTTGATGATTTTTTTAATGCTACTGACCTGAAGGCATGATGATCATTTTTATTTCTTCTGTGCATTGACTCTTAATATCCTGATTAGAGAAAGTTTTCTGTTAGGGTACTTATTTTTTTTAAGTAATTTGCATAATTTATAATTTTATTATCCTTAATTATTTTTAATCTTTTTTGGTGTGTATCTATAAGATAAGGAAGTACAGCCTATGTAAAAGGACCATAAATGCTCGAGGTGATGGATACCCCAACTACCCTGATTTGATTTACACATATATGCCTGTATCAAAACATCACATGTACCCTACAAATACATACAACTATTAAGTACCCATAATAAAATTAAAAATTAAAAAAAAAGAAGGATCAAATTGATGCTATAGTGGCCTTTCTGGTAACCCATGATTCATGACATTCCAGGTCATTTTATATGCTTGGGCAGATAATGGCACTTTTAAAGTATTAAAGCATTGAACTACAATTGAGGAAGCATACATAATACAGTTCATTTTTAAAACACATAATAAAAAGAAAAATCAAAAGAATGCAAAAGAAGTTTTTAAAAATCAAAATATTGTGCTCACTGAAGTGAAATTATATGAAAACTGGAAATGCCAAAGTAACAAAAATTTTAAGTAAACTATCTCTTACTATCATAATACATGACAGTAAAGAAAATAATAACAGTAAACATTTATATGTACTTACAACATGCCTGGTGCTGTTATAAGCATGTTATGTATATTCCCTCATTCTTCTCTATTGCCCCATTCTTCTCTACAACTCTAAGAGGCAGATACCAGTTAGGAAGCCCTTTTCATAAAGGAGGAATCCAAGGCACAGGTAGGTTAAGTAGCCTGCCTGAGATGCCACAGCAGAGTCAGGCACACAGTGCACACGGTCTGGGTCAAGAGCCCAAACTCTGTATCAATGCTTTATGCATATCATTTCACTTACTCTTGATAGCCACCTTCGGAGGTGAATTTATCTCCCCATTCTAGAGATAGAGAAGTGAAATACAGGACTCATCAGGTCCTATGGACAGAAAGTGATAGAAGCTGGATTTGACCCAAATCACTTTGAGACCAAACTTGGAGCTCCTTCCCTACATTGCCTCCCAGTAAATACTTAAGAAACAAAACTTGTGGTACAAGTGTTAAGTAGTAAAGGAATCCAGAAACAGAGGAGACAGATAAAGGCTGGAGTAGTCAGCCTGACCTTTCTCCTGTGCTAGTCTTGCATCTTCTAGATCTTGCTCACCTCTGCTTGCTCCCATTACCAATCTATCCCTGACAGCTGAAATAATGATTGACAGAAAAAGATAGGATAGGAAAGGTGGAAAGGAATAGAGTGGACATCTCGGGCAAGCAACAAAGCTTGGGAGGGGAAACTAGAATGGCATGTTGGGGAGCATTAAAGAGACCAGACTAGAAGAGAGAGTTTGTGTTGGTTTGTGGGTTTGCATTGGTCTTTCTTATTTTCCTGGCAATTTTCTTCTGGACCGTACTTTGGCACATTTTCATTATGTGGCCTCCTGCGTGTCGCCCCGAACTTCCTTTCTGTGATCAAATTTCCATCAAACTGTAGCTTCTGAAAGGCAGAGAGTTTATCTTGCTCATGCTTGATCCCTGGCCTATGAGGACAATATGTACTTGTTGAAGTTAGTTGAATTGCTGGGTTTCATCTATTTTAGACTTTTAGATAAGCTGCTTCCACTCACAGATTCAGAGTCTGTCTCTTCCTCTCAAATGTGTCCCTTCTACCAGCACTGAAGCACACCCAAGTCTCTCCACCTCTAAAACAAAACCAACCAACACACAAACCAACCCAAAACTCTCCTCAACCCCATTCCCCTCTCTAACTACTGCCTTATTTTTCTCTTTCCTTCACAGTCAGACGTCTTTTCTTCACCTGCCCATCCAGCTCCATTTTCTCACCTCCCACTTCTCTGCCTACTCCAGTCTGGTTTCTGTCAATACACCAAACAAGCAATGGCTGAAAAAGTTCATGAACTTTCTTCCAGTTGTTAAAATGAACAGGTTTTTTCCATTTGTCATCTTGCCTGACATCTTAGAGAAGCAACTTTGGACAGTTTGCTCTGCTCTCCCTGGAACACCTTTAATTTAGCATCTGTGATACCCAAATCTCCTTTTCTCTCCCATCTTTGACCATTTTCTCTTCCCCTCCTTGACTCATCTTTCTTGACCAACCTTAAGATGTTGCTTTGTCTCAGACTCTTCATTGCTCTCTAGGCAATATTATTCAATTACAATCTATTTGCCATTGACAATACATGCATATTGAATTAATAAATGGACAAACAACCTAGTGGCTTCTATGGGCTCGGCCCTGAGAAAACTCATTTCCCTTTCTTTGTGCTGACTGCTTCACTTGACCTTTTTCCTGTGCTATTCTTGCATCTTCTTCTAGATCTTGCTCAACTCTATTTGCTCCCATTACCAATCTATCCCTAAACCCCAGCTAACCCAAGATCCAGCTTTTGGTCTATTAACTCAATTCCTGGCTCTGACAAAGTTCTTTAGCTTTGAACAATTTTTGATATCTTTAATTCCTGGTAGATTTTGTGAAGGAAGACGAAAATATTGCCCCTGAATTTGACAGTCATTTGACATACCATGAAACCAAATAAATAATATGAAGTAAAGCCAGTGAATTATATGGGGAGAGGCTTTACAAAGAGCTCAAATAAGCTCAGTATGCACTTTTCCCTTATGGAAAATATTTCACTGGCTTCCTGTAGATATCACATTGCTGTATTTTATTTATTTGAGCTGAATTCTCCCATTTCTTATTTATTTGAATTGGCTGACTTACTGTTATTCTTGATCTTTAAGAGAATGCAGTTTTTAATAATTTTATTCATTTTTTCCAGACTATCAACAAAGTACATGTTATAGTAAAAAAAATTTGTAGAAATGGATAAGAAAAAACATAAATATCATTCTAATTTCCAGGCATTACCAAACACATGTGAATTTTTCATAGAAACATGTTAATTATGCAAAAATTTCCTTTATATACTTGTGGCAAAAGGAAATAGTTTTAATCTTTTTCCTAGAACATAAACTAATAGAATCTTAAGGGGCTATCTGATTTTATAATTCTTTTTTTCCTTTTCTTTTTGAGTTTAGGAAATGTTTTTCCTCAATAAAAACACTGATTTTAATTTACACCTATCATTAAAAATAATCTAAGTTTACAAAAATAGGCTTTTTATTTCTTTTCCTTTTTGAGGGAATAGGAAATTTACTATTCAACTGGCAAATCACGTTATTGTGGGTAAAATTATAATTGTGTCTGAGGTAAGAAAAATATAATTCTCTGAAGCATGACTCATTTTAAAATGGAAAGAGCCAAGGACAGAAGGAATTCAGGATTTGAGAAACTTTTTAAATAATTAAGACAAAGTTCTATTTGAAGTCAAAAACAGAGCTTAATCTTCTACTTTTCTCTCATGTTTTCCTGTTTTAGCTTCATCTCTGGGATCAGACTATACATTTTTGGATCAGGGTTTTTTCTGGATCCCCAGTGTGATCTGCAGAGGGCTCTCTCTGTGAGTGCTTAATAAACATGGACCTTTCGACTCCCCAACATGTGCGGATCAGAATAATTTCATCGTGTGCTCTATAAGCAGCTTACAAAGGATTCTTACATGCTTTCTAATTTGAGTCTTACGCCAACTCTGCGAAGTGGAAACACTGATATAAGACTCCTAAGGGGGCAAATTGCCCAACCGATATCTTGCAAATGTGTTCATGAAATAATTTTCAGTTAAAAAATTTAAAATCAGAGTATGATATGATTTCAACTATTATAGTGTCAAAACATCATAGAAAAACATGGCATGGAAAAAGACTCAAAATGTTAACAGTGATTACTTTTGGTTACAGAATAATGGATGATTTTTACTTTCTCCTTATACTCTTTTGCATTCTTGACCCCCGACACCCACCCATGCACGCACGCCTCCATGAATATCACTTGTTTTAAAAAGAAAACATAAGATTTTTACATAAGAAGAATTAAAAACAGAAGTAAACAGACTCCATTTCTCCTCCTGATAGAAACTTGAAAGCTGCTCATCCTTCAGGCAGCTTGTGCTTGCCAATGTTGAGAAGCAAAACGATAGAAAATAACATGGCATGCAACTGCCAAGACAGATTTGTGGTTGACATTTCTTCCGAAAAACGTCTTCAGTAAAATAAGTTACTGTTGGTGTTGTCTCCCGATTTAGTCATTTTGAAAAGTAATGAGTAGCTTTCAGAACTGGATTTCAGGTTTCGCATGGAACCCATCACTTTGAATGGATATACCTTAGATATGCTTGAGCATATGATAGAAGAGAATTTATCACCAGTCACATATAATCTTCCTAAAACATATCTGCATAATGGTGTTTAGCATAGTGAAGTACTCAGCAAATGTAAGCTATTACTTATCTTTATTTAGCACATATTTTAATTAGATCATTTCTAAGTGTTTTGTGGTATGAGCTATAGATTACAGTAACAACTGTAGATGTCATTTATTTAGCTACCCATGTGATATGACGGCTTTATACATATTATCTCTAATCCTTAATTAATCTTGCAAGTCAGTTATCTTCATTCTCATTTTAGAGATAAGGGTACTTTAGCTTAGAGGTTAAGAAACTTGCCAGGATTCAAACCCTGGTCTTTGTGACTTCAAAGTCAGCCCCTGGCCCACTATACAACACTACATTTTGCTTAATCTCATATTTACCATTCAGTCTCTTGCAGCATTTTTCCGGCATAAGGTTTATTTGAATATATTAAAAATGGAGCAAGATTTTTGAATGACATGGGCATGAAATTATGAAATTAGCAGTCCTACTTAACGTGTCTACTGAGGCCATCCTCAGACATGGAGAAAAGGGGAAAAAAATCAACAAAGAGAGTGAAAGCAAAATTGGAAGAAGAAAGGAGAAGAGAGAAAAACCAACACCAAGAGCCTGTAAAATAGCTTCTGGAGGGCTTTTATAGCTGGTGACAGGTTTGGCAATGCTGCTTTTGACTGTTAAGCTGCGTTCAATTTTCTCAGTTCACCATCTCAAAGGAGCTGCAGAAACCATCTTCCTGAGATTTAAAAAATGCCTCTAGAATATAGGAATTTCTCTCTTGTCAGAAATCCAATATATTGAAACAATCAGGATGAGAAAGTACACAGCACATGTGTTTGTTATAGCATTATTAACACTTCTGGCCAGTACAGGGGGCAATACCATCAAAATAATAAGCATAGCTAGTTTGATGGGTGCTTTCTCTGTGCTGGGCACTGTGCTGAATGCTTTAATTAGCTTTTCTCACTCAATCCTCAGAGCCTACCTATGAGGTAGGTGTTATGAGATCAAGTCTTCAGACGGCAGAACTGAGGCCCTAAGAGCTTCAGTAACTTGTGCGAGGTAAAGAGCTGGTGAATGGCCTAGACCTAGAACCATGATCTGTTTACTGCTGACTCCTGAGTTTTTAATCATCAGCCTTATTTTTCTCCTTTGATAGATGGTGCTGCTTTCACTTGTCTGGTCGTGTTCATTTTTTCCCTAGATTCTTCTCTTTATGTCTCCAAATCCAGGATGTGATTAGAGTGTTGGTTTAAATCTATGTTTCACTCAACAAGTATTTACTGAGTACCTACTTTGCGCCAGGCAGTATTCTAAGACGTTGGGATATAACAGTAACAAAATTTGTCAAAATACTTTTTCTCATGGAGCTTTTGTTTCAGTGACATTACACATTATTTCTGAAATTTGCATTACTTGAAGAAATGTAATATACTTAATGGGAATGTGGAACCAAAAAATATCAAAATTTGATGTGTTATTTGAGATGAACTTTGAACCGAGAGATCTAAGACTCAAAAGGAAAACAAACTATGTTTATGACAATGTAAAGACTAGAAATCTTGAAAGGTGTTACCTAAGGTCAGCTGCAGAGAAGGTGTGAAAAAAAGGTTTTCAAGCTGAAATATCTTTTCTAGCTTTGTTTTTGTTCTCTCTTCCCCCATATATATTAAGTACACACATATGTATATATAACCAATTAAGTGCTCATGTATATATTTTAAACAAGGGTCATCATAAAATGGATAACTCATTAATATGGTCTATTAATTTAGTAAATATATATTGAAAATGAACTTATGGACTCCAAGCCAGGTTCTGGAAATAAAACATTGAAGGTGACAATAGAATTATAAAGAAGAAAGTAGACAGTGGAGTTATAAAGACAGAATTACGTAGAAAGATGGTAGATTTATAAAGAAGTAGTAAAATTATAAAATACCATAATAACTGCCATGAACGGGATCAAAGTGGTGTGTTATGGGAACTCATAGGTGGGACATTTGTCCCCATCAGGGTGGCTTCTGAGAAGAAGCCAGGTCAAGGCAGAGAGGTAGGGCTGGCTGATCAGGACTGCAGGGAGAGGGAAAAGCTTGGGCAACAGTCCCTAGCTGAAGAGAATGCATTCTTTGAACAACTGCAAGCAACAAGATAATTCGAAATAACTGAAGTTTCCTATGTTGCTTTTCTTCTCTTACAATTTTAAAAGTTGGCCATCATTTCACAGAATATGGAGTGGAGCAGTGCCATTATGGAATTGCCTACTCATGCAATTTTAGTTGATATTGTTAATATCAAATTTCAGTGTTTTAGGAATTCAGATTGAATTGATGAGATGAACAGGCAATCAGAAGTAAGCTACAGTCACGCAACACTGCTCATGGAGTCAAAAGGATTTCACCTAAGGCTTTACAAGACCTTCTGAGGCAGAGAGGGTTTATTTGGAAATTGCAGCTATACTAGTCATTCAGTTGTAAGGGATCATATCATCTTTTCGGACTTCTGCCAGAATTAATTTGTCATGAACATATGAACTCTAAAGCTTTGATAGAAAAAAATAAACAGTATCAAGTATATATCAAATGATCATGATACCTGTATTCAGATTTTTAAGCAGAAGTTTCAGGACAGAGGAAAAATCGTATCTCACAATGCACAACACGATTGATATTTTGAGATTAAACTTTCAGTTAAGAAACAAGATTTTTGTTACCAGAAAAATCTATTATTTCAGTTTTTCCTTCTTAGTCCTGAAGTTGACAGCAATTGTGGAAACTGTATGAAGCAATACTCTGTAGTACTTTCTGAGAAATCTCTCATGGTTGCTGACACCTTCAAATAACCTGTGAATTGGCAATGGGTAGAGGCCAGGCCACAGTGGAAGGCATGAATTTCTGAAAGCCCAAGTTTAAAACATTACCAAAAAGCTACTTGTCCAATCACAATGAATGAAGGCTAAACAAGTTCCTGTTCACCCTCAACTTATTAGAATGAAAATCATGCAGTCCAGTTCATTAATTCATGAATTAACTCAACAAATATTTTTAAGCACCCATTATGTGCCTGGCACTGTGCTGGCTGCTCAAAGCAGGGTACTGAAGAGAATAGCCTACATCATGTTACAACTTGTGCACATGCAAGCTTCCTCTCTACAAACATCCTCTTAAATTCAGAATTGTGGATTTTCTTGTTATTAATACTTCATACTGGAGCTCTGAAAGCTGAAAGTCAACATCTTCATTAATCTTTGAGTACCCCACATTAGCTAGAAATCTCGAAATAATTGCCTAAAAAGAAATTGATGAATATATTCTCAAGTTTACTTTGTACTGTGTTAAATTAAATTCCTTAATGGAGAGGGATCCCGAATCAATAAGAGATTGGAATAGCTCTAGTAAAATTTCTTTTATTTCCCCACTCCATCCCTGGATGCTCAGCTCTTGATTTTGTCTTTTCTGTCCACCTATTCCCATTTCCAATCCTGAACTTGGTAATGACCGTGACTCTTCACTCAGAAATTTCAGATGCCTGATCACTTCTTTGAACGTATGGAGTAACCTCTGCCCTAGGGTGTTTTGAGTTCATCCGGTCCCACAGGAGTTACTGTGGAGAAGGTGGGAGCCATTTACTCTGTCTTGTAGCCCTTTGCACATCCTTCCATCTGTCTTTGTTATGGTCAGATACACTGAGGCCACTCTTCTCTCTCCTCTCCTCCCCTTTCTATGTGGGCTCCTTCGGAGCAGGGACATGTCTGCATGTCTGTGTCCCACCTGCCAGGATGGGTTAAACTAGGTGGAAGCACCATTCTGGGGGCTGTGCCTGAGTAAGAGCTTTCCAGAGGCCAGCCAGGTGGGATGCAATGTGACAGAGGAGAGAAACCTGTCACAGCAGAGAAGACGACAGCGAGTCTGAAGGGGGAAGCAGGGCAGATCAGGAATAAATAGCAATGTCAGAGTGAGATGTGGAATAGGTGAGGATTTACCTAGAAAGGACAGCAAACTTCTGTCTTTACCTGAAATCAGATAACCTAAGTACAAACACCTGACACACACAAGGCACTACCTAATTTTAATACCTACCTTACAGGATTAAGTGATTAAAAGAGGTAAAAATTTATAAAGCCACTGGCAGAGCACTTGATAATAAATATGTTAGTTCTTCTTCACTTCTCTTACAATTAAATTCCTTATTTTGTAAGACTAATTTTGTAAATTAAAATGGAGATTAGACCTGAGGAATCTCTGAGCAGACAGAGCCAGTCAGGCCTTATAAGTGACCTTAACTTTGCTTGATTTGCAAACATGAACAAAACAACTTGTGCTATTTCTCGTTAAATGACTATATTAAAGAAAAAGGAAACTTAAGGCTAAGCAATCAGAAGCCACCAACCAACTTACATAACTAGGGACTTTCCAGCAGGATAGACCACATAAGGCAATTGTTTTTTTTTTTTTTATCTTTTTTTTTTTTTTTGAGACAGAGTCTCGCTTTGTTGCCCGGGCTAGAGTGAGTGCCGTGGCGTCAGCCTAGCTCACAGCAACCTCAAACTCCTGGGCTTAAGCGATCCTACTGCCTCAGCCTCCCGAGTAGCTGGGACTACAGGCATGCGCTGCCATGCCCGGCTAATTTTTTGTGTATATATATATATTTTAGTTGGCCAGATAATTTCTTTCTATTTTTAGTAGAGACGGGGGTCTCACTCTTGCTCAGGCTGGTCTCGAACTCCTGACCTCAAGCGATCCACCCGCCTCGGCCTCCCAGAGTGCTAGGATTACAGGCGTGAGCCACCGCGCCCGGCCTCACATAAGGCAATTGTATAACTGTAACCAGTCAAATATTTCCTGCACTTTACTCCCTCGTTTGCCCTGTAAAAGCCTTCCCCTTGCATTCCCTTGTTGGAGCCCCCAAACCACTTCTAGTTTGGAGTTGACTAAGTCATGAATCACTGCTCAAACAAACCTTAAAAATTTTATTGTGCCTCAGTTTACCTTTTAGCAGTATTATTGCTTCTCAATCAGCAACATCTTGCAGGTTATATTAGTATGGAATTATAAACATATTTTCTGGCTATTTATTCTAAGAAGGGGTGTTAACTTTTTGCTTGGACACAAGTTCTGGCTCAATTCTTTGTTATTAACTGAGTGGATCCTGTGAGATAGAACCTATTTCAAATCTCACCTCCTTTATGTACTGGCTCCAGAATTTATGACACATTCCTGAACCTCTTTGAGCCTCTTTTTTTTTTATTACCTCTTTTTTTCCCCATTAACCTTAAAAGACCGTTGTGAGAATTAGATATAAAGTGAATAAAGAGTCTGGCATATTAAAATGCTTACTGAAAAGTAGCTATTATTAAGCATATTTTCTATTTTTGCCATTTTTGATAGAGTTACTTGCAAATGTATTTTACCATATCTTCTGAAACATAAAAAAAGTGGATTTATTAAAAACCCTTGTAATGGTTAGTATAGGTTGACTCACTCAACATTTATTCTAGTTCCTTTCTCTTTTATCTTCCTCTATATCAGAGGCTAGGAAGCTATTAATAAATACTCCATTTTGCAGCTTCTCTTGAAAGCAGGGAAAACACATAACCCAGTTGTGCCCAGTAAGACCTAAGTGTCAATCAATAAGGGAGGGAGAGGGCGTTTATGGAAAAGCTTTGCTTTCCTAATGAAGGACAATAGCTGTGGCTTCCCAGCCCTATGCTCTCACACCTTTGTCCTGTGTGCAGTGTGGATTTGATGACCAGAGCAGCAGCAGCCATTTTGTCACAATGAGAAAACATTAAAGATGGTGAAACAGAAAGACAGAAAGAGCCTGGGTTCTTGATGGCACCATTTAGCCATATACGACCCCTGGGTCATCCATCTCTGCACTTAATTTCATACAAGTCAAGTAAACCTATTTGCTTAAGCCACAGCTATTCAGTTATTCTTTTATTTGTAATGAAACACATCCTAGCAGATATAAACCTTTTATTTTTTGGTGCAAAGTGATCACTTTGCAGTGCTTTAATGGAATTATATCCTCACGGCTATAAGATGTGTAGGGCTGTCTGCCATGAAAATAAATGTTTCCAGATATATCTATAATGACTGACTTAATTCATTAATTTATTCACTCAATGAACTATTTTGAAATAATCATTTGTGGAAAAATTGGTGATTCCACTGACTCTACCATCCCTTTGCTTCACAGTGCTTCAGCTTGTCAGAGTCCTCGTTACATCACTTTTCCCTCCCTAACCCCCTTCCTTTCAACCCTGCCATAAACACTATCCAAATGGGAAACCAATATGGTCAAATAGCCGAAATTTATGTCACCCTTCGTATGCAGGCGGGTTGTGAGTGCTCTTTTTCCTCACAGCACTTTAGTTATCCCCCAACCCCTGTTTGCCATTGGTTCCAGATGGTTATAGATTCTGCCCTCCAGAGAAGCAAAACCTTGTGCCACACAGCCATCACCCCAGTCCAGGCCCTCATCAAATCCCTTCCAGATGCTTCCTCCATTCACTGTTTACACACAGCTACCAGCATAATATTTCTAGTCATGTCAGTCCCTTGCTCAGAGCTTCAAAGCTGGCCCTTGCCCACAGAATAGCCCTTCCTCCTTAGCCATGCACTTCAGTGCCTCCCTCAGTTTGACCCCAGCACATCTGTCCCCTCTTGTTTCTAAGTCTCACTACTCTCGTGGACACCCATATCCTGCGTCTGCCTGTCATGCCCTTCTTTCCTATTTCTGGGTTCCAGCTCTTCCCCTTCTCTCCAGGGCCAGTGTTCCCAGTAGAGTCCTCCCTGCTCCTTCCAGGAGGATGTCACTCCCCTGCCCTGGATTCTTCCTGGCCTATTATACTTCTGTGTGGTGGCACTTACCCCTTCCTGTGCTGTGTTCAAGTTGTTTATGTTTCTATCCTCTGTGTGCCTGCACCACAAACTCAGAAGGCAGGCTCTGGCTCCACAGCATCTCTGGATTCCCTACCGTACCTGATGTGGCACCCAGTGTATGGGAAAGTGTTGCTATGTGGCAAGTCAACAGACAGCTATGGAATGAAAGAAGGATCTCCGCTGTCTGATGAAAAGGCCACCATGAATACACAGGCCTTCAATAAAATGGCTTGGATGAATGACTACAAAAGGACTATTACAATGGGGAAAATGAACCATAAGACTTAAAGTAGACAAGGACAGGGTCTTGCCTGCCCTAGAACTGAAGCCATGGATGTACATTTGATTTGTGGAACTTAGCATGGCAAGAAGAAGATGGTAGTGAGACAAAAATATTAATAGAAGGTGCAATTGGCCATTGGTGCTAAAATATCCTTGCTTGTAATGTGTACTTGGATTAGCCAATTTTATAAATTACCTTACTTATTTTGCATCAATTACCTAGTAAAAATTCCTTTTTAAAAAAAAAAACTCTCAAGGTAATGTACCAATAGAATTAATTTTCTCATTTAACCTTTTCCAAAAATCAAAAATGAAGAGATTATATAGCTGAACAGAGATGCTTATCAAATGACAAACACCTGGAGAAAGCAGTTAATGGGGCTTTGTTCTTCAAGATCCAGGGCGCATAAATGTCTTGTTTTGATGAAGGGACAAAACAGTGATCACAAGTACAGCCTTTGAGGTCAGGAGCCTGGGTTTGGCCAAGACTTCACTGGTCTCGTGGGATCCTGGGCAGGCTACATTTTCATGTGCTTTAGTTTTCTCATTTACAAAATGGAGATTTGGTGAGCAATAATGAGCTACCATATGTGAAGCATTCTGAGTAGTACCAGGCACATATTCAGCACTCAGGAATTGTCAGCTATTGTTTTTTAAGGTACCATCTATGCATAATATTTTCTTGTATTTTCCTGACTGGCAAGTCTTAAGTGCCTATTCTTTTTCTTTTCTTTTCTTTTGTCTTCTTTTTTTTTGGGTGGGTCACTTGCTTAAATATAGTGCTACTCTCTTTAAAGGTATTAATCAAGTCCAATTATAATAGCTTGGGCTTAAACATGAAAAAAATTTAGTCTAAGAACATTACTGAAAATAGTATTTTCTTACTCATGTTCCCAGTAAGTCTCAGTATAACATTTTAAAGGAAATTAAGACAATTTTGGAAGTCTGGAATGCTCATTGGCACTATTATCAAAATTATTGTTCTGATCACAGAGTGTCTCTTGGAAAATCAATCAGCTGAAAGAGAGAAAGAGAGAGAGAGAGAGAGAGAGAGTGTGTGTGTGTGTGTTTTCCTGTTGGGAGCCGTAGGGTTGAAACAAGAGTTTACAGGAAGTTGTATGACATGACATTCAGCTACCAACTATTTTCTAATCTGTTTTCTTTTACTTTAGAAAAATTACAAAGACAAGCTGTTGTGAAAGCCAGTCCCATAGATATAGCACAGATCTTAACTATTCTTAGATAGATCTGTCAATGACAATTCTTGGAATAGTAACTTTCTTGATGTGAATCTCCCAAATATGTTCACTTGAATATTATCTTGATTTTGCCCACATCATTTGTTCTGTAGTTATCATTAGCGAGGACCCTGCTTGACACTTAAGATGATTAAAAAGTTGTTCATGGGGCTTCTTGGTCTCTATTTTACAGGTGTTGGCAATAATAAAAGAAGTGTGTTCATTTTTTAAGTTCCTCCTTATTTTTTCTGTTAACACCTGTATGAGACATCACAATAAGAATATTGCATTTGTTGGAGTGTGAGCTCTTATCATCAGGTGCTGACAATAGCACTGCCATATAATCAGCATCAATTTCCAACTTCCAAAGGAGATGCATTCGCTGAGTCATCTGGTTTTCTCTCTGCCTACAGAGTGTGAATATGACTAGCACCAAGGGAGCTTTGGGTGTGGAAAAGTTGTGAGTCAGGGCGTTTGCCTGTTACAGAGACAGAATGCCAGCGTTAGCTATAAATATGGTATCTGCTTTGCTTCCTGTTGTTTTGATGCTGTTCAGGAACCAGCATAATTTGCCTCCCAGGACCGTGGATGTTGCTTTGCTCTATCTATGTGGGTTGCCACTTTGTGAGCAAATGGCTTTATCTCTCAGTGCTTTATTTTCCTTTCTATACAAAAGATCAGAAAATGAAATTGGAATCAAAGTATTTTAGTTTTTAGAGCCTGCAATTAGGACTTTATAAAAGTAATCAGATTTGCTTTTCAATTTAGTTCTGGATATTTTAAAACCAATATTGAAAAGACCTATGTAAACAGGTAAAATGAATGGTAACACTGAGTAATCCACAGTGATGGTACCCTCCACTCAGGTCAGCATCAGCACTTTTCCAAAGGAGGCACCTTCTTGCCAACTCCAGACACAGGATTTGACAAATGCTTGTTGTTCAAAGGATGTAATTCCATTTAAGCTGCTCTTTATTCAAGTCAAAAATGGATACAGTATTTCTCATGTTACTTCTGGGCTCTCCACATTGACGTTCTATCAGTATTAGGTTTCGTGCCAGAAGGTATTGTCTACTTAGTTTAAAAATACTCTGGTAACTAAAACACTCTTTGCAGGGCCATATATCCAGGTGCATGTATACATCATTGTCACCCAAGTAAATATCTTCCAGAATATCTGTACTGCCTTTCCTATTTCTTCACCTTTGAAACTCCTCTTTGACTATTTTCTTAGTTCCTAAATCCACCAAATAGAAATTAGTAGGAGCTTTTGGTTACATGACAATGGGTATTCAAACAGGATAAAACATGTTATGGTACTTAAAGGAAATACAGCTTCACTATGTTACACATGACAAACTCAACAACCTCTTACCTATTATGGAGCAGTAAGAGAATTTTATTCCTGCTAATTTTAAGAGAATGGGTCTGTTTGAGCAAACTGTTACCAAGTATTACCTTTGCCTTTCTTATGGGTTGCTCAATCTGCTGAGAGTTTATGCCGTTTAGATTCTTTTCTCCTTAAGCTTTTTTTTTTTCCTTTCCATTTTCACCACCCTGTGCAGGGATGCTGGTGGAGATGGTGATAATTAACCAATGGCTGTACATTGACAGCTCAGGGATAAGTGTACTTGTGTTCTAAATGTTAGTGTTGATTCCCATGAAACGTGAAGCTAGTTAACAAATAATTATTCAGTAGTCTGTCTAAATTAACTTGTATAATACTGTTCCTATTTACTTTTCCTTAGGGTACGAGTGTCTGATGGGATGGGAATTACAGCTAGTTCACCCTTAAACAACAGGGGTTTGAACTGCACGGGTCACTTACACAGAGACTTTTTTGCCTTCTGTCACCTCTGAGACAGCAAGATTAACCCCTCCTCTTCCTCAGCCTGCTCAAGGTGAAGATGACGAGGATGAAGACCTTTATGGTATCCACTTCTACTTAATGAATAGTAAATATATTTCCTCTTCCTTACGATTTTCTTAATAACATTTTCTTTTCTCTAGCTTACTTTATAGTAAGAATATGGAATACAATACATATAGATATACAAATATGTGCTAATTGTTTATGTTATCCACAAGGCTTTGGTCAACAGTAGGCTATTAGCAGTTAAGTTTTTGGTGAGTCAAAAGTTATACATGGATTTTTGACTGTGTGGGGGTCGGTACCCTAACCTCAGTGTTGTTTAAGGTTAACTATACATGGTTTCAGTGGTGAATTTGAAACATACAATGGGATTCTAAAATTTGAAGGAAGTGATATGGAGCAAATTAAGCAATTATAGTGCAAATGGGGTTATCTGAGGCTCAGGGGCAAAGTCTGATAAATGAACAATAGTGTGGTTTTAAAAGGATATGTTTTCTATGTCAGTGGTTCCCCAGCACCGATGGTAGTTTGTGATGAAGTGTTCCCAGTTTTAGGGCAAAATGAGAAAAATAAGGCAAATGTTGGGATTTTTTTGTAAAAGCCAAACATTGGTTTAGAGAATTTTTTTGGAGCTATATTATTCTTAATTTTTTTGGTGTATTAAAAATATCTCTCAAGCAAACGGCAAGAGTAGATAGTTCTCTTTTCTAATGCCTTCACTTTATAAAATTAAAAAAGCCAACTTTGTCTTAGCCTGATTTAAAAAATATTTTTTTCTGGTCTATTAAGTACAGAAATTAGGGAATCACTGGTATATGTGGCCTTGCTGTATGCCAGTGTGACCCTACCCACATTCTTTGCCCACTTCTGTGGGAAAATTGGTGCTGGTGAATGAGAAATAATCCTAATTTTAACATTTCTCAGCCTATGACTTTCCTGGCTGAAGAGATCCAGTTGGGAAACCTGGCCTCTCCCTGTGACTACAGCTTGCTTCTCGTTTCAAATTATACTTCTCTTGCTTCCTTCTACAAAAAGTCCAAAAGAAAACTGACCATTTGCTTACCTTATAGTCTAAATATGTATAGATATGTATAATAAAAGAATAAAAATGAAAAGTTCCATGTAATGGCAGCCATGTCAGTAAGATACAGTATTCAGCAAACAGCATGTTTTCCCTGGCTCTTTTGATTAGGTTTCTTTTTAGTCAAACTGGTTTTGTTCTTTACTCAAATCTGCCAACAGATACACAGTCAATGATGAAGTAAAAAAGAGTGGATTGACGTCTGTTACAATTCAACTACATTATTCACACACAGCTATTGTGTAGCTTGATTACTTGGACAATGTATTAATAGAAGTTAAAGAAAACACTGCGTCAATTTTATAACTGATTAACAGACACTTTTAAAGAAAAAGATGAATTTGGCACAAAGTTTTTAGAACCTAAATGATTCATTTTGGATTTCTTCAATAACTTAATCTATTGGAGAAAATGCAACAGAGTTCCCGCAAAGAGCACAGAATTGTCATTAGTGGTAGATGAGCATTAGAGGGGGAAGGAAGAGAGAGGAAAAAATACAAAAATTATGAAATAATATCAATCATGTGAATTACCCTTACAACGTTCTAGGCAGTGTCCTAAGCTCTTGACATCCATTTAATCCTCCAATCACACTGAGGTAAGACTGAGGATTATAGCATTATACCCTTACCTGTAGCCTGGCATGCGAGTCACAGAGCAGGTAAATAACCTGCAGGAGGTCCCACAGGTGGTAGTGGGAGAGCTGGAATCTGAACCAGGCCATGAGGCTGCTTGGTGTATCTTAACCATGGTCTCAGTATCACCACTGCCTACCATGTTACACACATGCTCTCATTTCACCCATACATTATGAGGTAGGTAATGTCATCTCCACTTTACGGATAAAGAGACCAAGGCCTAGAGGCGAGCTCCTTGTAGGGCATTATGAGATTACTAAATGTCAGTGGAGCTGAGATTCCAAGTAAGAGGATTCAGACACCAAAGCCCTAGAGAAAAGGAGGATAAAGATGAAGTTTTTCAACTGGACTGAAGAGGGACATGGTCTCTGCAATCCTTAAGAACCTTGCACAGAGATAAACAATCCTACTCAAGGGCAGGGAGAGTCTGTCTGTTCACTACAGGGTATTCCAATCCCTAACACAGCACATGACATGTGAGGGCACCCTGCATGTTTTCACACTTACTAACTCATCACAATCATCACAAATAATAACTGAACAGGCATCACCTAATAACTTAATAACTCATTGTTTAATATCTCTTTCACCACAGAAGCTGTCAGCTCTGTTCATTTACTGAGAGCCTACTACATACCTGGCAAGTACTGTTCTAGGTGCCTGCAGTAATCTGTCAGTGATAAAATAAAGATCCTTATCCTTTGCTTTTTTAGCTTTGCACCCCTAGCACCTAGTAGAGTATCTTGGTGTTCAATAAATACTCATTAATTGAGTAAATGAATCAATTAGGAAGGGCAAGTAGAAGAAAAAGAAAGAAAATTTACAGAGAAAAGGAAGCATTTGTGTTTGATCTATTAACCCCTAGACTTTTATTAAAATTTTAACATGCTTGTGATTAATAAGGGTGATCATTATAATTATTTAACTCATCTTTAAAGGTAGAAATGCTACCAAATATATCTTAATTCCAAAAGTAAACTATGATCTAGGTTCTGAAAGAGGACACGTTTTAGGATGCGCATTGCTTCTTTGGCAGACTATTTTTTCAAAATTTATTCTCCAGAGCTCAGCCTGTATTTGTGTTCACTGCTTTCCAAAAGGTGACTTTACAAGGCAAGTTTTCTCCCAGTAATTAGAGGCATTTATCTTAAAGCTCATTTGGTTTTAGCAGTGAGGTTACAGGCTGTCATCCACATTGTTATTGACTCCCTCAATTAGAGGCAATGGCATTTCACCTTCATGCAAAATATTAGTAAATTAACAATCCCCACTCTGCATTCATTTGAGAAATCTTCTCTGCTTGTGATGACGAACGTGACAAGCAGGGAGTAATCAGAGACCTCCGGTAATACCTATAAGCCTTGCAAACATCAATTAAAACTCTGGCCCTGCAGCTTGCAGTTGGGGTTTGGTTTATAGGGTAAATTTCTTTTTTCTTGACACAATGCAAAAGTCAGCTTGGTAATTGGCGAGAAAAACAACCCCCCCTCAAAATAGCCACAAAACATACACCCCGATTTTCCTGTATTTTTCTTATTACTCAGTGTCTATTTTAGACCAAAAAAATGAACTCTGGTGTTGTGAACAATTTTCAGATCAGATTTACAACTCTCTGCCATGATAACTTTGACTTAAAGAGCAAAATATTTCTTTATAGTGCTAAAAAGACCGCAAAGAGATTATTCTTCAAATGTCATGACTGTTTCTTTCAGGTCTAAGGGCATCTTAGTCTAATGTAGGGAGTTTTAACTCAGGAATTATTAGGTCACAGGAACTCTGAATGGGTTTAAGTTGATTTACCTAAAATTTGTGAAAAACACCTTATGTGCATTTTATTGGGATGGACATGCATTGCTGTCATCAGATTCTCTCCAGAGGCTTGTAATCCCACCAGGCAAGAATCTGGTGCAGTGGGAAGGGCCCAGGGGCTGAGAGGAGGGGTCTGCCAAGGTCTGCCACCATCTAGCTGCCAAGGAGCTGCTGTGATTTTAGTGCCCCTCTTGCATAAAGTGCTTTCTTCAGATGGCCTATTATCCTCTTTGTCTCCTCTATGGTTTAATACAGAATCTGATGTAGGGATCATCAATTTAGCTGAACCCTCCAACATCCCAGATTCTAAAAACTCTATCAACTGATGATTCAGTATCACCCTTCATTGGCACGCTGAATACCATTTACCACAAAAAAAACTAAACATTTAAGAAAACATTAATATTTGCATAGTATCAAATGGAGCAGAAAGTTAAACACCTCCTATTTTGATATGTTATCACCCTTAGGAAACTTTTTTGTAAAGTCAGAATCTTATTTCTTTGTGTAGTACATTATGATAAACAAAGCCCAAGTTACAATTTAAATCTTCTATACCACCACACCAACTGTGTGTTTATAAACCTGTCAATTTTAGTTTTTTAAAGACAGAAGAGGTGAGAAACTGGGCAAGTATTGCTTAAAATTACCTGAATATTAATAGTTATTTAAAAAATACTTTTTTTACTTGGGTGCTACAGAATTCTGGCCAATGTTAAAATTTATCATCTTTTGTGAAAATCAACTAAACTAAAATGATTTTTTTTTCAGTATAGCTTAATAGAAGCAAATCAGGTCAAAATGATAGATTTTTTTTTTCCATTGGTTCACATCTCCCCCCTAAAATCACTTTTTAAGGTAAAGAGGATTTCTAAGTGAGAACCTGAATCAATGAGAAATCTGAAAGATCGTTCTTGTACTAAACATATAAAAGCAGAACTAACTTACTGTCATGATCAGCCCCTTTTCCTGGAAATATTTAACCAACGGAGCAGCATTCTGCTTGAAGTTCATTAGTCTCCTTTGGGTGGCTTTCAGATTGTCGTCTGGCCTCCCCTGCTGTTCCGCGCGCTTCAGTAATCTTTCCTTGAGCCTTTGATTAGCGCAAGCCAGGAACACCACCAAGTCAGGAGTACAGATCTGTGGAGGGCATCAACAAGCAGAGAGACATTCAACACACCAAGCAACGCAAGTGTGGGCATGGCATTCATCTCCTGTCGTAGTCCAAGTAAATGGCATTCCCCATCCCACCTGGCGTTCCTCAACCCACCTGTATGCAGTAGCCCCACATGTTTTGGGAAAACACTTTTTGTCTATGCTTAAATAAGTCCAGGTTGAATTAAGAACAATCTAGGCCAAACTTTGCCAAAAGTATAAATTATGTGACCTGATTTTAGAGGGGAAATGACTGTTGAGCCACAGATGTTTTCTACAACAAACAAGTACTACTGCTATGATTATTTGCTCCCATTTAAAAACTATCTACTGTAGGCCAGGCCCAATGCTAAGTTATTTCCTTATAATATTGCTAAACTTTACAATAATCTGCAAGGAAATATTAGCTCCATTTTACAGATGAGCAAACTGAGGCTCTGAGAAATTAAGTACTTGTCTGAGGTCACATGGTCAATAAGGTAAAAGTTGATATTTGAACCCAGGTCTGCCTGATCTAAGGCCTCTGTCCCTCCCACTACCACAGTGCACCAAATGCCCAAAGGCCTTCATGAATTTCTGAAAATGCCAAGGAATGGCATGAAAAGAACCTATGGAATAGAAAGTTTTTGTTTAACTAAATTAGAACTAGTATTGCATTTAAAATATAGCATGACCACGTGAAGTGAATGCAGTTTATTGATGAGTATGGGACAAGGCAAAAAGGTAGTTTTGCTTAGCAGTTTGAAGAAATGATCTCCAAAATTTTTTATTGCATCTCACATTAGTAAATTTTTTGAGCATACATCCCAATAAACATAGATCTAATTTGTAAATTATGCATGTATTGCTATATTAGTATAGAATGCATTATAAAAATAAAATTTTAAAAGGATGAGATACAGTAATCATAATTTTAACATTTTCTTCCCAAACTACAGTGATTGCTTTGTGTACTCTGGAAACCACTAGTTAGAAAATGGACTTTGGAGGCTGGGAGACATAGATTCCGGTGTTTGCCCCAGGACTTACCAGCTGAGTGCTGGGCATATGGCTTAACCTTGCTAAACCTCTGTGTCTTTATCTGTCAATAGAGATATACAAACCTGCCTCCCTGAGTTATTATGAAGATTAAATAAGATAAAATACACAGCATGAACTGGTTCCATGGTGAGTGCTCAGTATATTTTAGACATATTTATTATCTTTTGGTTTTCATGATTCTGTGTGGTCCTGGTTCTCCTTTAACTTATTGATTTTTTTCCTTTGCTCACATTTTTTTCCCTCCTCAAACCCCTAACACGAGGTATTTCCCAAGGCTTAGATCATATTTTTTTTCCCTGCTTAGGCTCTCATGTTCTCGGTGCCCTTCCACTGTTTTAGTTTCAATGACTCCCTTTTGCTGATGGATTCCCAGTCTACATTGTCAGCACTGACTTTCAACAGCACCTCAACCCTATATTTTCAAATGTTTATGTGACAGCTCTATTTATAAGTCTACATGTTAGCTGTGACTCAGTAGGCCAAAAATTAATCTCAGCACCTTTCTACCTAAATGAAGTTCCCATCTTATTTATTAGCTTATTTATTTTTATGGTAGCAACATTCCTTTCCTAAGTGTCTCAGCTAGAAGCCTTAGTATCAATTCTAACCCTAACTCATTAAAACTGCAATCTATCCAGGCTATCACTGTTGCCTATTGATTTTGTCTTTCAAACACCAGTCAGACTTCCCTTCGCCCAATTCTCACTGTCACTGTGTTAGCACAGGCACACGCTAGGAAAAGTACTACGGGCATGCATTTTACAACCAGATCATCCTGAATTTGAATCTAGAATCTGCCATCTTTGAACAGATTGTTCAGTTCCTTTGAGCTGCAGTCTTCCCAACTGTAAAATAAGGGGGAACCCCCTAACTAAGTAGTTTAGTATTTCCCAATTTTTAAAAAAAACATGCAAATTGCTTTTGAGGAATCTTAAAAATTTAGAAAATCACTTGTAATTTTAAGTGATTGATGATAAAGATATTAAAGTTAAAACTTTTATTTTATCAAATATAACATTATAAAATTTATGATCAATATAATCTTCAGTAATATTCAGCTTCACCCAACATAAAGAATAAATTTTAAAATTTACTTTAAATAAATTATATAACAAAGAAGACAATTTCTGACAAATAAAATGACATATTGTGCTTGGCTTGGTGATAATGTATATTAAAATATAGGAAAAAACTGAACTACTCACTCAGTATTGAATGCAGATAAAAACGTCTTGCATTTTGAAATTCTCACATTTTACACTTACATTAAATGTTTTACTTTAATACATTTTTTGTTTGTTGCAGACTGTAATGTAAGTGCTTCTCTCTCTATGACACAATGAGGTCATGGATAGCCTTATATCCATGTGTGATTACCATAGTGATTTCAATCATCACTATACTTTGTCTTTTACTACAGGTATTGGCTTTTGAAATACTAAAGACAGCTGAAAATTTATGTGATTTTTTTATACTTTGAATAAAGTTGCATTTTGTTTTTTAAATTAATAGATTTTTTTTCAAGCAGTTTTAGATTTACAGAAAAATTGGGTAGAATATATAAGATTTTTGATCACTAAATGCAACTTCAGGTCTGATAAAGATGACCTTAAAGTGAATCTGAAAAGTTATTGAATTTTACAATTGTGATTAATTTGCTATATTTCTTTGGTACAAATTAAATAACATGGCTTGAAATAAAAAGATAAATGTAAAATGGCTGAGACCACCATGGCAGTTAGGGATAATCAGCTCTGCGCCCAACTGCAGTCATCAGCACACTCTTCAGATTCCTAGTAACTCCACATACATCCACTCACTTGGCCTTAGTTCTCCAATAGTGTTCCACTCTAAAGGGAAAAATAATAAATTGTTTGTCTTTTTCTAAACTTTAAAATGGAAACATATATCATTCTATTTCAAAAGATGTGAAAACTCTAAAAAGTTTTCATGAAATACACTTGTGAAATGTCAAGAAGTATCACCAAAAAGGCTGTCATAAGATCCTTGGCACACCTTTTCTTAGCTCATATTCTCAAAAAGTATGTGCTGATTGAATGAATAAATAAGTGAATAAGACTAAGAACTGAGGTATCATTTTTTCTACATGGCAGGAAACTTACAAATTGCTGATATTGCTTCTCTTACATAATCAACTAAATCAGTCTTTTTTTCTGTCATTATATAGACAATTCAATTTCCCTACATCCATTTTTCAAGCCCTTACTTGAATGATCTGTTAAAAAGAACCTATGACTGTCTTTGTATAAGCAAAGATGTGTTTACTGTTTCAGACTGCAAAGTGAGCTCATTTTAATGCTCCCTATTCTTAACTGTCAGTACTTTTGACTGCCCTGTTCTTTATGAAGAAGTGTTAGAGGCCCTAGACTCCATAATTCATATCAGCTACATTGTCAGAAGCCAGAAAGCAAAGTACTAAAGGAAAGAGAAGATCCCAGTTGAAACAAAAACTAGAATCACAGAAACTAAGAGATGGAAAAAATTTGGAGGTTATCTAACCCAAATTAATGCCAAACCTGTAATCATCTCCACAGTCTCTCGACAAATGATTTTAAAACTTGAACACTTAAACTTGAATGTTCTGCCTGAGCATTGTGTAGTTGTACTTACTACTTAGCAGACAGTCCCTTTCATTACTTGATGAGTTTAATAACTGAGAAGTTCTTACTATTAATAATACTGGGCTCAAAGTTGCTTCCCTATGTACAGGGAAAATGTAAATAATTTTTTTTTTTACCAATTAAACATTTATTGAACATACACCATTATCAGAGAGGCTAAAAACCATATCATTATAAAAGGAAAAAAGATAACTGTACTTCATTATCATTTAGCATGGAGATAATTTCTGGGCAGAGCTTTCAACAGACCATGGGGCTAGGGGACAAAAGCTGGTATAAGGGGCCCACCAAAGAGAAGGATCTCGGAGGGCACCACCCCAACCGTCACCCCAGGCTTTCGGTAGGAGCCCATAAAGGAGAATAAGAACCTCAGTCCCCTTGTTCCCACCACCAACTCCTTACACAAATGGAAGGTCATGCCTGGAGCTGAGTCATGCAACACCCCTTTCCAAGTGAATAGCTGTTACTAACATTACGCATTAGCCAGATCCCCACAGAATGCTAAAAAGCTTCAGGCATCTATGAAGGACTGCCCCCACAGATCATTCATAAGGAAATTCTTTGCTGGCCTCCCATAAACAAGGACATGCATATTGTAATTTTAGGTCTGCAGGCTAAGTCCAGCTCCTAAAACTAAAGTCTGTCTGATTCCACACTGATAATGTTGATTACAAATTTATCTTCCCAGGTGCAGAACAGAGACAAGACCAGTCATTCCTCCACCCACCCAGAGAGGTCTGCATAATTTATTTTTCCTTTACTACCCTTTTCTCTTAAAACATTCACTTTATCTCATGTAAAGTGTAGATTTCTTGGGCACTAACTAAAGTCTCACAAGAATGTATTAATAACTATTTGTCTTACTGCCTATTTTGGGTTGTCAAGCCCTAAAGGGCTATACCATCAGAGTATGTATGAATCAGCCCTCACAGGCTGAATCTCATTTAGAATTAGGCTGCAGGCATGGTGGCTCATGACTGTAATCCCAGAACTTTGGGAGGCCGAGGTGGGAGGATCCCTTGAGCCCAGGAGTTTGAGACCAGCCTGGGCAACATAGTGAGACCTGATCTTTACCAAAAAATAAATAAAAAGAAATGCTAGAATCGTTTTAAACCCTCATTACATTAAGGCAATTGAATGTTTTTAACAGACACAGATGAAAAGAGAACTAATGAACTAAAGGGTAGGTCAGAAGAAAATATCCAGAATGCCGCAAAGGGAAGAAAAGGGGAGAAAAAATACATATAAGACATAGATAGAAGGCTCTATAAAAAAATGAGCAAGAAATATTTGAAAATATAACTGAGTTTTCCAAACTGTACTTCAATCAAGTACTAGATGCAAGAAGCAATATAAAACCAACAGCAATAAACACAAAACTCAGATCTAAGCATATCATAGTAAAATTCCTGAAAATCTAGATGGACAAAAAACATCTCTAAAGCATCCAGAGAAAAAGAAATGAGAGATTAACTTCAGAGGAACAATAATCAGTCTAACAGCTGAATTTTCAAAAGAAACAATGAAAGCCAGAAAACAATGAAATGATTTTTTTAAAGTGTTGATATACAATAACTGCTAACCTAGATTTCTATATCCAGCAAAAGTATCTTTCAAAAACTAAGATTAAATACTGAAATTGTCAAACAAACAACTGAGAGAATTTGTCATCAGAAATTCTACGGTAATGGAAATGTTAAAGAGTATTCTTTAGGTAGAAGAAAGTTGATCCAGGATAGAAAGTTGGCCCAGAAGAATGAATGAAGGGCAATGAAAATGGTAAATATGTGGGTAAACCTAAATAAATAGTAAGCATATAAAAGTATATTAAAAGTATTTTGTGGTATTAAAAATAGAAGAGCACATAAGTCATGAGGCAGGTAAATGAAGTTCAACTGTTCTAAGGTCTTTGACTTGTTCAGGAAGTGGTAAAACTACTAATTTCTATGAGATATTAGTAAGTTAACGATGCATGCCATAATCTCTAGAACAGGAGTGGGTAAACTTTTTCTGTAAAGGGTCAGATGGCAAATATTTTAGGTTTTGCAGATCATATGCTCTTTTAGCATGAGAAGTCGCCCTAGACAATACAAAAACTAATGGACATGACTGTGTCCCAATAAAATTTTTATTTACAAAGACAGGCAGCCAGTAGGACTTGGCAAATAGCCATAGTTTGCTGACCCCTGCTCTAGAATAAGCACTAAAAAATTATAAAATAAAATATAATGAACAATCTAGCAGAAGGGAAAAATTAAAAATTACTTAATTCAAGAGAAAGCAAGAAAGGAGAGAAGAAACATAAAACAGTGGGACAAATCGAAAGTAAATTGTAAAATAATAGATTTAAACCCAAATACATAAGTAAGTGCATTAAATTTGAACAGAAAAAAATATTTCAATTCAGAAAATAAAGATGGTGCTATGGTTTAGATATTTGACCCCTCCAAATCTCATGTCAAAATTTTATCTCCAGTATTAGAGGTGGGGCCTAACAGGAAGTGTTTGGGTCATGGGGGTGGATCCCTCAAGAACAGCTTGGCACTGTCTTTGCAGTAATGAGTGAGTTCTCACAATATGAGTTCCCATGAGCTGACTGTTAAAAAGAGCCTGGCATCTCCCTCCCCTCTCTCGTGCCTCCTCTCTAGCCATGTGATCTCTGCACACGCCAGCTTCCCTTCACCTTCCGCCACGAGTAGAAGCAGCCTGAGACCCTCATCAAATACAGATATGATGCCATGCTTCTTGTACAGCCTGCAGAACCACAAGCCAAATAAACTTTTCTTTATAATTTGCTCAGCATCAGGTATTCCTTTATAGCAATATAAATGGCCTAGGATGGATGGACTGGATAAAAACAAACAAAAACAAAATCCAACTATTTGCTGTTCATAAGAGAGTGTCTTACCTGGGCTCTCCTGTGTATGTGTGTCTTAGGGCAGAAAGCCAAACATGCACCATGAGTTGCTGCACATTACACTGGCACAAAGCTGGTCGCAGCAGAAATGGCCAAGTAAAAAATGGACTCCAGGGTATGAGGTGGAGCAACAGAGGTGTTTGATATGGCAGAGCAGCAAATACAAAAATGCAGAAAAGCCAAAAGCACAAGGATGAGAACAGCATACCAGGCAACATAGTGAGACCCCATCTCCACAAAAATTAAAAAAACAAAAAAATTTATAGGAGTAAAGAGGAGGGCCACTTTCATACAGCAATTCTTAAAATACCTGATGTCAGTTAGTATTTTTTTCCCTAAGTCTTCTTTTCTCCAGGACAAAAAACCTTTTCCCCTCCCATTATTGTTGCAATTTCATTAAATTACATGAATTAAATGAAATCTGTTCTACTCACTGAGGCAAACTCTGATATCAACGTGAAGAAGAGTCTATATAGCATGTTACTGAAAGGGTAATCCTTGCACTAGCTGCCCTTGTGCAGACATCCTCCCGAAGCTTGTTAGAAATGCAAATTAATGAGCTCCATTCTGTTCTACTGAATCAGAATCTCTGGAGATGGGACCCAGGAAAGTGTGTTTTAACCTCTGCTTTATATTACAAGAAACTCCCAATATGGAAATGAGTGGTCAAGGCAGGAGCTTAGTGAAGTTGTAGGGTATTTAAAAGCAAAATAGGCCGGGCGCGGTGGCTCACGCCTGTAATCCTAGCACTCTGGGAGGCCGAGGCGGGTGGATCGCTCAACGTCAGGAGTTCGAGACCACCCTGAGCAAGAGCCAGACCCCGTCTCTACTAAAAATAGAAAGAAATTATCTGGCCAACTAAAATATATATAGAAAAAATTAGCCGGGCATGGTGGCGCATGCCTGTAGTCCCAGCTACCCGGGAGGCTGAGGCAGTAGGATTGCTTAAGCCCAGGAGTTTGAGGTTGCTGTGAGCTAGGCTGATGCCATGGCACTCACTCTAGCCCGGGCAACAAAAGCAAGACTCTGTCTCAAAAAAAAAAAAAAAAAAAAAAAAGCAAAATAATATTAACAACAATAAAAATCCAAAGCGGATCAATATGATTAAACACAAAAATGAAAGAAATCTGTTTTGTTTCACTTAGGGAGATAACTAGTATGAGAAACCTTATTTTGATAGTGTAGGCATTTCCTGTTGAAAAGCTATTTTATCTGCTATGGCCTGAATGTGTCTCCCAAAAGCTCATGTGTTGGAAACTTGGTTGCCATTGTGGCAGTGTTAAAATGTAAGGCCTTTGGGAGGTGATATGGTTGGGATATTTGGTCCCTTCAAATCTCATGTTGAAATTTGATCTCTAGTGTTGAAGGTGGGGCTGAGTGGGAGGTGTTGGGTCATGGGGGGCAGATCCCTCATGAATGGCTTGGTGTTCTCCTTGTGTGATAATGAGTGAGTTCTGGCCTTGCTAGTTCACACAAGAGCTGATGGTTTACAGGAGCCTGGCACCACCTCTTCCCTCTCTCTGCTCCTTCTCTTGCCATGTGACATGCCTGCTCCCCCTTTGCCTTCCACCTTGACTGAAAGAGCCTTGAAGCCCTCACCAAAAGCAGATGCTGGTGCCATGCCTCTCATACAGCCTATAGAACTGTGAGCCAAATAAACTTTTCTTTATAAATTACCCAGTCTCAGGTATTCCTTTATAGCAACACAAAATGGAGTAACACAGGAGGTGACTGGGTTAATGCCATTACAGCAGAGTTTGGCCCTCTTTTCCTCTGTCTTGTGCTCTTTCATCCTTCTGCCTTCTACCCTTCCGCCATGGGATGGCCCTTGCCGGATGCCAGCACCATGCTCTTGTACTTCTCAACCTCCAGAACCATAAGCCAAATAAACTTCTTTTCTCTATAAATTAACCAGTCTGCGGTATTCTGTTACAGCAGCATAAAATGGACTAAGACAATATCCATTTCCATAATCCTGTGGTAATCTCTTACAGCCCAAAATGCATAGTTTCTTTTACTATTTTAGTGAAGTAGTAGTTGCCCTGTTACTCTGTCCTTTAACAAGCCTAATTAATCATATCTGCTGAACAGAGTATATCATTAATGGTTTCAAAAATATTAGCATTCAAGTTAGTTTATGAAACATACATTTCTGTAGTTTGAATTTTCTGGTGCAAATCTTCATTTCAATAAAAGCAGTTGGGGTACATAAGGCTGCCAAGATATAGGGATTTAATGAAGAGGAAAAATTAAGGTTTTAGTTAATATTATAGATTATACCATATTGACAATAAGGAAATGAATGTAAACTTAAAATGCTATTTTCCCCAAGATGTCTTCTCCCCACCACTAATTTGATTATTCAGCCATCTATTTCATCCATTTATATATTCATTCATCTAATATTTACTAAAATCTTATTATGAGTTAGACGTTGAAGTTCTAGAAAGGTAGACTGAGACTAGATGGGCTGGCATTGTCTTCCACGCTATGCAGCTGGGCTTTTTTCTTACACACATGGGAGTAATATATTTTATTCTGTGCTTTAGAGTGAGTGCCAATGGTAGTGTCAGCAGCAGACTGTATAGGGAGAGACTGGAAGCAAGCAGACAATCTGGAAGAGCTAATGAGCCTGAACTTTCTGCAATGATGTGCCTCTTATGAGTAGAGGTCAAATAAAATGGAATGTAAAACATGATTCTTAATATTGTCTTTATAGATGTACTTGATTTTAATGATCACTGAAGAAATGGAGGAATCATTAGTGCCAGCATTAGGCAAACAACACTGAAATGAACAAAAGCACTTTCTGAGATTGGAGGGAAGGGAGAAATGAAGGCAAATGGGTAGAGTTCAAAAGTATATCAGCTGATTCTACACCTGTGGGATGAGCCATACCTGCCTGGTTCATAGTGGTCAGTTTATGGACCCTTCATTACTAGTGCATGTAATGCACGATTGAGTAGATTGCAGAAAACAGTATCTATTAAAAAGTGGTCACATGATTAGATGATAATGTTGCCAGATCCAGCCAAGAAAAATCACCATAGGGATTTTCCTCAGCATATTGTTAATGTCACCATTTACTCAACTTCTAAACCAGCCCTCTCCATCTGCCTCTTTACATTTAACATTTAAATTCATAATATTGACAACAGGAATAATTTTCTATGAGATTCTGTCATTGGTATGCAAATACAAACCTGATTTGTATTGTCTACCATGTTCATAAATTCATGGAGGCAAAGAAGATTGGGAGGGATCCTTAAAGGTCATGTGGCCCAAATCTCTATTTGATCTATTGAATATCAATTAATTTTCAAACAAATTATTGGAGCAAATATAAGATGTATTTTTAATTTCATCAAATAAGATAAAATGTATTCCTTTAAAAAAGAAGTTACATTTTTATTTTTCCCTGACCTATCTATTTTAGACAACTGGATTTTTATGCTTTGAGACATATTGCATCCAGTCAAAAGTATTATTAGAAAAGTGGTTTAGAAATTCATAAAGCAAGAGGCACATTTCAAATCTTTCAGAAGCATTTCTTGGAGAAAAATAAAATATGAGTATATTAAATATAAACTGATATTGTGGGAATACAAAATAGATGAGAAATTATGTTATAGCTCCATTAATATTCCATGTACAAACTTACTGAATGGAAAATAGACTAAAAACTCACCACAAAATGTCATTATTAAAGACTTCCATTTGGACTTTAGATGGAAGTACTTTTTTTTCTTTAATTTTGGTGTCATTCCAAAGAAAAATGGATATATTTTTCTTAGGGATAAGTTATCTTGATTTATGTGGCTAAGAGACGCTAACACTTCAAAAGAAGATGCATGCTTAATATAGTTCTATTTCACACTTACCCACATTTATTGCTTAGCACTCACTCAAACACAAAGACTGTCTCTGAAGAAATTCATAAAAGACTATTAAGTTATTAATGGCTGAAGGAGGAGTGATGGTATTGCACTCTATTCATTAGACATTATTATATATTGCGCTTTGGCTTATTTCAAAATAACTCTTTCATATTGCTAATGAAAAAAATACTTTAAACTCATATTCTGACAGTACTTGAGGGATTCAGTATGATCTAAACAAATTCCAGCCAGAGTCTGAGAACATATCTTTAGGACAACTTGTTCTCAAGATTTTCTTGTGCATTCTAAGTATGAGAATCACTAAGGATGATTCATTCATTTTTCTACTTACTCAATCACAAGCATTTATTAACTGTTTAATATGTGCCTTCAACTGGTTAAAGTAGGTCACTATTTATTCACTCATTTCTTTTCTTTTAAAAAATTTTCTGACAAGTAGGGTTCTAAGGGTACCTGAAAATGAATTTATAGGTAGGTGTCCACATCAGTTCAACAAAGATTTAGTAAGCATCTATAAATACTATGAGTCAACTACTATACTAGATGAAAGAAATGCAAAACAGGCAAGACATAGTCCCTGACCACAAGGATCTCCCAAACCATTGTAGAAGCAGACACATAAAATGTTATCTCAATACAGTGGAATTCTATGGAAATTCCACTATATTTGAATATAGTTCCAAAATGGAGGCCAGCACAGGGTGCTGGAGAGGTACAGAAGAAGGCCTTGAGGTCTGGAAACCTGTGGTCCATGTGAGTACCACAGGACCATATGGGATGTCTTCTTTCCCCAGCAACTTCCCATGGCTTAGCTTTTCCAGTGGAAAGTGTGTAGGGGGAGGAAGAAAAGAAGGAGTTACATTCAAGTCTGTGTCCTGGCAGGCAAAAATGGGTCTATGAGAAACCCTGTCGATATAATCAAATTATCCTTCCCTCATTCACTCACTCATTCACTTACTCAATGAGATTTTATTTGAGTACTACCAGGCACCAAAAGTATAACAGTTACAATTCATATTTAAAAGGTAGCTCATAATCTGGCATCCAGCTCTAACTTGCTCTGATGTAATATGAAAGATGATGAATTCAAGATTCATTTTAGAAGTTGATGGCCTGGTAACCATCATCACATCCAGAATAGCAAGCTAAGCTGAGAGACTACCCAATGAAGTGATCAGAAGAATATGTGAAATCAAGACTCTTTTAGACAATCAGGAATAGTCTCTGCTCAACAATTCCCCCATCCCATCCTATGCTCCTTTAAATACAACCCACCTCCAGGAGGAGGACGGAAGTTTTGGTTTTTTTCCTATAACGATCTAATAAGTGGCTTAGTAGATTCATGGTTCTAAACATCTGCAATAGGAAGTCAAAGAGTTTAATTCTCCAGTCTATATACTGGGGGGATATGGCCCCATCCAGGAGGGTTTATACCTGGGATGGGCAGAGAATCATCATTGCTTATGATCACAGCAATCTGGACACAGCTTTGGCATCCTTCTCAGCAGAGCAGATCAAGGAGCCACTACCATTTGAATGAATAAAATCTTTTTGTCACCACTGGTTTATATACATAAGTGAGGTAGCTCCATAAGGCATTCATGAAATTAGTTTTAGTTTTATTCTATAGCCACAATGAGTAACCCACATTATTATGTTCCATACTCAACTAATTGAATTTTTAATGCTAAGCAGTGGTGGACAGAAGAGGCATTTTTATTAAAATCAAAGAAGTTATTTCCTAACATTGTTGATGCTCATTTTTATTAATAATATTCTACTCAGCGTTTTTGGCAGGCTAATCTTTACCTTGCTTTCTTATTAGCGAATGGGTAATTTTCCAAGGCTCTACAAGGCAACAGCTATTATAATAACAGGTCTTTTCAAATTGTGCTGGTGCCATTGAGTTGAAGCCAAACTTTCGAGTCTCTATTGGCACACCAGCAGCTGCTTTCACCTTAGTCTTTCTGCTAGAGCAGGGAGCCAGAGCACTGAAATATGATTGTTCTAACAGGATATTTTTAGATTATTAATTTAGTGCTTTATTGTTCCCTTGTTTTTGGAAACGTATGAGTGATTTGGGGAGAAACTAATTTGAGCTGAAAACCCTTTCCAAATATTTCTCTCCTCTATTTGTCTCTGTGTGTATGTCTGTGTCTGTGTATTATATCTATACATACATGCATATGCATACATACACATACATAAATACACATTGCCTAATGGATAATAATAATATTTTGTGGTTCAAGTAAAATATATTTGAGTGAATTTCTAAAAGGCTTATTATTAAATTTTAATATTAATAGAAAGCAAAGAACCACAGATATGTAAAAGCCCACCAGAGTTTTTTTTTTTTTTTTAGGAGAAGGAAAGAGAAGTTTATTACTTTGCTGGCAAAGGAGGAAAATGGTAGACTTTCTTGTCTAAAAATCCAAATTCCTGAACATAAGCAGAAATGCAGAGCTTTTAAAGGGAGGGTCCTCAATTCTAGGTTATTCTAGGTTAACAATTCTAATCTTCCCATCTCGCACCAGAGATTGTAAACAATTATCTATTCTATTTATTCACTTGCTCACTCATTTACTCATTTATTGAGTAAATATTGAGTGTTTAATTTGTACAAAAATAATATTAAAGAATTTCTAAAAATTTCCAGGTAAGAAGAATCAATTGTTGGCTCTAACAATTTTCTCCAATGTTTAACAATTAGTACTTTTAAGGAGATTTTTCTCATATGAAATTCAAATTAACTTATTTTAAATAAAAATAAACTATGCATGCTTGGGAAATAGATATGAGGAGATATTATAAAGAAAAACAAAGATTTTGAGCAGACCTTGTAAGATTGAATGCACTCTCTCTTTCAAAACAGACTATCTGGGAAATTAAAAATTCAGTTTAATACATTGTCTACTGTTCAAAGCATTTTGGATCTAACTCCAAAGAAGTTCTTTTGAATGGTAAACCCCAGTCCTTTCAGACGTTTTTTATTGCTCAGGGAGATGGTATAGATGGGTGGAGAGAACACCGAAGAAAGGAGTTAGAGATGCTTAGTGGCTCCCAGTCTTTTTAAATTCAAAGATTCTTTAAAAAGGTTTCATAAAATCCCAACAATCTCCATGTGGTAAAGCTGTACTTTGTTGTCAGTTGATTGAGAAAATGCTTATGTTTGCCTAGTTTTGTTTTCTCTGCCATGACTCAGCAATCAGCAGAGACAGGGACTACCAGTTACAGATGCAGTATAAAGTAGCCTCTAAGATTTGTGCTTGAGTTACTCTCCTATGAATCAATGTGCTCATGGAGAGCATTAGTTAAAGCATGAATGGGAAGAATTTCTTTAGACCATGACTCACAGATAAAAATAAATAAACCAAGGATTACACTCAGATTAAATTCAATAATCAAGGGCTACTCACCACATTAGAAAATTAGTCACTACTCACTTTTCTGATGCAAATATACCCTCCATCCCATCCACATATTTAGGCAAGTACCCGTGACTATGCATTTGAACTATGCTAGTTTAAAAAAAGATGTTATTCTTCTAAGTCAGTATTTTAAAAAAGAATCATCATGGAAAGTTAAACAACAATCTAGAGGTTGCTCCTCCTGTTTTTATAGAACATAGAAATTTGCTGCTAATATACAGAAATACAATTGATTTTGTACATTGACCTTTTATTGCATTAACTTGCTAAATTTAATTAATAGTTTTGGTAGTCATTTTGTAGATTATTAGGATTTTCTTTGTAAATAATCATGTAACCCATACAGGCAGACAATATTACTTCTTTCTTTCCTATATTTATGCCTTGTATTTATTTCTCTTGTCTTAGAGCATTATTTAGAACTTCCAGTACAATGTTAAGTAGAAGTGGTAAGAGTAGACATCTCTGCAATTCCCAACTGTCAGGGGGAAAGCACTAAATATTTCACCATTTCAGTATGATGTTAGCTATAGGTTTTTGTACATGCCCCTTATCAGATCAAAAGAATTTCCTTCTATTCCCAATTTGCTGAGTTTTTCCATGACACAATGTTGAATGCTGTCAAATGCTTTTCTTGCCATTGTGGTCAAAGAACATACTCTACAAGATTTCAAGCTTTTAAAATTTATCGAGGAGCGGAGTTGCACAGCAGAAGCATGCTGGGCCTATAAAATTTATTGAGACTTGTTTTATGGCTTAGAAAATGGTTATTTCAGTGAATGTACCATAGGGACTTGAAAACACTGTGTATAATTCATTTGTGTTCTAGATATTGTTCTTTAGATTATTTATATGTTTACTTATATTTTTTCCTAGATGTTATATTACATGCTGAGAAAGAATTGTTAAATTTTCTTATGCATGTGCATTTGCTTATTTCGTCCTTTATTTCTGTTAATTTTGACTCCTATTTTGAAACTTTTTTATTAGGTATACACACATTTATATGTTTGTATGTCTTTCTGAGGAATTGACCCTTTTATCATTATGAATGTTCCTATGTCTCCAGTAATACTGTGTCAGAAGTCTACTTTAATATCAATAAAGTCACTCCAGCTTTTTTAAGTTTAGTGTTTGCACGGCATAGCTTTTTTTGTCCTTTACTTTCAACTTCTGTCTTACTTTTTTAAAGCGTCTCTTGTAAAAATGAAGTATACTCACTTCTACCCAAATAATGAAAATCCTATCTGAATCTTTCTGTGAAGGTAGGAATCCTTCTGTAGTGTAAACAATTATCCTGTTTATTCATTTTAGACATGCAGCATCTCTGACATTATTTTTCTCATAACATGGGGCACACTTGTACACATATTCATTCTTCACAGAATGCAATGTGCCTATAGTCAGTGAAACTAAATTGGTAAGATCTGAGAATAGTATCTTGGACTTCCAAAATATATGACAGCCAGTTTAATTTGAATTTATATTTTTGGTAATTACTTAGGATACTTAAATTATAACTGTATCTGCATTTTCTCAAGGAACTGGCCTTTTCTATTAAAGAAATTAAGGGAATTGTGACTGGAAATTAAGGAAATACAGTAGTTTATGTCTGAGTGAATCACTGTGCAGAAAACGTTAACACTGGGAGAGCCTTTTGTCATTCCTCCTTATCAAGTATTGGGGGGACATGTTAACCAATGCATGCTGGCATAAAAGGATGTAGATATAGTTCTTGAACAACTACTATATGCAGTACATTGTAGAGCTGTGAGAAAGACAAAAAGTAGATGAAAAAGAATCTGCTCTTAATGACTGTATAGTTGTACTGTCAATTTTCCCTTTGCCCCTCTAGCTCCACTCTATACCACTCTCTCCACAAATCTGTGTGCTTGGTGACTCTTCTGTAATGCATCAGTGGGTTCTCTTGACCTCTGGCTTCCAGCAGGCTTTGTTCAATGGTAAACAGCAGCAGGAGACCAGAGGGAGGGAGGACAGGAAAGCCTGGGTGTTTATCCCTCCGATATGCCTCCTCTGTGATCATGACAGGCTGGGTACCTCTCTAGTGGAGGTCAAGGTTTCTGCAAGGAATCCCTCTTCATACACCTGTCTTTTTCTGGGTCCAAGTTACTGCTCCCCCTTCTTGAACCTGTAGGCCAAGGGATGGAAACAGATCTCACTTCCACCAGCCCTGTGCTACTGAACTATCTTTTGTAGTTTCTTCACATCCTATGTACTTTTTTTCAAAAGTGTCCTATGCACACCTTTTTGTTGTTTCCTCATGTTCTGTGCCCATCTTTATTAAACACTCTTCTGTTTGGCCTGTTTGAGTGTGCCACCACTTTCCTGCTGGAACCTGACTGACAGCAGGCTGATGAACTAATAATTAGCAATATGATAAGGACCATATCAATGTTACACATTGTAACATAATTTGCTGACCAAGTGGAGGTTTGGGAGAAATCTCCAAGATTTAAAGTCCTAAAGGAAAGTGTCCAAGAGAAGGTGAGACTGGACAAGCAGTAAAAAATGACTACTGAGAAGAGACAAATAGAGAGGGAGCAAGGACTAAATGTGTTGAAGGCCTGGTGGTGAAATACAGCACGTCCTGCTCAGATCACCTGTGTGGGGCAGTGATTCCAGAGACACACGCACCTAATGACGTTAATGCTGGGAACGCATCTTATCTCCCACACAAGAAAGTGTGAAGACTAGTGAAGGTGGCATTATTGGCATAACTGTGGACGCGCTCCAACTTCAGTACTGCGGTATTCTCAGCAACAGACCGCATATTCCATAACTATGACAACGTGCTCTGCCTGACGATCTTGCTGGATGCTGTTATAGACTAAATTAAAGTTTGCACTTTGGTTTGTTTAGGAATCAACTTTACTAAAGGTCGTTAATTTATAAACTTGCAGATTCTTGGGTTCCACCCACGAGAAATTCTAATTAAGTAATTCTGTCAAGGGACCTGAACAATTTACAGTTTTTAACAAGACATATACCCGATTCTGACATAAAACATATAGGGAGAAATGTGTGTGAACAATAATTGACATTAAAGGTTTTTAATCAGAAGAGTGAATTAGTGACAGTGGTCTTTTAGAAAGATAAATCTGGCCATAGGACACAAGACAGACTGGATGTGGAGAGAATAAAGACAGGGAAGGTTGCTGAGAAAAGACTCTCAAAGTCCAAACAGATGGGACTGTGCACCTGCGCAGCAAGAAAGGAAAAGGGAAGAGACAGATATGAGCAAAGTGAAGAATGGGCAGGTATCTACTGAGCTTCGTGGTGTGGTGGTTTAAAACATGTCAACAAGTTTTTTTTTGTACTCCTACAAAAAATAAAAGTGGATTCAAGTTCCCTTCCCCTTGAACACAAGCCAGCCTTACTGACTCCCTTCTAACAAAAGTGGGAGAAGTGACACTGTATGACTTCTGAAGCTAGATTAGAAAAGGCGACAGGGCTTCCTTCTGGCTCTCTTGGGTTAATGTCTTTGGAGCCCTGAGCTGCAATGAAGTCCTCCACCCTGAGACCTCCATGTGGAGAGACAGGAAGAGATGCCTTCAGAGCCCCAGCTGCTCCAGCTGTTGGAGTCTTCCCAAACCAAGCATCAGGCATATGAGTAAAGAAGACTTGGAGATGACCCCAATCCCAAACACCATTTTCTAACCTTTTCTTTTTAGAGATAGGGTCTCACTCTGTCACGCAGGCTGGAGCGCAGTAGCACTGTCATAGCTCACTTTAACCTCAAAATCCTGGGCTCAAGCAATCCTTCTGCCTCAGCCTCCTGAATAGCTAAGGCTGCAGGTGTGCACCACCACAACTGGCTAATTTTTAAAATTTTTTGGTAGAGATGAGGTCTTGCTATGTTACACAGGCTAGTCTCAAACTCCTGGGTTCAAGTGATCCTCTTGCCTTGTGATCCTCTCCCAAAGTGCTGGGATTACAGGTGTGAGCCACTGCACCTGGCCCCAACCACAATTTAAACGCAACCTTAATAGAGACCTTGAGTCTCAAGAGAAACTCAGGAACAGCTGAGAAGTTCTTGACTTTCTAATTCACAGAATGTATGTGAAATTATAAATAATTATTATTGTTTTAAGCTACTAAACTTTGAAGTTGATTTCTTATGCAGCAACAGAACCTAACATTCATGGTAAGGTCAAAGATGATTTTGATTTTATCTTTGTACAAAATTTTGAAATTTACTCTTTATATAGGGCAATTATAAAAATTGCATTTGTCTTTTAACTTTAATGGTCTTTTGTAGTATGATAGCACATTGCAATAAAAATAAATGAATAATCATCTTCTTCTAATATATTCTCAATTTTGAAACCTAATTATTAAATAATTATAAACAAGCTTCTAAGTCATTAGTTCCAGGAGAAAGCACTGACATTTTCTTTAATATTTTGCACTAAAGTGCTAATACTTAGGAAAAATATTGTCCAATTAAAACTAAATCATTTTTCTTTAGGAGCAAATCACATTTGTCCCCCTTAGGAATAGCAAATCAAATTATAAATCTGTCAAATCAATTCACTATGCAAGTAGGATAATAGCCCTCTAAGGGTTGATTTTCTTTTATCTCTAAGCTATTTAAAAAAAAACCGTATTTATTTCGTTGAGAATTTTTCTTATACCCAATCTCACTCACTCACACTCAGAACTTATGCTATTTTAGATCCCTTTTAAATGGCAACACTGAGGCTAAATTACAGATCCTAGAGGAAATCACAACTAGAAAAAGAAAACAAATTAACAGAGAGTCATATATACATCCTCCAGCAGGCCTCACTCTCTTTTATCCCACGTTGCATGATGAATGGGGTTCACAGGGCTGCATGTGCTCAAGGCCCACAACCCTCCTAAGCATAATTCCTGGGGTACTTTCTCTCTTACTCAAGAAGCCTGAAGGAATGGAAATGAGTAAGAGTGACATTCAAGGTGTCATGGTGGGCTTCAAAGTCCACTCCCCAACACCTCTCCCATTATGGCCACTCCACTATGATCCAAGCAAAAATGCTTCAAGTCTATTACTAAGCATCAGTACTTAACTATGAGCATTACACCTCAAAACTATGAATAACACACCTCAGAAAGCAAAAGTACCCTGGTGAACTGCTGCTTTTAACAAGAGTTTGAATTTGTATAAATGAGCCATTGTTTCAGTTACTTCCGAAACAATCTCTGAGTGTTAAGTGTCAGACATGTTTAATTCCCTATCCCAGGGTTCCTTAAGTGGGATGTGTGCACCCAGGAGGATGGCTCAAGATGATGATTTGGGGTACAGAAAGGAATATTAGAGTTTCTGTTTAAATTTACTTTTTAAATTTAACAAGGAGGAGAAACTAAACTTTACCAATCTTTAGTATGTAGGCTGAAATTGTGGTGTCCACCATATCAAAGTCACCCATCACCTATGTAGGATCTACATATTTTCATGAGGTATTTTTGGTGACAAAACAACAATTATTGCTATACGGTCAGTTTAGTTTTAATCAAATCTTTAAATCCTGTCTCACAAAGTTTTAACCAAGTTTCCTCAAAATAGTTTCATTTTAGGCCAGGCATGATGGCTCATGCCTGTAATCCCAGCACTGTAGGAGGCCGAGGCAGGAGGATCACTTGAGGCCAGGAGTTCGAGACCAGCCTGGGCAACATAACGAGACCCTGCCTCTATAAAAAATTAAAAAAAAAAATTAGTCAGGCATAGTGGCGCACGCCTGTGGTCCAGCTACACAGGAGGCTGAGGTGGGAGGATCACTTGAGCCCAGAAGTTTGAGGCTGCTATGACCTATGATCACACCACTGCACTCCAGCCTGGGAGACAGTGCAAGACCCTCCCTGTCTCTAAAAAACTGTCATTCTAAATCACTTTGTGCTCAAAATTTTAGTGAAAGAAAAATAGCTTTTATAGTAAAATAAAATATAAATTTGTAAAATCATTAGTTATTTCATCTTCATCACACCATCTTAAATATTCTCCTGTGCATTTTATCATTTATATTATAATGTATAGTAGGGGCTAATGCTCAAATAATTTTTACTGATTGTGTACATGATCAAACAAGTATGGAAAATGATATACAAATGTATTAAGTGAAAAAAGAAGAAGGTGGGAGAAAGAATCTCTATACATATCTCCTTGTAGAAAATATCTGTAGAAGGATACATTGTCTGCATTCTAGGAAATAACCGAGACAAGAGTAACAGAGAGAGTTTCCCGTGCATGCAATTTTATATTCTTAAAACATTCAACTATGTAAATGTGTTGTCTATTCAAAATTAAGATTTAAAATGGAGAGAGAGAGAGAGCACACACTAAACATTGTATGTATTTATGCTCTATTGTATATGATTATATGTATACGTATTTTCACCATGAAAAGGCACATGTATTTATTTACTTTTATGTTTTCAGAACAAAGTACAATAGCCTGAAACATGATAGTAACTCAATAAATATCTGTTGTTAAATGAAAATTCTCAAAGGAATAATGTAAAAAGCTCCCATCTCCTGAAATACCTGTGTCATTTCATACCCTAGAATACTGTGGACCTTCCTATTGTTCTCTCTCTCCCATTCACTTTATCCTCCTGCTAGAACTAAATAGTCTCTTTATAAAGTTACAGATTGATAGGAAGAATAAGTTCCAGTGTTCTATACTACTGTAGAATGACTATAGTTAACAATAATATATTATATAGTTTCAAATAGTTAGAAGGAGGATATTGAATGTTCCAATACAAAGAAATGATGAATGTTTAAGATGATGGATATGCTAATTACCCTGATCTGATCACTATACATTATATGTATTGAAACATCACTATGTACTCTTAAACATGTACATTGTCAAATAAAAATTTAAAGTGTATTAAAAATGGTATCTTTAAATGCACTGTATTTGTATCATCTGCACTTCTTGTTCCATCATCTTTTTTTTTTTTTGGTTGTCATAGTGTGAGTCAATTTTAGGTTATAAAAGTAATATTGTAACAACTGTAGTTAGAGAATACTCTGGTATATTAGTCTATGTTTCTAAAGCAGTGGGTGATGGTTTATGACTGAACCTCAGGACCTACCTAGAATGCCTGGGTTCAAATCCCATCTCTGCCTCTGGATAGCTTTGTGACTTTGAACAGATTTCCCAGGCTCTTTGAAAACTTAGCCTCCATCTCCTCACGTGTTAAATAGGAACAACTGTTTTACTCATAAAATTGTTTTGTGGATTAACATATATTAATATGTTAACACAATATGGGTTCAGAACACTGTCTGGCACATAGTAAATTCTCAATATGTGTTCAATATTGTCATTACTACAACTATTATTAATTTATTATTTCTCCCTCTCTTCCCCTGTGTCAATCAAGCAAGTACCTAGCTCTGTATTTCATCGTCTCTTGGAAGACGTGCGGCAGGTAGAGACAAAGACTTCTGCTTTCCTACAGACTGAGATTTTAGGAGAATCCTGATGGACTGGAGAGGCACTGCAGGGAACAGCCTGAGGGGGCTGATTTCGTAGGCAGCTTTGTGTGAGAGCATAGGCTGCGCTGAAAAAGAAGTAACAGGATCCTAACACGCAAGGCAACTGCTGACGTGGCAAGACAGAGCAGCCCTTTGGACTCCGTTCTGCCAGCAGAGGGCTGCAGCTGAGCGAAGGGTAGGAAGAGGGGCACTGTAAGGTACAGCTCCAGTGCCTTGTACGGGCCAGGCTGGTGAAGGGAAGGAGAAGAGGGATGGGCAGGAAGGGGGGGTGGAGGTGGGGGAAGCGGTAGGGGGGTGGGAAAGGGAGGTGGGGGGAGGAGCAGCTGTGAACCGAGGAGCAGAGACTGACCCTGCCTCACAACAGCAGCCACTACTCAGGTGTACAAACGTGGACTCAAAGCTGCTAAATCTCTGAAATTTTCAAAAAAAAGCAAAAGTCTGCTTTTTAATTTATAATCTCCCAATTTTAAAATTTGGCGCAAAAGTGTCTGCAGCCCACATTCAGCCTGAGGGCTGCCCATTTGTAACTTGCCAGTTTGAGAAACGTAGTAGTCTAGAGTCTGTATTCCATCCAAGATTGTAATCCTAGCTCTGTTTTTGCCTGCTGGTGGCTTTAGGCAAGTTACCTAACTTGTCTGACCCTAAATTTCCTTACCTGTAAAGTGGAATAATGACAGCCAATGTTGTGGAGTAAAGTGATAACATGATAAAAATCAATGATAAAATATGTACATTCAAATATAAATGATATTTGAGAGCCGATATACTTTGCTTGTACCAAAAATAGAATCGAAAGTGTAGAAACAGTGGAAAAATCAGGTCAGTTTTACATCAATCAGTATCTATAAATATAATAGAAAGCAAAAGTCTGGATCTTTGCGATATTTGGGTCATAGAAATAGAAAAATTTTTGGTATGCACTTGGAAGAAAACTGTCCAGCATTATCATCAAGGAAGGTCTGCACAGGTCCCTGACAAGGTAGCTGGGATACCAAACCACCCCTCACATGAAAATCACATGGAAGTGGATGTAGAAGCCCAATTAGGACAGGGACAAAGGCAGCACTGAGGCATCAACCTCTAGGGGGAGAAACTGGGAGGAAAACTGGGTAGAACCAAAAGATGGTACACAGAATGGAGGGAGTTTGGGTTTTATTTCAATATGTCAAACCAAGATGTGTATTTGAGAACACCGCAGATCTGTGGTTGTCTGTACTGACTACATCAGTGGTCATGTGAATGAGTCAAGTATCTTCAGGAACCAGTTCTTAGAAAGTGGAGTTGACAAGAGATTATAGTGAAAGGCACAGAGACTTTATAACCCAACTGATCTCCCTGTACCTGTGAGGGGGGAGACTGCCCAACACTGAGGTACAGCAGGGTTTGTCCACAGCCTCCTCACAGTGTTGACGCTAATTAAGATCATGTATTTAAATCACAGCACAATGCCTGGCACTTGACACATGCTTCCTCAATATTAGTTCTCCTACCACAGGCTCATTTTGGGACTCTGGATTATCATCACCTCTGGCTTCAAATAATCAATTATTAATTCTTTTTTGATTCAGGAGCAGGAAGGGAGGGGAGGATGAGGGAGACAGGGCGTGCTAATCAGCAGGCCTCCAAATGCTTCCAGCCCAGCAGTGTGAATGTCCCAGGACTCCAGCTGAGAGATCACTAGAGTGGTTTCCAGCCATTTTTAGCAGTAGAAAACTTTGTTCAGACAAGTCTTAGATGGAAGCTCAGAACACAAAAGCAGAGTTGTTCTGGGCAGCTGTAACACCTCAAGGTGACTTTTAAGGGTCTCATCGATTTGAAAAAATAGCCCCTACAAGGTCCCTTTGCCTTCAAGCCTCTGACAAAAGGGAGGGAAGAGTTGGCCCTTCCCCTTTAAACATATACGGAGTGTTTTGTCCTTAATATGGACTAATGGTAAGAATGACTTCTTTTTGTTGAGTGTTTACTATGAGTCACAAGCTATGTTAAGAACTATGGGTACTTTATCTTATTTAATCTTCACGACAATCCTGTGAGGTATTATTATCCTCATTCTTCAAAAGAAAACATTGAGGCCTCAAGGAGATCAGTAAATGAATCAAGAGAAAGCAGTAAATGAGAATCAAAACCCACTATACTCCACTGACGTTATAATTAACTCCGCTGATTTATACAAGGATCTGAGAAACTGAACTCAACATCACTTTTTATGCAGTCACTCAAATTCTTCCTTCGTCTGGATATCAATGACACTAATGTTTATTTGCCACTTCAAATCAACATACATTTAATGAACCCAATGAAGTAAAGGAATGTGCTAAGTTGGCAGGGCAGGTGTGAAGGTCCTGGGGGTGGTAGTAGTGAGAAGGGAAGAAGAAAGGAAGGAAGTTTACAACATGAACCAGTTAGCTCTGCCTTAAAGAGAACAGAATAGAAGCCTATCTGGAGAGACAGACAGATAAATATACCCGCAAACACAAACAATAATTCTGTAAAGATCAACTGAGCACTAGAAGAAATGGTTAGAAAAAAAGTAGCTCATTCATAAATAAACTACCTACACACAAAACTAACAAAAAAATGTACAAGATTTTTATATGGAAAACCATAAAACTTAATAAAGAACATAAAAGTAGACTTGAAGAAACAGAGTGATATGACAATGTTCATGAATGGAAAGATGTCAGTTCTCTGAAAATTAATCTATATATGTGTATAATATAATCTATATTGAAATTCAAATCAAAATCTCAAGTTTTTATAGGTCTGACAAACTGATACTAAAATTTTAAAGAAGAGTAAATGTACGGGCATAGCCAACTTAAAAAGAAGAAGAAGGGGGAGGGTATTGTCCTTTGGTTATCAGGATATAATTTAGATTTGTTAAATTGAAACCAAAACATTGATGCATAAATATATAACAAAAGAATTAAATAGAGAAACCATAGGCAGACCCACGTCTATACAGAATAAACCACTTCAATGGGAGAAAAGATGAACAAGTCCACAAATGATCTTTGGAACATTGGATACATTTTTCATTTCTATTTAAAACACACAATAAAATTCTATCTCCACCTCACACTATACACAAAAATTAATGCAGATGGAATAAATACCTGAACCTTCAAAACAAAACTAAAAATATAGAATATTTTTATGAGACCATAGGTAACACTTTCTTAAAGCTCAAATGCAAAAGCTAAGGGGAAAATACTCATAAATACACCACATCTAAATTTATAATTTCTGTAGGGAAAAATATATCTTAAACATAGTTGAGGAAAGATATAAATGGAAGAAAATATTATGAGATACACAGCAAAGGATTTGTATCTAAAGTGCCCAAATCAATTTAAAAAACTTCAAACAACCTAACAAAGAAAAGGTAAGGGCAAGATTACATTTTAGCAATTCTCAAAAGAGGAAACAAAAATGGCCAATAAACACATTTTTTAAATGTTTCAGTTCACTAGTAATTAGGAGAATGCAAATTAAAATACAACACAGAAACATTTCCAATCCATCAGATAGCCTAAAATGAAAAGATAAGTATTGATGAGATGTGGGAAAATAGGAAAAAAGTAATCATAAATTTACAAAACCACTTTTTAATATCAAAATCTAAAATATAGATTTAAAACTATATATGTATTCATGTATGTTGCATATATATTTTTTAGGAGAGAGATTTTTTTCTTAAAAAAATTCGTTTCCAGAAATATCCCTTAGAGATCTCTTTGACATATGCAAAGGGAGATGTGTTCAAGGATGTTGATCACTGCATTGTTGGTAACAGCCAGAATTTTAAAGCAACTTGAATGTCCACTAATAAAATATGATATATTTATAGAATGTAATATTATGAAATGGTTATAAGGATGAGCTGTGTCTATAAGTATCAACACAGATAAAGCTCAAAAACAGAATGCACAGTGAGAAAAGCAAGTTATGGAATGATATAAATAGCACTGAGGAAATAGCAGGTGCAGGCCACTGTGAAAAATAGAAAGTCGAATGTGTAGATAGACATATAAAACTGGAAAATTACTTGGGACCAGACAGTTGAATATGTTGTTAATTACTGTCCATTTGTGCCTTTTTTTTTTTTTAACAGATTTGGTGTAGACTTCCCTCCTTCATTTTCAATAATAGCACCATAGAGTTCTTACTGATTTCAGCTTTACTGTTTGTTTGGTTAATAAATCCTTACTATGGAAATCTAGCTTTTTCCCCCCTCTCCCATTCCAGGAAATATGAAATTCTACACCTTTTAAAAACCACTCTGTTTAGGTTTTCACTGTGGACTCTGGGCTAACTAGTAAAATCCTGGCTACGCAGTCTGTTCAGTTGGTGGCGAAAAGATCTTAGATTTCCCACACTTGTCCACCTTGATTCCTTTCCCCTTACTATTCTGTTTTCTCTTTTCACCAATCAGGCCCTCAAAGGTGAGAAAAAGATATTTTTCAGAGAGGAAGGAACTACTATACAAACCCAAGGAGTACAACCAGGGCTCTACTATGGTTATAAGGAGAGTCTTATCCCCCTGTCTCCCCAGCCCCTTGAAATGACAGGCCTGGGACTGGGAGAGCTCAGCTCTTGGGCTGAGAAGTAAGGGTGTACAGGAAAGATGGAGCTATGCACAGCTTGTAGCTTGTGGTAAAAACTGCTGCTTGTCCATCAAAATCTGTTTTCCTTTTCTTTCATAATGATGCTTCTGTAGCTAGACCCATGACTGACTGCTTCACTACATTTCCCAACCTCCCTCATAGCTGAGATGCATCCCTGCGACTTACCTTCTCACCCACGGAGTGTGAGAAGTGATGTGTGCTGCCTCGAGGTCTGGGGCTTAAGAAATTGAGCATGTATCCTCTGCATTCTCTTCTCCCTTCCAACCAGCTAGAAACTGGCCCTGGCAGTGACCTATCTTTCACCATGCAGATGCCAACAATGTCCTAGGGCAGTGGTTCTCCATGTGTGCTCTTGAGACCCATGTGGATCACCAAGACCCTTTCCAGAAGGCCACAGGTAAAAACTATTTTCATACTAATGCTAGGACATTAATTATGTGCCTTTTCCCCTCTCATTCTCTCATAAAGGTATGGTGGAGTTGTGCAGTGGCTACATGAAGTGTAACATCACAGAAGTCTGAATACAAAACTGGGTATGAGAATTCAGCTCTCTCCTATTAGCTAGAAGTTAAAGAAATTTGCAAATATGTAAAGCAATGTCTCTTTCATCACTTTTTTTAAGGTTTGGAAAATATGGTTACTTCTCATAAAAGTTTGTTATTTAGGTTAACTTGCATGGATTTATTGTTATTTTTAAATGATTCAATAGTTTAAAATTTCTGTTTTAATTTCTCATATGATATCAATAGATGTAGCCCATGTAAATGAAAGCTTTTAAAGGTCTTTCATAATTTTTAAAAGTGTAAAGAGGTTTTATGACAAAAAATTTGAGAACCCTTGCCCTAGGGTTGAAGGGACAATAACTTGGAAAAAACCTGCATCTCTGAATGAGTGTGAGGACTGAAACTGCCCTGCTCTCATTCACAGTGAAGCGGTCCATTATAAACAAGAGAAATAGGTTTCTGTGTTATGCCACTGTATCACTGTGTCTTTTTATTACAGTACCTTGGATTTACTCTAAATAATACAGACAATAGTCATGTAAGTGGGATGCTACTATATCAAAAGACTAAAATACGTGGCATTGGTTTGCTTGGGTAGTAAGGGCACAGATATTTTAGGCTGAAAAGTTGATGACCCTTGTTATGCCATTGCAAAATATTTGGTACCACTATTACGGTGATAACTTGAAAGGCAGGCCATGTTTCAAGCTAAAGAAGAAATAGCTAGAAAGAGTTAGAATGTCAATATATTGTTTACTGCTCTTTGCTGTGTATAGCAACATATTACAAGAAATAGATAAACTCAAGAAAGAATTGACCAATTTGCGAGCAGATATAAAATATCCAGTAATTTAAGATCTCACAAGGTTGAAAAAGCCAACTAATTCTATACCTCCAAAACCACAAGAGTTAGGCTGCTGTTACAAAAAGGGGTCCCATTAACCCACCACCACCACCACTAAGAAAGTCACCCAGCCCTGAAGCAAAACCCAGACTTACGATGTTGTCTTTCTTCGCAAGCCTGCTGTTTTAGATGGCCTCAAAGTAATCGTCATTAAATGAGAAAACAAAGAAATAAAGTAGCTTAATAACTATATCTGTAAGAGAACTCTGAGGTAGTTACAGGCACTAACTGGAAGCAAAAAGAGAGGAATCCTACCAAATTTGGGGGTGGGGGGGAATGGTTTTATCAAAGTAAACATAAACCTAGCCAGGAAAGTCACGTGCTTTTTTCAAACTTAAATAGGTCCCCAGGAGGGCACAGTCTCCAGCACACCAGCTTGAGGGGCAATGCAGGAGTAATGGACAAGGAAGAACTCAGAAGGGCCAGGGCTCCAGAAGAGAACAGACAAAGAGTTGCTCCAAGACAGCAGAGCCAGGAGTTGCCAGTGGGCTAAACATGCAATCACTCCACTGCCAAGGCCAGGACCCTTTGCAATCCCCGCTGAACAGGATTTGCTACTTGCTATGGTTCACTGAACAATGTATAAATTTCTATAATTCCCTTTTATGAATAGGAGCCTTTATTTTACTTGTCCTGGTCTTGCTCTTCCATTGTTTATTGGTGGCAGAGAGGGAAGATAACTTGAAGTTTAGATTACAGCTGGTGAGCATGAGTCGTCACATCTGGACCTGATGAAGAAAACTATACATCAAGTAGCGATTCTTGACTTTTGAACTAGATGGTGGGACGCTGCATTATCTTCCTTATAGAGAGAGAGAGTACACTCTATGTGTGGGAAGAAGGGAGCAGGTAGGCTTTGCATGGCCAGAGGGGCAAACTGTGGTCGAGGCTGCTAGTTAGTTCTCCCAACTTTCCACAGTAATAAAATCGTAGCCAGGCACCTGGAGGCCCAGCTGGATTATATTTTCCAGCCTTCCTCACAATTACAACATGACTAAATTCTCAAAAATGCTGTGTGAACAGAAGTGCCGGATGTAACTTCTAGATTTGGGACTTCAGACCTTCATGTTCTCTTCCCCTTACATGCCAGCTGGAACCCATCTGTGATGGAAACCCTGCTTCAACCACAGAGCTGATGACAGCTGTCCCAGGAGATGGCAGAACACAACTTGGAAGGAACCATGGTCCCTAAATGACCTCAAGGAGAAAAGCTGGCCAGCCAATCTGGACTATTCACATGGAGGCTATTCTCTAAGAGAAAAATATACTTCTTTATCCTCTGAGCCCCTGAGTGTTAGGTCTTTTGTTACAGTGGTCTCACCATCATCCATATATGGCTGACATCAGAAATTTACCATCAGCAGGGATTGCAAAGGGTCCTTACACCCTGGACCTGTGAAGAAATCTTGGGGGAAATGTCTGCATGTGTGTGTATATGTGCCCACATTTGCAATAGAAAAAGCTGAGTTAACACAAAACCTTAAAGAGCTACAGTATAATAAAAATATCTGTTTATTGGTATTCTTTATAATAAACCAGTAAATGTAAATAAAGTGTTTTCCTGAGTTCTGTGAGTCATTCCAGTGAATTACCCAACCTAGGGCACACATTGTGGGAACCCCCAATTATACAGCACAGGTGATTGCTAGGACTTGCAACTCATGTCTGAAATGGGGACAATCTTGTGGGACTGAGCCCTTACCCTGTGGGGCCTGCTCTAATTCTGGATAGTTAGTGTCCAAGTTGAACTGAATTCTTAGACATTCTGTTGGTGCTGGAGGATTGGAGAATTGGTGTGAAAAATTCCACGTTTGGTGTCAGAAATGATAGCAGAAAAAAAGACACCACAGAAGCCTAAGCCTAAGCCTACCCAGGGTGTGCTGTAATCAGGGCGGATCCTGACACTGCTTTACATAAATACTTCAGCTTTGCCTCTGCACCTGCTGAACTCCTGCAGGATCAGCAATGGTGGCATTGACCTCAGGCACTTCTGTACTGTCCACAGTGGCCAAGAACCTCCAGGCTGCCACAATGCCAATCTGAGAAGATGTTAAATCAGAATTTTTCAGCCTCAGAAGTGTGGTTGAAAACAATGAATGCAAGTGACTGCACATTCTACAGAGGGATCATCCTATTGAATTTGCTAACAGGTATCCCCAAACCAGTACTGTGACCCATGTCTAGGCTATATAAAAGAATATGGTGATTGATCAGGTACTCGGAGAGAGTTACTGGAGAGTTATGCTTTTCCTGCCCTTCCCCCTTCCCCAACTCCAATGCAAGTCACACGAGTAAGATTTCAAGATTCTGAGACACCAGTTTAGATTTCTGAGCCTGAACCAGGCACAAGCTGGGGACAGCAGAGATGTGTTAAATTGAATGAAAATTAAAGTTTTATTTTAGATAGCTGAAAATGACACTATTATGTTAATTGTTTTTTAAGTGACCAGACAAAACAAGGGATCTGCCTGAATTATCATCCAAGGAAAAAGGGAGATACTCAATACAGCATGTTTAAAAAACAATAGAGAAACAATCAGGTAGCTTCATCTGCTTATACCAAGTGCAACTCATTTAATACATAGGGTGGACCAGGTTTGGGTGGCAATGCCAAGAATCACACAGAATGGCTGCCACAGCACTCGTTTTCAAAAGCAATACATGTGGCAGCAACAGCAACATCAAAAACTTGATTAGATTTTTCCAGTTTTTCTCTCTTCAAGGCCACATCAATTAGAACCAAGCCCTTAAACTAACTGAGCACCACACGTTCTGGATTTAGGGTGGGATGGGAAACCCTAGCAGGGGAGAAAGATATTCCAGCACAATAGGTGATGCAAAACAGTTAATTGGAATATTCAAAGAGATGTTTTGTAAAGCTCCTTGATCTGCCTAACTCCAGGCTTTCTTTTATGTGAGACATAAACTTACATCTTATTTGACCTAATCCTGTGTGATACAATATCTGCAACGTGTTAAAAAAGGCTTCAAATAAATAAGACAATGACAAGTCTGTAGAAAAATGGGTGAAGGAGAACAGGCAATTCACATAAGGGAGAAATACAGATGATCAATGAATATATGAAAACATAGTCAACCATAATAGTACCCCAAGAAATGTAAACCTAAAAAACAAACCATTTCATACTTACCGGATTGGCAAAAATTTTAAATATGAGTTATATCTGGTTGGAAAGGGCCTGGAGAAATATGTACTCTCATTCAATATTGATGAAAATATAACTTGGGAAAGTCTTTTTGAAGGATAGTTTGGAAATAGCTATGAAAATTTAAAATGCATTTGTATATGAGCACATGCAGACGTGTGTGTGTGCATGTATGTGTCTATGTGTAAGTATAGGAAAAGGCCTAGAGAAATATATAACAAACTTAACATTATTTTCATTTCTCAGGTGAGAAGGGGAAGTGGAATGTGAGAAGGGTGTTAATGAACTTTTACTTTTTACAGAAGGACTTAGCATCTTAATACATATAATAATGTATGACCATATATTATTTTGTAATCAAAAATTATAAATGAAAAATCAGATACCTAAGACTTTAAAATATTAAATAGATATACAAAATATTTTAATTGATTTATTTCCCCTGACTATGTTGAGTGGGCATAGTCAGCTTAAATTTGAGTAAATTTTGGTAACCAAACCCTGTCTTAATATAGGTTAGGCAAGTGGTGCAGTGTTTCACAACCCAGTGAAGGGGGCTTCCTTAATTTGTAGAATGTTAAGTACAGGGTGGTGTTTTACATCCATGGATATAGCCCTACATAGGCTTGTTTTTAGTAATTAAAGATAAAAAAAAAACCTTAGGAAAGTTTTTTGAAATAAATTTTAGAGAGATTTGCATTTTTTAATAAAAATAATGCATTCTGTTTTTTTACCTTTCCTTTTGGCAGAGACTGTCTTCAATTTTTAAGCATTTGCCAAGGAAATGACCTGCCAACCCACACTAATGTATTTGCCCATTTTCAGACCAAAATTCATTCAAAAAACCAGCAAGTCTTCCAAGAAATCTTTTTTTTTTTTTTAAATCTTACAGTTTCAAGCAAAAAGTAGGTCATTTAAAATATTAGGAGACATCCTTACTTGGTCCTCAAAAGATAGAGCCTGGGCAACATCTCTCGGAAAGCCATCAATAACAATGCCTTCTTCATCAGGTATTTGCATCAATTTTTGTTTTATCTCTGTAATTGTTGTTTCCTTTTATAAAGAAAAAGGATGAAAAACCACAGTTAAACTTAGTACACTCACAACCTGTATAAAAATTTTTACAGAATAGAAGCAAATCATACAGTAGTACCTGTGGGGCCAATTCTCCGGTTGTAATTATCTTGGCAATAAGACTCCATTTCCTATTGCTGCTGGTACTATGGATCTTCTTTCTTAATAATTCTCCCACCGAAATGTATTGGAATCCATAACGTTCTGCAATTTTCAAACTTTGAGTGCCCTTTCCACTTCCTGGACCACCTATTATTTAAAATAGGCAAAATTGTGACCGTATGATACAATAAGGAAATCTCTTTTCTTTTTTTCTTTTTCTGTTTTAAGAGAGATAAGGATTCGCTTTGCTGCCTAGGCTGGAGTACAATGGTGTGATCATAGTTCACTGCAGCCTTGAACTACTGGGCTCAAGCGATGTTCCTGCCTTAGTCTCCTAAGCAGCTGGGACTTCAGGCATGCACCATTACATCTGGCTAATTTTTTTTTTTTTAATTAGGAACTCCCTTTTATATAACTACCTCTTTCATCTAAGAGCAGATTCTGAACCACCAGTAAGTATCAGGGTGGGTAACTGTTCCATTTATGACATTCTCAGTGCTACTTCTAAACGCAAAGCAAGTAGAGTCTTAGCCAAGGAAAGGGTAGAACTGTCTTGACCAACTGTATTAGATAAAAGAGACATTTTTTCCTAACATTTAAAAACATTTGAATAATGCAGTTGAAGGAAACCTTGACTATTTTTTAATGTAAAATCTAATAGTTTTCCGTCTGTAATCAAAGAAAAAGCTATGAGATACAAAAGACGATCAAAATAACAGAAATGGGTTCCATGCCAACAAAGAGTTAATGTGTAATTTGGTGAAATGTAACAACTATTTTTTAAACCAAAGGCACACCAATACTGACAGTTTATTTAAATTGTTTTCGAAATCTGTTTGCTCATGCATATCCTTGCCTTATCTCCTTTGAATTCAAAGGTTTTATGTAATGACTATGTGGAGTGAATGGAATAGATCCTTAAGGTAGAAAAATTCACAGAATAACTTTGAGTTTGTGATACATTAGCATGAAATAATCAACATTTTTCAACATAACTCATTATTAATCATTGGTAATTGCCATTTATTTTTTAAAATATAAATAATCACAAAATATTAATACATATGCCTCAGATTTCATTTCCAAGTCATATTAATTTTTCAGTTAATTTATATTGCTAAACAATCTCAAGTAATTAGAATTTAGAGTCAGAATAAATTTTAAATAAAACACATAGCAAGCAGCCCACTTTATAGTTATTTGATGGCAATTATCAAAAAGAAATATTTCCAAGCACTTAAGTGTAAATTATTGAACATAGTCAAAACATTTTTAAAAATTACTGTCTAATAAATAGTAAAATGTTTTAGTAATATTCATTAAAACATAATTATAATTTATTAAGGAATATTGAAAATAAAAATTAACAGAAAAATGAGTTCATCTTTCCCTAATATCAAGATTTTTGCATGAAGTCATTTTATATCTAATTATTTAATAAATATTGTTATTCTCTCAAATAATATAAATAAAAAGAATGAAAATTCTTTTTTGTTTTGTTTTTTGTACAAAGAGTTCTGAGTGGGTAGATTTGGTTAGCAGAATTCTAAGATCAACTAATACAATGTGAGTCATTTCTTATCCTCAATCCTAAATAATGCCCCTAATAATATTCAGCTTTCACCTTTTTATTGCTTTATTAAACCTAGTATAGAAATTTAGTTACATTTTGACTATTCTCTTCTAAGAAACACTAAATACTATTTTATTAAACTTAACATTATGAACTACTTCTACTAGATTATTAAATTCTTTGTTTTGTAAATCAAAAGTAAGTTTTGGTTCTAAATAGCTGCTTTTAGCCTATTAACATATGGGCAAATCGTGGATTGGCTTGAAGAAAAAAAATTAAATGACCAAATTCATTGACAAATTCAAACCAATTTAATCCCTAAAGAATCGATGTTATCTTTCAGAAACTGTATTTGCACACTTGGTCTCGCAAACCATCAAACTCAAGAGATTATAAATTCCATTGAATTTTTTAAAATCACACACACAGAGAAAGTTATGGCATCTTCAAGGAAAAAAAAAAGTTTTGTCAACTAATGGAGGCAATAGCAGACAACAAAAAAATATGATTGGCACAAATGACAGAGAATAGCATTAATTTATTGAATGAGCTTCCTAACAAATTAATTTTACTTTCTTCTCTCTAAAGCTAGAATGGGCTTAATTCTGTTTTATTTTCTTATCTCTAATATTTGTCAATATTAGGATACATCTAACTGAGATTTTATGATTGTGTTAACATAAGAGAGATTCGTATCTGTGCCAAGAGGGCCAGCTTTAAAAAAAAATTCTGTAGCACCAGAAGGGAAATTTTGTTTATTTAGATATAATAACATGTGAACATCTGTATCTCCCCTTCATCTTTTTCAAGTGGGAACTAATAAAAATTTGTAAGGTTCAGGTACAATTATTTTATAATTCCTCAAAAGTCATAAAATTGCCTCAATTTTCTAAGACAACCTAAGGTTCGCCTTTTCCTTTCTTCCCTTGTCTCAATCGTTTTAAAATTATTTATACTCATAGGTTCTCCACCATTCTTGTAATATATAAAATATTATGATGCAGCATGTAAGTCTGTAACCAGAATCACAACCTTGGGAAGCAAGTTGATTTCACTGAGTAAAAAAAGAAATGTGAAGTGGGGGAGATTTGAACATTTATATCTTCTCAAAATAGTTTATAACTCCAAATAGTTTATTGAAATATTTTAATCATTTTCACATAAAATTCACAGTATACAATATATTACATATGTGCTCTTTTACACAAGAGCAATTTGGTATTAAATGATGTGGACAATTAAGCTTCCATTTATTCATCCTGTTGATAATCACCAATACTTTACTAACAGCAACAGGAAAAACAAAATAGAAAGAATGTGTCTGTCTATACATAAACCATAAAACAGTGGAATAATTCCCAATTGTTCTTCACCTGTAGCTCTGTCATTGAATAAAGTATTTCCTTAGCTTCTAGGTAAAGACTCAAAAATTTAAAGCACACAAAAAATATTTCACTTTCAAGAATAGAGATTTATGGTATGATGGTGGCCACCATAAGCCATAAGAATATTGACTCTTTGAAAGCTCATTTCTAAACTCTCTTCTTGCAAGCTTGTTTTTAATAATTCAGGGCTAAATATATTTGCAATCTCATTTTCATTTCACTTTGAAATGTACAAATGTCGCTTCTTTTAGTCTGATGAACTTAAATTCTTATTATAGCTTGGTGTTTCTTTGCATGCTTTTTTCCTAGTTGCCATCATCTTCTGTCCTTTGAAGCACTACTTCTCTGCATGGGGGCTGTATACATTTGGCACTCTGTTAATATTAATAGTTACTGGCTAGAATAGCTTTGAACATATTCATGCAAGATTTTTGCTTTTGGTCATCTCTGTGAAAGTTGAGTCTAATTGGTAAGTGAGACAATAACAACATATGTTGCATGTTCACAGGTCTCTTCATGACTTTTATAGATTTTGAGAAAAAATTTGCAAGAGTGGCCAAAATACATTTTTCAAAAATATTTCAAACATTTTCAATACCTACGCCTTGTAAAATAGCATGGAACTGACATTTCCGTAATTCAACATTAAGATTCATAGTAACAATTTTTAAAATGAACTATTATCATTATTATTTTGGTTAATGCTCAGATGTGTATGCAGTATAAAACACTATTATTCTATTAGATTTGCTTGTCTAATAAACATGGAAACTTAGATTTTTATTGTAGGTGCCAGTTTGTCATAAGGAAGATTCATTTATATGAACTTTAGCAATATATTATCATTTATTTTTTCCCTCTAATAGTGAATAAAAATTCAATTTTTTGAATTAAAGGGGGAAAAATCACATCATGTTTAGAAAATATTCCTTTTTTTCTTTTAGAGACAGGGTCTGGCTATGTTGCTCAAGCTGGACTTTAACTCCTGGGCTTGAGGGATCCTCTCACCTCTGCCTCCTGAGTAGCTGAGACTATTACTGTGCTCAGCTCTTAGAAAACTTCTAATGCACTCATTTATCTATGCTAAAGATTATATAAATAAAACCACAGGACAATAAATCTTGAAGAGATTACTTACTTTCAATTCATTATAAAGAATTTGTATGACATTGTAATGGGAATCTATAAAAATGCAAAAGCCACTAGATTACATAACAATTTCTGTTTTATTGAAATTATTCTAAAAATATTTCCATTTACTGTCCCTTGAGCTTTTGTTTCCACTGCTTGTCATTGTCCAACTAAGCATTTTCAAATATACATAATTGACAGTTTTTGAAATGTAAATATATAAACAAAGTCACAGTATGAGAATTCTGCTATCTTCATACCTATGACAAGAATGATTTTTGGTCGAGGTCTAGTAGGATCAAAAACCTCATACTCCTCAATTAACTCTGCAGTCTCAGAAAGATCCGTGTCACTTTCTATGGAGAATTGATGGATTGGAGGGAGCCGGTCATACCGCCGATATGGAAAGTTTGAATTTTCAGGCATTACTGCAAAAGAGTAAGATAACTTTGAAAAGGAAAAAAAGTATTATAAAACATTTTTCACACTTAACCAATTAGTAAAAGAAATTCAAAAACTAAACAGCTTTGACCTTTTTTAAACTGGAATAAGACTCCCTAAATAGTCAGCAAACTTTTTCTTAAAGGGCCAGAGTCAATATTTTGGCCTTTGAGAGCCATGCAGTTTCATACTCCACTCAGCCATGGTAGCATGAAAGCAGCCATAGTAAAACATCAAATGAGTGTGCCTGTGTTCCAATAAAACTTTATTTATAAAAACAGGCAGTGAGATGCATTTGGCTGATGGGACTTTGCCATCCCCTGTTCTAGAAGGACCTTCAGACACCGCCTAATCTTGTTGGGTAGGTTGTACAGATCTTGGCCTCTACAGATGGTGCTACCTGGAGTTGTGTGGTACATAACCTTCACAACCCTATGCAGCTGCCCATACAGCCAATGCTGATGCATCACACGTTTCATTCACTCAACAAATACAGATACACACTTACGATGACCTAGGAACTCAGTGGAATGGCTTGGTGGCATAATGAACAAAAAACTAGGGTACTGTCACAAGTCAGGCATAAGGGTGCAAACAATTTCTATAACTGGAATATCTTTCAACATTTAATTTTACTTGCCCAATATATTTATTATCCTTAATCTACTTGATTTAAAAATGTAAATATGAAGATTTAAGTGTACATCTACAACGGTAACAAATATTCGCCATTGTCATTTATAAATATTTATAAATATAAGACACGTTAGTGGGTTGAGGGTGATTCAGAAGAAGAATGAGATGTAGTCCTGTCCCTTCGGTGTCTACAAACTAGAACTTAGATGCTTACGTCTGACAACTGTATGCACAACAGGCAGGATAAGTGCTAAAATGAATTATCTTCCATGGTAAACACCACGGTAATTCAATGAATGGGTAGGTCCATTTAGGTTAGAGTGGCAAGAAAGTACTTGCCAAAGAGGCAGGACCTGAACTTTGAAAGACAGGCACAGGTGATGAAATGTAGAAAGTATATACCAGTTGGTGGGAACAGCACAAAGACTCAAAATCAGAAAGACAAATGACATATTCAACAGGACCAGAGGACAGGGCTGGTAAGTCTAAATCAAGCAGATGGTCTCAACTAGTTGTTGATCTATAGTTCGTGGCTCCCTCTTCCTCTCCCCAGGTATCAGAATTCCAGGAGGCACAGAGAAATCCCAATTACCCTAACGGCATCTTCACAAAGGAGACAGAAGGCCACCTGGACTTGCATGAGGGATTCTGCTAAGGGGACTACTATATCTTAGCATGGCTTAAGGCTCACATCTCCTCCCAGAGGTATGATCAGTAAGAACTTCTCAATCTCTGTCGATATAATAATTGAAGCCATCGACCACTGACCCACTGGACTCAGTTTTGTGAAAAGGTGAAACGAGCAGAGTAGTCTGCAGATGATAGTGGATATTCTTTAGAAAAAGCTGGGAAGGGATACATCAGAAAAGGCACCAACAAAAGTATCCTGCTCTGCCTTGACATTTAATCACTTCATCCAACACAAGGCAAAACTTGAAGCATTCTCTTTGATTACTTATCTTCCCTCTCTCTTCACATGCACTCCCATAGACTTTATTTGCAAAACAAATGTATTCCAAATGCACATACTTTCTAATACCACAACTCTTTCCTAACCACCATTGTCTTTTACCTGGACTACTGTAATAGACTACTGATCTGTCTGCTTCCACTCTTGTCCACACAATCTACTGCCTGAAATGCTCTTCCTTGTTGGTCCATGGTTGACTGATTGTCATTCACACTTCAGTTTAAACGTCGCCTCCTGTAAGAGGACTTTACTGACTTTCTAATCTAGTATAGCCATCCAGTGAATCTCAAGGACATCACTTCAATGCTCTGCATGGCACCTACCACTTCACCCTCTGAAAGTTTCCTCATTCTCTCATTCATTCATTCATTCATTCATTGTCTTCTCCTATTAGAATGTTTGTTCCATGAGAGCAGGGATATTATCTAACTTCTACAACTCTGTAACCCTGGGATCTAGAACTATGTTTGGCAGAGTGTCCAATAAATATTTCTTGTACTAATAAGAAAGACAACACTTTGTTGAAAGAAACAGTTTCCCACAGAGAAAACCCAGAAGATAAAATGGGTAGGTATAGCATGGCCACATGTGGAGGGTCTTGAATACCAGGGTAAAAGGTTTAGCTTTAATCTGGTGGGAAGCCAGCAGAGGTTTGGGGGGTGGTACACAGAGAAGTGACATAATGAAATATATTTTCTAGGAAAATTAATCTGGTGGTAGTTAGAATGGATTGGAGTAGCGAAAGACTAAGAGCAGAGAGAGTAGCAGCTAGGTGGCGAGAAATGCGGAATTAGGCTAGAGTGGTAGTTGGGGAAATGAAAATGAATGGCTGGATGTAAAGGTTATGATTAGAGCTGGAATATGAGAAATGAAAGGAGGTGACAATTCAAAAACAATGTCCAGGTTTCAAGTTTAAAAGGATAAGGAACACATTCCATTTCATATACTTTTCTGCTCCAGAAATCTTGGGTTTCTCCCATTCCTGACCACATCACAGCTTCTTTCTCCATCTCAGCAACTTCTGTTGTCTGTTCCCTGGTACACTCTCAATCACCTCCACCCTTCTCTAGCTAAGACAGCCTCACCTTTGTGTCTCCAAGTATTAGCATATCATTTCACCCAGGAAGCCTACCTTGAACCCCAGCCTAGGCTAGAGCCAGTCCCTTGTTAGTATGGTTAGTTCCTATTGCATCCAATGTGCTCCTAATTATATTTTTTAATGCCTGATTTAATTGCTAGCCTATAAGCTCCTTGAGAAAAGGTGCCATGTCTGTTCTCTGTGATTGCATCCTCATTCCTAAAAGAATGTCTGGCACATAGTACTACTCAATAAGTGGTTATTTTATTGCCCGACTGACTCATTGACTGACTTCATGGAAACGGGAAAAGGAGAAGAAAGGGCTGGTTTTGAAGCAAACATAATGTATTTAGTTTTGGACATGCTGAGCATAAAATAACAATGAGCTATTCCAGAAGAGAAGCTCCATGGATGTTTGGAGCTATGGGACTAGAACTCTTATTCACAGATAGTTTGTTGAATTGTATGCATTTGGTAGGAAGAAAAAGATGCTCATCTCATATCTAATGCTTTAAAGACTGTCAGCCAATAATTTACCCTTGCTTTATCACATTTTAACTTAGGAAAGTAATTTGATTAGATGATGAAACTGTTTTATTTCACAGACTAATTTTTCATTATAATAAAATCTTAGCACAGTTACGTCAATGTTTTTGCAAAAAATGCATAGATCATTTTATTTCTAGAAATAATCGCTACACTTTGTTACTGGGTAGTTAGCAATTTTGTTGACATTAATAAACTATTTCACACGTTACAGCTAAAACCTACAAAGCACAAATGAGTAAAGCATTTCTCATAAATAGAATTTTATTATTACAGGACAAATCAGTTTAGAAACCATGTTGCATCTTTTAGCATACCTTTCAGATACCAGACAATGGGATACAACATTCTTGTCACCATAGTACATGGAAATTAAAAGATCTCTGGGTGGGAATTCTGGTAAAGTATTAGTAGGTATGAAAAACCTAAAATTAACAAGCAATTTTATTTTAATGAAAATTAAGCCTACATTTTCCATTCCTGTTTTAGCTTCTCCTGCTAGATCCAGAGTTCCCAATTCGTCATTTGTGGACCCAATATAGCCCCATAGATGTGTTTTACTCAGCTCAACACTTCTTCAAAATTTATACTTGACTGCCTTTAGACGATGACTGTTCTCTCTAGTTCTATTCCCTAGCTTGGCCACAGTCCTCACCATTCTCTATTAACACTAGACCTGCTTACCTTCCATGTGTAATCAAGCTAAATAACAGTATCAAATAGAAGCATCCAGATTTCATTTTGTTGCAGTCACTTTTATGCCGAGTCTGAGATCAGCTTTCAACTAACTGAATGTTATAACCTCTCAGATTTAATTTAAAAAGTATAAAGATAACTTAGACTAAATCCAGTAATATCTGAGGTTTATTAGTGCTTTAAGGTTTAGAAAGCAGTCCCCCATATTTATCTCTCTTGATCTAACAAGGGCATGGGGTATATATTTAACACTGAGCTAGATTCCAACAGTATGAAACACCTGGGAAGTAAGTTAGCCATTTTGGGATTGTGTATGAATTACTCAAACTCACTATCATTTTGTTCACCAAAGCAGTACTAAGGTGTGTGCTTCAGCAGGAACTGGCTTAAGGTACTCTGGTGATTCACAAGAGTACCCACAGCCCACAGAGGTGCCAAGTCTAAGCTGTGTCTACACAGTTTGAATTGGAGCCCTACATTCCAATTCAGTGTATTCGCTACTCTGTGTATCCTAGGCTGTTCTCAGTGAACCAGAAACCTCACTGATTTACAAACAGTAAACTTTACAGCTTGGGACTCTGTTCTGTTGTCAACCAGAAACTGTGTCTCTGGGTAGACTGCATGGGAAGAATAAAATATCTTTAGTATTGGAAAGGTTCTAAGGGTCAAATCAAAATATTGGGTGCAAATTCAATTTAGTGAGCACAAGAAGATACAACTTTAACCTTAGGACTTACCACAGAATGTAAACACATGGCTTATTTTGTACTGAGTGATGTTTACCATCTATCTATGTGAGACGGATAGGGGTGAGAGACCTTGAAGAGTAATGAGGATTAACTGCTCTCTAAAACGTGGAATGCTAATCTTATTACCTTATGGTCGTACCCAGTATTTCGAATTATTTCTCTGTTTTTAGTTCTGTTATAACATTTGAAAGTTTCTGAAACTAGTTTTAAGTAGCAATTTCAGATATCTTGGTTGCTTCTCAGCAGCACTGGGAAATTTGGTTGGTGGGGGGTGTCACATCAGCAAAACATCTGAGTACTCAAATCTAAATCACCTAGTATTGACTCCTGCATGAACAGGGACTCTTCTCCTCTTTGGAGATACTCCTGGGGAAATGTTATTTCTGCTTTCCCTTTTTTGCTTGTGTTTCTTGAAAATTAGCCCACTATGACTTTTACCCATACTGTATTTGAATAAAATCTAAGTGGATCATGACTGAAAAAGGTTAAACAAACTAAGATTTGTTTCCTGCTTATATTCATTACAAGTAGAATTGTTGTCACTTCAAATTCTGTCTGTATAGCATAACTTTATGTGGTACAGTTTTGGAGAATGGTTTAAGTTTTGAAAATACAGTGATCTGGCCCACGAGATCACGGTATTTTACAAAAGAATTTTAGAAATTCTTAGAAAACAATTAACTTAGTTCCCCCTGATTGGAACTGATTCCATTTTGCACATACTATTATACTTCTCAACTTCCTCTAGAGCGTCAAAGGCTACCTCTAATTTTGATAAGTACGTATTTCAGAAAGAGATCAGAATACCACAAATCTTCTCTAATGAACTCCAGTTTTAGTTCTAAACAACTCTTAAAATTTAAACAAGTTTGCTTCTTCTACTTGTTTTGTAGCACCCAAATGCCTAAACATTGCATTCAGTAACTGCTTAATACATTTTTATTGAATTAACTAGTATAAACTTTACATGGATTTATGCAGAGGCATTAATATGAACTCTGAACTTGGTAACATGTTAATAAGCCAAATATCTTTCCAGCTAATGTAAAATGTTGAATTGTTATGTAATAACTACCAATTTTACCTGTTTTTTACTCATTTATTTGGAAAAGTCTTATTTGCAATTTTAAGAAAAATTCATGGTTTGCTAATGTCGTTTATTAGGCCAAATGATGACATGATGTAAAATTTCATTAACCCGTTAGCAAATTGCTGGACAATGGTATGTAATTTTGTTTGTCTTATCATGGAGGTGATTAGAATTAGTAGCACAGAGGGATCAATCATGTTCCAGGGACTTATACTCTTCCAGGCATTTGTAAACTCAATAAATTAAATCACTGACTAAAGTCTATATATGTTTTAAAGAGAATTGCTATAACTATAAAACTGTCTATTATTCACATATACATTACCATTTCTTAGAAAGGATCTCCGTGGCTGTCCCCCATTTAGAGGAGGTAAGGTCTTCTTCTCCTGGCTGACAAATGTATCCCATTTCACCTTGTCACAGCCACCTAGTTCCTTTACTTTCTGTAAACAACTTTCCAAGTACTCTACTGGGTCTTCCGGCTTAGAACACATCAGTCCATTCAAAAGACTCTGAAATATAACAAAATAGGTACAAATACGTTTCAAAACCACCTTTGTTAAAATGGTGTTATGTCCCATATTTGAATTCTGAGTTGTTTTTGTCCTTTCCATTTGTCTTTTAATAAACAATTAGAGTCAAAATCATGATTTGAATAATTAAGATAATCCCTTAAATTCCTGATGAACTAGTTTTCAGTTCTGCATTCTCTGCCTGTTAAGCAATTTAGACTAGTTTAAAACAGAAAATCCTTATCACAGTGAGATAAAGTACAGCATGTGAAAAATGCCCTATCATTATTTATCTTACTCCTACCCATTCTTAAAGTCTCCAAGCCTCAGTTTCTTCTATAAAATGGGGGCAATAATGAATACCTCATAGAGTTGTTTAAGAATTAAAAAATTAGTATTTTTATAGTGCATATTAAGTGCCTGCCATATAGTAAGGATTCAATAAATGTCGGTTTTAGTTATTATTATCAGGAAGTCTCCCTCGAATCCCTAGGTTGGCCTCGGACTCCCTCTTCTGTGTTTCTGAGTTCCCATGGTCCCAGCATGGAACATCACACTTGTCATTTATTCTGAAAGCCTCGGTTTATGTGTTAGTCTCCTTTTGTAAACTATAAACCCTTCAAAACCACAGAGCATATCTCATTTATTTTTCAATCCCCAGCAACTGACACTTTCCCTGGCATATGGTAGGTACATACTAAACCGTTTTCTGATTAAGAAAAAAAAACCCTCAGAACTCAAGTCTGAGACAGACTCAAAAAAACTGAAGTCTGAAACTAAAAAATTGCTATTTGATACACAGTAAGTCACTACAATATCCAGTGAGGTGCCAGAGGCGGCAAAAAGCACGATACTGCTATTGCTTTTTCTCTTCATGGTGTCGAATGTGTCATATGTACTAGTTTCTAAAAATGCTACAAGTTTGGAAATGTTGACTCCTGGGAACTGGCCTGATGTGCAAAATATTTTCCTTTACAGTATTTCATGGAAAAAGCATAAAAGATTATTATCACCAATATATATTATTAACATACAAAACACCCTTTGAAAGGCTGATCTTTCCTAAATATAGTATTTTTTAATTTCATCATATTATGGGGGTACAAAAGTTTAGGTTACGTACATTGCCCTTGCCCCCCCCATCAGAGCTTCAAGCGTGTCCGTCCCCTAGATAGCGCACATCGCACTCATTATGTATGTATAAACCCATGCCCTCCCCCACCCATCTGTCAGACACCCGATTAATGTTATTCCTAAATGTGCTCTTAGGTGATGATC